>SNQJ01S0007542.1:56613-77670 GCA_010110895.2 Picea sitchensis
CGCGTACACGCATGCAGTAATGGGTTAGGGCACGTGGGCCTTTACACAAGAGGATTTTCAAAGAGTTGTTCAACAGAGTTTTGGCAAAGAAGGGATATGAGTTGGCATGATGCCAGGTAAGCATGTGTGGTGCAATTTAGGGTTATAACAGATTCCCCCTAATGTGTGAGGCCAAAAGAGCATCTGATGGCCGAAATACATTACCAATCTTTACTAATGTGTTGAACGATTGAGCCCAAGGATCAGGAACCAGGAGGTGTCATCTGCAAAATAACAAATGTCTCACCGAGGCGGGCATACCCATGCTCGGTATAAAAAAGAACCATGGCTACCAATCAAATACACTGTAGATCCATGTCAAATAACTATAAAGAGTAGCCGCGAATAATACACAGTGGAGCTACATCTCAAAATCAGAAAGATATACATATAGAGTATCAATCTTCCAGAAGCTGATTCGGCCTGACGGCTGGACTTCAGAGCTCGAGCAACAACTACAAAATTTTCTAAAACTCGGGTAAGAGTGTAATATGAGTGTATGACTGCACTACCCAGAGGTCTTCGACGACTCGTCGGTCATGGACTTGATAATCTTGATGATCGGACTGAAGGCTTCAGTGATTTTGAATAAGGACTTGATCGGATGTTCAGGATGGTCGAGTATGCGGACAAGAGACATTTTGCAGAGGGGCCGACTCAAGCTTAGTGACAAACTTCCCTTGGACAATAGCACGACAAGTGATGAGACTCAGGCAGCATGAATGTTAATCATAATTCTACGAAGTAGAAGGCAACGCAAACTCTCCATATGTTTGGAAGAATAACCAAAAGGTGGAGGACACAACTCTATATAGCGAGAAAAGCTTCCTAAGGTCGTACTAAATCCCATAGTATGATGAACAAACAAACATATGTGCTTTATCCAAGGGTGACTCATTATGCTGCCAATAAAGAAAATACCTTTCCCTTCCTCTTTTTGGGGTATATTTGATTTTTTGGTTCTTTTCGATAATTGTGGAAAAAGGATAAAGGAATATTATGTTACAATGGAGGAACGAGTATTGAAAACATACAAGCTGAAGGCACAAGGACAAGACTGATGTTCTAGTAAAATGATACTTGAGAAAAATCCTCCGGTGACCAAAGGTGTTAAGACGCAGAAGAAAACTGTCACAAGGCTGGTGGATAAGGTATGCAAATGCAGTTGATAAAACACACAATGGTAACATCCTTCGATGTAAGTTTAACGAGCCCAAAGAAGGTAATCTCGGTGGTTTTTCATATTTAGAGAGTCTGAAAAAACATAACATGAGGCTCCACTGGGGTACCTTTTTCGAAGATAGTCTAGTCGGTTCGAAAAAAGAGGTAAACTAGCACCGATTAGACGTCGATTCAAAACCATTTTAACGAGTGTGACAAGGACAAGATCACTCGACCATTTTTTCATTTTTAAGGAGTCTGAAAAAAGCTTAACTATGGACTCCATCAGGAATATTCTTCTGGACCAATTTAACGAGTGTGAAAGAATAAGGTCACTCAACGATCTTTCAATTTTAGGGAGTCTGAAAAGAGCTTAACAATGGAATCCGTGGGGGTTTCTTTTTCATAAGTTTAGTCCCTCAGGCACGAAAAAGGGATAAAATTATACCTAAGAGTACTCTTCTAAAGAATGGATTTTCTATAGAGTATACCTTTGTTTGTATAGTTGACCATCCGGACCGAAAAAGGGGTAAACTACCACCGGACAGACATGACTTCAAATTTCATTTTAACGAGCGTGAAAGGCCACAAGATTGCTCGACAATCTTTTCATGTTTATAGGGTCTGAAAAGGGCTTAAAAGGAGACCCGTTATTTTTTGGGAGTCTTGAGGGTGAGACAAAGAGCGAAGAAGAATCATGCAAATGAGGCTCAAACTCATATTCAGGAAATACTATAAGGACTCCTGAGCCTACAATGTTTTAGAGACGGTATGGGCACCATAATGAAACCAGGACCTACCTAGGGCATCCATGTTCTGGTAAACTCTACCGCCAAGTTGCGACACTTCTAAAGCAGATATGATGGTTCCATGTCACAACCTGATGGGATCAATCCTATAGTAGAGGAAAAAGACAACGAGACGCAAAAGTTGGGGTAATAACCTAACTTATATGCTCAAGTTGATTCTTGGAAAAAATTTCATGGACCGTCAAAATTTTCTCAAAACTCAAAAAAAGTGTCCCAATACCCGATCAAATCCCTCCCATATAACTCCTGAATCACTCTAAATGGTTTTTGGTATAAAGAAACTGATAAGGGAGGCCAAAAAAGTGACAAAAAGAGGCCAAAAAGTCTATAAATAGAAGTTGGCAACTCATTATCACCATTGTTGATTTGGAAATTGACTCTGGAGCCAAAATACCCCCTTTGCTAAAAACGGTGATTCCAGGAGCTACAGTGGACGAAACGAACTTCTTCTTGGACCAAGTAAGTACAAACTCCCTTATCTAGCTATTCAATTGCTCAATTTTTCATTTGCGTTCGTTTTTTGGGTGGGCGTCGACCTTGAAAAGGTTAGCCCTAGGTACACGTGGGCTATCTATGGACAAGCCGCATGTACACTCGGGAAGAGTAAAGGCTGCCTGCGTGTACACACGACTGTCGCCTCTACAACTCGCGTGGACCCCCTTTTGTAGCAAAAAGAGAACTAAAGTGCAAGTACTGACCCTCCTGAACTTTGTTGTGTTGGCAGGATGTATGTCTAGTGGAGGGAAAGGGAGCATGAAGCAATCAGTGAGTTGGTTGCGGGAGATACAAATGTCGTGGTTGTGTTGATGCAATGTGGTTTACTGAAGTTCTTCCTGTGTCCATTTATGCAAGCGTAACCAAGGCTACTGAATGCCTTGATTGACTACTGGCACCCTGATGCAGAGGATTTCATGCTAGAGGGGTAATCACTGGTGCCCACCACCGAGGAAATCTATTTTTTGACTGGCCTCTCAAGGAGAGGGGAACCAGTCAACTTCAGGATGTTTCCTGCGGGACCGAGTAAGATATCGGAATTGATAGTCGAGCACTGTGAGGCTGGGACTGATCGTGCGGGCTCCTAGGTACCCATCAGTAAGATCACTAACCTGTCACTGCAGGTGATATTATTACTGATTGGGTGGATTACCGGTTCAACAGCCTTGCATCAGGCATCTCGCGCACAGATGAACTATGCTATCCAGTGCTTGAATGCACAGATTTTTGACTGGAGTACCACACTGCTCGAGTGTATGAAGAGGCAATTGACAGATTGCCGACAGCGGACACAAAGGAACTTCGGGTTCGGGACGATTTTGTGTTCATTTTTCTTTGAGAGAGTTCCGAGCTTTAGTCCTCGGGAAGTGGTACGAAAACATCAGGCCTCTTTTCCTACAATATGTAGATGGGTAGTATTACTGCCACGATAGGGTGGTGGAAGGACCAATAAGTCCTTCAATGATGAATTATTTGCTTGGCTATCACGGAAGATCCCTGTGATCGAGGATTACCCATATGCAGGGATAGATTTTTCTAGAGATCCTAAGATACCCGTGCCTCCTGGTGAGGAGCGAGGGGAGATGGGTAAGTCTCCACCTTTGTAGTTTTTTTGTTTGCATATGTAATTTTTATGTAATTTTTGTTATATATATCATTTTTTTGTATGCCGGAGTATTTGACGGGTATATGTTTGTTGCATGTAGATGTGGGACCCGTGCGACCTACCGATTATGCACAGAACAGGCGTCGTCCACGGCCAGAAGCCACAGCTACCGCCGCCAGGGGAGAAGCAGTAGCAGGGAACCTCCCAGTTGGGGAGGCTGAGAGGGTCCTTAGACGAGTTGAGCAGAACTTCACTACACTCACTTGCATAGTTCTGATGGTTGAGATAGAGGACCTACTGCCATCCATGCAGCCTCATGTAGTGGGGGCACCTTGGACGTGGGTCCGATTGTTTAGGCGTTTAGCCCATGCTGTGGACTATTATAACAGGGCCCATAGGCCCTGAACCTATTTAGACTTTTTACGTGCCACGAGCATTGACTTGTATATATTTTTGAGAGCATAAGCCCTGTGACTCGTTATTAGTCCCATTTTTGAGGCGCTTGCGTCCATCTATGTACTCTGGTTGTTTTATGATGTTATATATGGTTTTTTTATCTTTTGTGTCTTATGGATCACGTGTGAAAAAATGTATTTACATGCTTATGTCAATGTTCTTTCATATGTGTGCAAGATGCCAATCTAAAATTTGATTAGCTAGAGTATCTATAATCTGGTTTAATCTCTTAGGAACATGAAAATATGTAATATAATCAAAGTTTCATTCTAAGATACGTACCCTAAGGAATCGTCGGTGTAAATTTGGATCATGAACCTAGTATAATCTATTTAGCTGCGACACAACCAGTTGAGCATCAAGATAGACCCAGAGATGAGAGATACCCAATGACAAGGTGTCACGAAGCAACTCAATAACTGCACTATACTCGGTGACATTATTTGTGGTGTCACCAAAGCATATACCTCTGGAAGATAACAATTGGCCTTGATGTGTAAATATTACCCAAGCTGCGGAGGCAAGCCTCCAAGTGTGACAACTAGCACCATTTGCATACCCAACGAACACCTCGAAATCACTTGACATCTGCCATATTGAAGAAATATAACATCAATGACACATCCATAATACTTAAAAGAAACGAAAAAGTAATAGTACAAAGACTATACATATGTTACAAAAAGTTACCCACAGTGACCTGCCTATGAGTAATACTTCTTGAGGTAGAGCCCATTTCTAGGCTCCACCAAAGCATTCCCTTCAAAATCAACCAAATGATAAGCACCCTTTTTTATTACCTCTTTTATGATGAAGGGTCCGAACCACATGGGTTTGAATTTTCCTGCCCCTAGGGGGTCCTTATCTTGGTCATAGACCAAGACAAGGTCACCTTCAGAGAAAATCCGAGGCCGAACGGACCTATCATACCGACACTTGACCTTCTTTTTGTGAGCCTCGTTGGCCAGGGCCGCATCACGACGTTTCTCAAGGTGTACTAACTGTTCTTCAAGTGGAGAAGTGTCTGGAAATAATTGTACTACCAATTTTAGAGATGGGATCTGACATTCGATGGGAAAGACTACCTCCATCCCGTAAACGAGTTGAAAAGGTGAGAAACTGGTTGCAGTCTTAACATATGTTCGGTAAGCCCATAATGCCGAGTATAACATCAAATTCCAATTTGACTTGGATGAGTTGATAGTTTGCTATAGAATAGTCTTAAGAGTTTTGTTTACAACTCCCACCTGCCCATTGGCTTAGGGGTAGTAGGGCGATGAATTCTCTTGCCGTAACCCAAGCTTTGATGTTAATTCGGTCATCATTTGGTTCTGAAAGTGACTGCCATGGTCGGTAACAATCTCTCTCGGGATGCCAAACCTTGCTATAATCTAGTTGAATAAAAAGAGATTTGCAGTCTTTCCATCATCTTTAAATGTTGGCATAGCTTCGACCCACTTAGTGAAGTAGTCTACAACTATGATGATATAGCGGTGCCCCCTTGCTGATGGGGGGTTGTAAGTAGTGTAATCAATCCCCAACTTGGTGAAGGGACCAACTGTGATGACATGAAACATAGGAGCGGGATGTGCCCTCATCTTCCGAGAAAAGACTTGGCACGGATGGCACTTCTTGACCGATTCTACACAATCTTTGATAAGCATCGGCCAGAAGTAACCTGCTCGTAGAATCTTTTGGGTTGTTGCCAACCCAGACAAATGACCGCCACAAGTTTCAGTATGTCAATCGTTGAGAACGATGACTACCTCCTCATGTGTGATACATCGACGTAATATGTAGTCTACACCTCTCCGATACAACATATCATTGAGTATGAGATAATTCTTAGCCTGATGGCGTATACGCCGACGCTCATCACGAGAACTAGAAGTGGGGCACTTCAAAGTTTGGAGATAGATAAGTATATATCTGTACCAGGGATCTGAAGATGTGATCAAAAACATATGTCCGCGGATAGGTGATTCTTCAGGCACATTGTCACCTGACTCAACTAGAAGTTTCGAAATAAGCTCTGCGAAGACCAATGGCTTTTTGGAATTTTTTGAAATGAAGTCTAAGTCAAATTCCTGGAGGATGACTATCCATCTATTGATTTTTCCGCCTATAACCCATCGTGTCAACATGTACTGGAATGGATTCGCGACAACAATGACGGTGGTCTTGCGGAACAAAACATAATGACGGAATCATTGAACAGCATGAACTGCTGCCAACGCAAGTTTTTGGATATGAGAATAATTGAGTTCCGGTCCTACGAGGCCTCGAATCAGGTAATAGATCACGTATTCTGAGAACGAATCATCTTCCTAAACTAAAACCATGCCAATAGTTGACTCTGTAGTAGCCATATATAATAATAAATCTTTGTTATAGTTAGGTGGTCATAGGAAAGACGCAGTTGTGAGGGCATGTTTTAATGCATCGAAAGAGAATTGAGTAGCTTCATCCCAGTAAAAAGGAACGTCTTTCTTCAGTAGGTGCATAAATCCCTTTGTAATTTTGGCATAGTTGGCGATGAAGCATTGTAAAAAGTTCGCCTTGCCTTGTAAACTCTGAAGTTGAAGAATTGTGCACNGGGGGGGGGGGGCAACTGGATTATTGCTTCCACCTTGAGAGGATCGACCATGATCCCTATTGTTGATACGATGAAACCTAACAAACATCCTGATGTTATGCATAAGCTGCACTTGTTTGGATTCAAGCGAATCCTAAAGTAGCGATAGCATTCTAAGATTAGTCTAAGGTGTGTTGGATGATCCGTTCTCTTGTGAGATCGTGATGCTAAATCATCTAGATAGGCCTCGAATATATGCTTGAGATCATGACAGGCGAAAGACATGGCCCGCTAGAATGTGGCTCCAACATTTTTAAGACCAAAAGGCATCTTACGATATGTGAATGTACCCCATGGAAAAATGAATGTTGTTTTGTGTTGGTCTTCGGGTTTGATTTGGATTTGATTATATCCCAAAAAATCATCCATGAAAGAAAAGGCTTCGCAACCAGCACATTCATCAATGATCTGGTCGATGAACGGTGTTGGAAAATTATCTTTGGGACATGCCTTGTTCAAATCATGAAAATCAGTACATACACGAATCGTGCCTTTTTTTTTATTGGCCGACACAGGATTTGACACCCATTGAGTCAAATGGATAGGGTAGATAAAACCTGCCTTTAGCAATTTCTCGACTTAAATCTTGATGGTTGCTACTTTCTTTGGATTAAATAGACAAAGCTTTTGTTGAACAAGCTTGGCAGCAGGATATGTTGTGATTTCATGTTCAACTATTTTTGGATCGATACCTAGCATTTCCTCATAAGAATAGGCAAAAACGTCGCAAAATTCTTTGAAAAGATCCATGTAGATTTGAATCTCTTCGGGGGAGCAATCTACTCTGACGAAGACATTCTCCACAACGTCAGGGTTTTGGGAGATGTTTATTGGTATAGTTTCAGCGATAGTTCCCATATTTCCCTCCACATAAATTTCATGTGTAGCTAAGAGATTAATAGGACACAACTGATATCCCATCATGGTCACGGTGAACCCTCCTGCTTCGATTCGGCTTAACTCTGGGATAAAATATGATCTATTATGAAGATCTTCCCAAGGTTTGTCTAGACTAGTCATTGCTTCGATTACTGCTTCATCAGAAGGAAAGACTAAGTCTAACGAATCGACGTTAATGAGAGAACCCTAAGCCTAAATAGGCTCAAGAAGTGGATCTAAATCTTGTGCAGGAGTCAGATCGGTGTTAGATGAAGTTTGCTATACTAAAGAGTACGCTACTTCAGCGGCAGACAAGGGCATGGACATGCCTGAGTGCCCTGTCACATCCATCGTGGCCAATGGGGAAGGAAGAATCCATGGATCCTTGAAGTAAGTTGTGCGGAATGACGAAACTTGAAAAATCTCAACCTTATGGTGGTTAGATATAAATTTGATATCGCTGTGAGGAGGTGGGTAATCAAAGGTACCCATCAAATATGGGCACAAACCAACTCCTACGTTGACGACACCTGGTTGAGGATTATCAATCAGTGGGACCATGGATGCCCCCAAAGCTGGGTCAGGTCTGGAGAAAGACAATTGATCGATGGTCACTATCCATCCCTTGTGTGGAAACAACAAGACCTGGAAAACTGTAGCAACCATAGCTTGCATAGCATAAGTCCAACTCCATCCTAACAAGAGGTTATAGTCAAGGGGAGCATCGACTACCTCTACTTCGACACACACGGTCTTCCCTCCTAAATTTACGGGGAAAGAAGGAATGATGCCATGTGGTTGGAACGAACGACCGTCGAAAGCAGTGAGGAGAGTCGGTGATGGAGACAAAACGGGCTGGCCAATGGCCTTCCAACATGCCAACGACATAACGCATGTCGAGGCGCCCTCGTTGACTACAGTGCGGAAGATATTCCATGTAAAAGTTTTCGTGGGGTAAGCCACTACTATCTGAAACGCTACGTGGTAAGGCAAACGAGGTTTTAAGTCGGTGGTATCTAACATGATGGTACCCGGATTACAAGTCTTAGTAGAGCCCAAAGCGGTTAACAAGGCTTTTCTCTGAGAAGGGAAACTTTGGAGGACCTCCAAAGTAGACATCACACAAGGGGTTTGTGATAAATCTTCCACCACAGAGTGGTTCTAGGTGGCCCTTGCATTTGGGTTATGATAAGCCATTTTAAATGCACCTTTTGGAATGCGTGTCATTGTTTCTCCCAACGTCTTCTCAATCTGTAGAGGAAGAGATGGGGGGTCATCTTCTTTACCCTTCTCAGAAGAACTTGGTTTACTATAATCATGCGCTCTATTCGATATGAAAGCATCACCCCTAACCATATATACGTTCGCGGATGAGGGGTTGTTTGGAGGTGGGAAGTTTTCTTGGTTGCCCCCTTCCGTACTTGCAGAGGATTGAGTTAGATTTTGTCCATGCTGAAATGGGTTCGTCAACACCACCTATTGTTGCTGTGTGAAAACATTTTGGGCCTCTGCAAGCCGAGGACATAGATGGGTTGGGTGGTCTTTCGCACACAAGTTGCATAGATACTTCACCTTCTATTTTTTAGTTTTGTCCTCACCATCATTATCGTTGGATTTTTTATCCCCCTTACCCTTCTTTCGTTGTTTTTTCTTCCCTTCAGGCTGCTGGGTGGCCTTTGGGTTAGTTGAATGTACTGTGTGTACTTCCGACATTTGGGTAGGGGGAGCAGCCAAAGCAGTAGTTTGGCTGGCTACTATGTGTTGTGTGGATAATTGCTGCAACTGCTTTGTCAATTGCTCAACGGGCTTAGTTTGTGCTGAACCGACGATACCATCAACATGTGGTCCAACTCTCTATATAGTTTTATCTAGTATTGAACATGGCGCATCTGGCAAGATGTTGTATAATAAACCAGACTGAGAATAGATGAGCTCAAATTGTTGAGCCCTCATGATGGTGTCTTCTTCAGAGAAAACTATGGATGTCGCGACATCTTTGGATAACTGTGGGACCAAAGACTTAAGGAACCACTCAAGCAGGAATGTTGGTGGGACTGGTACTTTGATTAAACTCTTTCGGCGTCTCCATTCTCGGATGTGATCAGAGATATGGTCCGCTGTTGTCTGTTCAAAATTAGCGAGAAACTCTGTGCCAGCGTCGTATCTCACAGGTAACTGGAAATTGTTAAGGAAAGCCATCACCAATTCTCCAAAAGAAGAGTATCTTGAGCGATCGAGCTCAATGTACCATTTCACGGCACTCCCAATGAGAGTATGTTGAAACAATCACAACTGTACAGAGTCATCTTTCAATGAGTTAGATGAGCACCAAAGATGAAAGGTAGTCACATGATCTCCTGGATCTTCATTAGGCTTGGCTTCGAACTTTGGAATGTACAAAGGAAACTTCATCGGCATAGGAGGCCAATGCGGATCGTGACAAATGGGGTCATTCAATAGCCTCGTCAAATCTGGCAAGTGTAAATTCGCCAAGAAAGGTAGTTTCGGTTGCTGCTGATAACCTGGGAAAAAGGGGCTTGGAGTTTGACTGGCACCAAGTTGCCAGGAAAAGTTTGGTTGTTGGCCCGGGTTATGGTAGAAACCATGGCCCTATCCAACATAAGGATTTTTCATATGTGGAGACATCATCCAATTTCCCAAATAGAACATAGATTGTTGGGCATGCATTGTATTCGAATGACTTTGGGAAGGATTACCCCATGTTGGTCCCGTAGGGATAGGCATAGTAGTTTGTTGGGGGTTCCATTGATTGTGGAAAGAACTACCCCAGATTGGCATTCTGGAGGAGGGAACGGATCCTTGCCCTGAATTCCAAGGTCCTGCTAAGTTTTCCCCCTGTGCAGGAATAGTACCCTGCCCAGGAGTAGATTGTCTAAAAATGGGGTTGCCCCTAGTCAGGAAAGCAACTGACAAGAAGGTGTTGTTACCAAATGTTTCGTTCTAAGAAAACGGTGTCGAACCTACCGGCATACTATGCGAAGGTGGTCCTTGACTCCCCGCTCCAAATAAAATATTGTGTGTAGGTTGCCTGGCGGATTGCTGATGCGAACCACCGAGTGAAGGGGGCGAAGGAGAGATATGATCTCCTGCGTAAGGAAAAGCGTTAAAAGGGACAGGAGTGCCCCCCATGTGACCTTGCACAGGAGCATTGGAGCTCCCTACCCCGAGACCCAAAGTCTATAAAGTGGAGTAGGAAAGTATAGGACTTGTACCCAAACTAGGCATACCGTATGAGAATGGAGGACCTGTCGCACTAGGTGTGAAAGGGGTTATGGCCGCCACCAAAGATGGGTTCGGAACACTGTACAAAGTAGTTGTGGTCGAGACCATGGTGGCTTGGACCAATGATTATAGGTTAGGAG
Organism: Picea sitchensis; assembly: GCA_010110895.2. Classification (NCBI taxonomy): domain Eukaryota; kingdom Viridiplantae; phylum Streptophyta; class Pinopsida; order Pinales; family Pinaceae; genus Picea; species Picea sitchensis. The sequence continues at coordinate 67,576 of SNQJ01S0007542.1, forward strand.
ATAACTCTCCTGTGGTGACAACCGTGGTGGGAATTGAAGAATTCCCGGAAGAAGTAACAACATTTGTTTCCATTGCTGTGTGCAACACTGTCTGGCGCTCGTAAAATTGAATTGGTACAATGAAAGGTGTTGAGAGATCAGTGGTTGGGGTTTCAACTAAGCCAAGAGAGGTTGCTTCAAGGTCCAAAATTTTCAATTCCTCCAGGGGTTGTTCAGGCATAATGGTTTGTAACCTGATCGCTTCAAAAGACCCTTGATGGTCTAGCTTCCGCCTTAATGGGGGCGGGGGTGGCTCCAGTGTAACCGAAGATAGGCCAAGAAACCTTCGTGACCGGTGGAGCTTAGGATCCTCCCCTATGTGAGAATATCCAAGACACTCTAAGGTAGTCTAAATGCTCAAAAGTAACACACACTAAGAAAAAATTCCCTAGAAGATAAGACAAGCAAACACTAAATTAATTGGAAGAACAGTTACAACAACCGACACTAGAGAAAATTACTGGTGCAAGTGAAACTCGAACACGGAAGCACCCTCTAGGTATACTCTGCAAAGAATGTCCTGATGTCTTTCCTAGGTACCGCAATATACCCCTGTAGTCACGTATGTATTTCCCTAACAAAGATTGACAACTAGGTTGCCAGCACGCGAACAGTCACCAGGCGGGTATAGTCGAAAGTCGGGTAGACCACAATGAGCAGGGTATCGATCCCGAAACCTGTCAAGGGTATCGAGATAAAAAGTTCTATAAGAAAACTGAGGACCTCGAATGGATTCGAGACCCATGAAGCCTCGTGGAAAATGCAAACGATGGAATCCCAAAACAAGCCCTCTATATGTGTTCTCCACTACGATTGGTCCAGCTTTGGAGGGGTTATCTCCACTACCTTTCCACATGCGACCTCATGTTTATCCCTTGTGTTAGAGGGGGGTCCCAGATAAATTCCATGAAACTGGACTTAGACACTCCCTATCTCAGACTCCAATGTTTGATTTTAAATGGCCTTGAAGAGTTTCCTCTCCAACCTAATCCAAGGCCCTAGTCCTGAACTAGTTTGTGAACCCTACAAACATAAAAGTCTAGTAGATTTTAAATTTAGCGTTACTTTTATGGATTTGTCTTACATCAAGGGGTACGAGGGTGAAATTGATGATGTGTAAAAGACGAAAGCAAAAAATGAATAAAAAATTTGGAAACAAAACTTTTACTGAATGCAAAATTTCAACAACTTTTCAAAAGAAAGATTTTTTTAACTTTTCTAAGATTTTGGACAAAAAACTCAAAGGAATTTGACTCGACTACGAGCTACTTATGATCTAAGTGAACTGCAAAAACTTATGAAATAAAATAATTTTCCCTAGCTAATGATGCAAAAACACACTCTTCAACCAAAGAAGAAAATGAAAAGAGATTTTATTTTATTTTATTTAAGTGCTAGTAAAGCAAGAAAGGGAAAATACCGACAAGCAAAAAACCAAGAAAACGAATTATGTCTTAAAGCGCAGATCACAAAGAATCAGATTAAAAAATCACACAATAGCAATTGTAAAACAATGACTCTCACACTTGTCTAAAAACCGTTAATTTTTATTTATTTTTCTAACAACATTTTAAATGAGAAAAAGCAAGCTAAGGGTAAAAATAATCCTAAGCTAATGACTTTTCAAACACAAATTCATACACCTGAGAGGAATACTTCTTATCAAAGGAGAGGATGATTGCCTCACCCTTAACAAAAAGTATCATGTAAAAGCACATGACTGTTACTCAAATAGCATGCGTGCGAACGCACGTTGAACAGAGACAGAGGGCGTGTACACGCGGGCTGACCTTGTACAGGCCGCGTGTATATCTAAACTCTAAGAAAAAATGAAAAACAGACAGACCAAACCAGGAAGAGGCCACTGATATTGATAACCATGATCCCTTGAAGGCTTGGATACTGTTTCTAACAGAAAAACAAATAATGCAAGGAAAAAATAATAAGGCAAAAACAATCTAAGATAGGACTGTTAGCAAACAAGACTCAGTCAGAATTCCAGAAAACCCCCTGAGAATATGTGATTCTGATAGGGAAGAGGAGGACTGCCTCTGAGGTTCTCTGAACTTCTACACGTTACTTCTACCTCTACAACTAGCGTTCACATGTGGGTTGTAAGAGGATAGGGCGTGGGTACACGCGTGCAGGCCTTGTACAGGCCGTGTGTACCTCTCTGGGTCCCGAAAATCACAGTCAAGCAAAATTCAGGGAAAGATGGTATGGAAAAATAGACTCCCTTCTAGATTAGACTTTACAGAAATGAAAAGAAAAGACAGGCAAGAAAAACTAGTCTTTAAACTACCCAAAAACTAAATAAAATTCCAGGAACCCTCCCCAGTACCGTCGCCAATTCTGTTGTTGGGGAAAAACACCCTACGGACTAGCAAATATAGTTCAGACTTTGCATGCAGATATGACCAAATAGAAATTACTTTTTACCTTCATCCCTAGATTTAAATCCCCTTTTCTTAGTAAATGCATGGAAAGATCAACCTACCTCGTTACCGGCGTTTGATGTCGATCCTCTGTTCTACTTGATTACTTGTTTTCAATACTCCTTCCAAAGTCGACCTGCATTCAAGACGAGAAACAACTATGCATGCATAGTACTTATATACTCATGGGTTAGAAATCAAATATAAACTAATCAAATCATAAAAAGTTCATGAATTGGGACGGGAAAAGCTTTCTCTTTATTACTTAAAATGAGTCAACTTTATAAAAGCTGAGACCGGCCACCGCTCCTTGAACCTAATCCTGGGATCCTCTTCTTCTGTCCTTCAACTGATTTGCTTTAAATATCCTTTGGCATTAGGAAAGGCTAAAGGGTTGGGACAATGGAATACGTAAATGGGCAGAGTTTCTTTGCTATATTCTTCCTTTTTCCAAATGGTACCCCTACCCCTTCTTTTATAGGCTATAGGGAGCTAGGTATTTGGACGAACCCTTGGTCATGCATGGCCAGGAGTTTCAATTAATTCACCCATAGATTTTTGTTCTGTCGGCAACTTTCCTTTTTTCATGCTTTTGTCTATCCACGCGGGCTATTTTGGGTCAGCCAGCGTGTTCACGCATGCAGTAATGGGTTAGGGTGCATAGGCCTTTACACAAGAGGATTTTCAAAGAGTTTTTCAACAATGTTTTTGGCAAAGAAAGAATATGAGTTGGCCTGATGCCAGGTAAGCATGTGTGGTGCAATTTAGGGTTATAACAACTCCTCTCTAGTTTGGGCATATTTTTCTTGCACTGAAGACTCAAGATGTTGTTCCTGGGTGTTTAGATTCGAATCATTCAACATCATGCTCGACTCTGATGTTTTGGGGTCTGGACCAAAATTTTTTGATGTTGGTTTGGGTGACTCTTGGGTTATTCCTGGGAGTCCTTGCTCCACTATTTATGGCTGATCGAGATGCATCGGCTCTGGGGTTGTGGTCTGGGGTGGACTAGTGGTGGTGAGGTTCGGTGATTGGGGTAGTGGGGGTGATGGAGGGTTCTTAGTGACGAATGTGGACGTAAGTGTTTCTGGATCTGGGTCATCTTGAATATCAATGATAGTGGTGGGTTTTACTGTTGTGTGGGTGTGGGGGGCTACTGATGCAAGGGGTTGGGGGTTCATAGGTTTGCTCGGTGAGACCCCATTTCTGGGCCTCTTCACCAATGGTTCGATACTGAACACAACACCCAATATTTGGTTAACATCTGCACCTGACAACATGACATCATTTGGCAACTGACGGATGTCTGATATTTTCCTCCTCTCTAACTGCAGCATCTCTTCTTCCTTGGAGTCTGAGTGTACCAGAGCATCTGGCTTATTCAGATCTGGGCCTGAGATTAGTCCTTCTCCTGCTTCCTTGTTTTTTTCTTCAGCAACTCCACAGGAAATGTGTAATGCATCCTCGACTTGCACGGATTGCGTTTGACTCCTGGCCATGACATGACTTCCCTCTCAAAGGCCTCCTCGTCTAGATAGAATGGTAGCATCCTTGTGTGGAAATGTTCCCTGCTGACATGTCTCGGCAAAACAAATGTATGGTGTTGGTTCATGCTGAAGGTGATATTTATCGTATTGCAGTTGAGAAGCTCCCGCAGGATGCGCAACCTCTGCGTTGCATCTATCATACCATTATACCATTTAGCAAATGCTACGTTGTTGAAGGTTGTATTCTCAGAGTTTGGTGTAGACTTCCATGGCTCGAACATATTCGCCATGCGACCCTTATATGGTATTTTCGACTGTCTTCCCATATGTGGCTTCCCTTTGAACATTGTGAATTCCACAAGCAGGTATCCATAAGTGAAGGTTCCTCCCTTCTCCTGCACTTCTTCACAAGCTACCAGTAGTTCCTCCAGTAGGTAACTACACCAATTAAACACTTCTCCATTGGCGCAAAATTCGACCACTGATAATGCATCTAGAGTGCATTCACCCTTGTAGTATGATCTCATAACCTTGCTGGCTATGATGTAATAGCCAATCCAGACTATTTCGGGTAGTATTTGTTCGATTACTATTGTGCATCCTCCTCGCTTTGTGTGGAATTTCTCGTACAAGCTAAGATCACCTTTATTTTTCCCTTGCTTACCGGGGCCCTAGAATCCTTTTGACACATCCTCTCCTTGGGAGGATAGTCCAGTAAGTTGATGGATGTCTTCAACATGGATTGGATACGGCTTATCCAACCATAGACTTTTGTCATGCACCCTGCTTATCAGGAATTTCGTGCATCGTGCAATATCACCTATGGTTCCAAATACTGGTAGGTCTCTCAGGTTCATGATGGTCGAATTGAGTAAGTTGATGAAGTCTTACTTTGGCTCAAATTGCTTACCTTTGATTCCATCCAGGGCCATCTCCCAAAAGACATCGGTGTGCATCTATGGGAACAAGACCGAATTTGTGAGGTCAAGGTCGAGGAGCTCAACATGCTCCACTTTCCCTTTGAGATCACCCACGACCTCGACCCGGGGCTCACAGGGATCCTCTAGTACCTCTTCTTTCAACATAGCACTTCAGCTAGCTATGGCTCTCGGAATTCCGGCTTCTGCAACAAGCTAAGGATTACGAATTTCACAATGGTATAGGCTAGTTCACTCTATTGAATTCAGAAATGGCTATGCTTCTTTTGGAAGCAATGCATTTGTGGGCGAATTATCAGGGGCTTATACTTGGCTTAACTCATAGGTTTTAGCAATAACTATTGTTCATCATGACTATATGGATGCAACAAGATATGAGTTGTCTGACGGGACAGTTTAACAGGGTAAATCCTATTGGGTGATTCTGGCATTTACTTATTTGCGTGAGTGGAATAGGGACGTGGTTGATTTCAAACCTTTCCATTTGAAGGTTGGGTATCCTGGTGTGAACTTCGATGGAATATTTTCATAACGTGACTTTATGGCTTAATGTACTTCAGATGTGGTACTAAAAGGGAAATAAAGGATGTGGCTAGACTAGGTTCGTGTGGCATATGGATTCAAATTGTATTTGGATTCATACTTTCCCCGACAACATAGGTTGTCCCTATCATCTTAATGACTATCATTAATGGATTCTATTAATCTTTGGATCCTGCACTGCCAAGTCATTAGTTTTGTATCAAACAACACTTAATCAGAAAATGAACTATGTGTCATGGAGCAACACTATGCATATTGACTTTATTACTGAACTTACAAAAATTTCATAAAAACTCAAATCTAACTATTGTACAAACTCTTTTGGACTAGAGCGACAATCCCTCTTTCTTAGTTTTGAGACAGGTAAGGCTTCAGGAGAGCACCATTCACCCATCCTAGTCACAACAGACCATCTAGTTGTGCGAGTCTGACTGCTCCTGATGGTCGGATCTCCGCGATCGTGAATGGTCCCAACCAATGCATACACATCTTTACAGGATGCTTCCGGTATTGACTATCGTAGAGTAGAACCTTGTCTCCTTACATGAATACCTTGGTCTTAATGTGCCTATCATGCCAAGATTTTTGTCTTGCTTTTTCAACCGAATGATGAAAGTCTCCTAGAAATTTGGTCTCCTTGAGTTCTTGTAGTTTTGTAAGTATTTGTGCAATGGATTCCTCTTCTGTCATGCGTGTGACTTGTGCAATATACAAACTTGAAGTGATGAACTCTACAGGAACCACTGCCTCTCTCCCATAAACCAAATGGAACGGTGTGTACTTGTGGAGTTTCTTTGTGGTGGTCCTATAAGACCATAGTACAAATAGAACTCGGTCATCCCAGTCCTCCCAGTTTGAGCAACAAATATCTGTTAGTCCCCTTTCCAAGATTTTGTTGAAGGCTTCAACTGTTCCGTTGGCCTATGGGTGGTATGGACTTCTCTTGTCATGTTGAATCATAAATTATGCTGTAAGTGTTGCTATAGTGATGCTAATGAAATGATCTCCCTGATCGTTGGTTAGGCTCCTGGGACATCCAAATCAAGTAATGATATAGTGGAAAATAAACCTGGTAGTAGTATCTATCAAACAATCTTGTACAACTGTTGCTTCTGCCCAACGGGTAAGGTAATCAGTCGCGGTAAAGATGTACCTAGCCTTTGAATGTTTGGTTGTGGGGTTGATTGGTCTAATGAAGTCAACTGACCATTTCTCAAATGCTTGTAGAGCTCTAATTGGTTGTAGACGTAGTTCATCTCGACGTGATGAATTGCCCACGTGTTGACAAACATCACACGACCTAGCATATACTTTTTCATCCTTGAAGAGTTTTTCCCACCACAGTCTTTCTTGTAGAACTTTTTGTACTGTGGCCTTTCCTCCTACATGGCCTCCTGCAACTCCACTATGGAATTCCCAGAGTATATCCTTCCTTTCATGATCCAGAACACACCGTCTGAGAATGTTGTCTAGTCCTAGTTTATACAATTGTCTAATGATCAACTAGTAATCTATTGTTGTAACAACCATATGGTGTTTTTGGGTTGCGGAGTAGGTTTTAGGACAAAACCCTGTACTAATAAAGATTGTTATGTCCTCTAGGTATTCCGGTATGGCCTCAATCCTAAAAAAATTTGCATCTAGAAGCTGATCATCTACCTCTCCGCCACTTTCTATTGACTCTAACCTGTAGAGGTGATCCAGTCCTACGTTGCATCTTCCCAGCTTGATGATAACTTCAAAGGAAAATTCCTAAAATAGCAACAACCATCTACAAATTATCCCTTCCAACAGAGGTTTGTTAACTAGATATTTCAATGCAGAATGATCAGTTGATAATTTGAAATGAGACCCTAATAAATAATGTCTAAATTTCTACAAAGCATAAATCATGGCCAAACCCTCCATTTCTGTCGTTGTGTAGTTGCGTTCTGCTTACGAAAACTTCCGACTCACAAAATAGATAGGGTGATTCATAGCTCCATCTCCAAGTTGCATTAAAATGGATCCTAAGGCAATTACTGAAGCATCTACATATACGTGAAATTAATTCCCCCACTTTGGGAATATCAGAATCGATGCTGTGATGAGTTTATCCTTAAGTGTCTCAAAGGATTTATCACATTCGGGAGTCCATTGGAACATTTCATCCCTTTTTAGTAGGTTTTCTAGAGGTGCAGTAATGTTGGCATATGTTCGAATGAACATGCAATAGTAACCTATGTGTCCCAGCATGGAGCACAACTACTTAGTACTCGTGGGTGGTGTAATATTCATAATGGCTGCAACTTTGGTTGTATCTACCAATACTCCTTCCCGACAGACTATATGGCCCAAAAGAAATCCATGGGATACACATAAGATACACTTTCTGAGAGTCAATGAGATCTGAAACTCTCTGCATCTGTCAAACATCAGCCTTAGCAGTGCTACATGTTCCTTGAGTAGGCTATATATTGGCCAATCATCCATATAAACTTCTATAAATTTGTGAATGAACTCTCTAAAAGATGCTATCACAATCCTGGAGAAAACTGCAGGGTCATTCTTTAAGCCAAATGGCATCACATTGTATGCAAAAGATCCCCATTCTATTATGAAAGTGGTCTTTCTTTTGTCCTCTTCATCGATCCTCACTTGATGGTATCCTGAAAATTCATCTGTGAATGAGTATGCTTCCTTTCTCACAACCTATTCTAGCACCTCATCTGTAAAGGGTGTTGGGGAGGGTTCATGTACATAGGCATGGTTGAGACTTTTGTAGTCTACACAGACTCTAATATCCTTTGTGTCTTTCTTGCTTTGAATGACTATCGGGCCGACCCACTCTTCTTCTTCTACTGCAAAAATGAGACCTACTTCTAACATCTTATATATCTCTTTCTTAACTTTCTCTTTTATTCTTGGATTAAGACGGTATGGTCTATGTCTAACGGGCTTGGATCTTGGTTTTAACTCAATCTTCATTTCTCCCATGACTCCTTTGATTCCCTTTAACCCAAAAAAAGTCTTTGGGAACAAATCCTCATATTCCCGCAGTAAAATTTGTATTTCCTAACTGGTTTTCTCATCCCAGTAATCTCCCACCATAGTTATCTTGGGTTTCTCTGTGGTCCCTATGTTGATCTTGTCCAATTTTAATGGGTGATTGTAGGAACTATCGATATGAATGGGTATGGTGTTTTGAATTTCTCTGCTCCCCTCCATGTCCTTGATGTCTAGGTTTCTCAGTTCTTTTAAGTCATCTAGGCTTTATGAATCTTTGCTAATCTGATAGCATTCTATAGGCGTCTCAGTGGAGGGAAAGTGGAGATTTGTCTAAAGTTCTTGGCTATGCTCAGCACATACCACTAAGTTTGATTTCTGATTACCATTATCTGTAAAAATAAATTTTTTAATCTTTTGTAGGGATAATTCAAGCTCAGGGTACTTACTTGTGAATGAGAAGTCCTTGCAAAAATGAGCTGCCAACATTTTCCAGTCGCTAGTTTGTCTTCTGGTTTCCTCATGTATAAACCCAACCATTCGGGATTGGTCCTAGAGAGTGGGGAAATACCTGAATCCAGAAGTGAGAGGGTATTCTCGTAGCTTGCCACTATGTCACACACTGTTCAATGTGTATCCTAGGATCCGATTCTCCACTGAAAACCTATGCAACTTGGAGATCCGTCTGCATCTCTGATTCCAACTGCTCCTTGTTCTGGAACCTGTATTTGATAGCTTACTTCACCTCGTCCCAAGTTATGAGTACGACTTTATGATTAGCCCACCATCTGGCGGGGTTGTTATGAAAGGCTACATATAGTACCAAGATTCTTTGATATTCTCTTACATCTTCCTCCGTATTGTGCAAAACACTATCGAGGTCTGATGTGCCATCGTATACTGGGTGTTCTCTAACTTCGGTCCCAACCCATCTGGTCACTCTGAAAGTTGCGCATGTTCTTGAGAATCTTTCATGCGACCCTTGTTGCCAACTATTAAAAGCCAATTCTAAATCTTCATCTGTTGACTGTATACTTCTCCAACATACTGACCCATCGATGGTGGGGTTTATATAATCATTTCTTGTCCCAGCAGTTATAGTGTACAACTGGTCCAAGTATTCTCCTTCCATATTATTGTCTGTTGGTTCTGTATACCTGGGTCCTACATATGGATCCAAAGGTTGAAATACCTTGATTCCCTCGGCCTCAAAGGTCATGGTGTCTTTCTTTAAGCCGATTATTCCATAATTATCATAGGCCCAATCAATACCAAGTAGAACAGGGTAGGGGTCCTTATCTCCCATGATCTCAATGACTTCAAAGTCAACGACTATTTTTACTCTTGCTACATCTATTTCCACGTTCTCTAGTCTTCCTATGGGGAAGATACAATATTGGTTTTGCATTCTTAACTGAATTGGGGAATATGTTTGCCTCAGTTTTCCTAAGGCTTCCCAACTCTTCTTAGGCAAAATGTTCACATCTGACCCTAGGTCCAACATGATGTCCTTAATTTCGAATTCATCTAACTGGGCTATTAATCTGAATTCCTTTTCGGTTCGTACCTTTCTTCGTTGCACTATCTGAGAAGTTTTCTCAGGAATATTGGCCCTTATCCTTGCTTCTAGGGGTTCTTCGTTTCCTCAAACTAGGTATAGCGCATTGC
>SNQJ01S0007542.1:77814-91543 GCA_010110895.2 Picea sitchensis
GGGGGGGGGGTTTATCACATTTCAGGACTAGGAATATTCTGAAATACTTCTATGGAATATTTAACGAACATATTTTGTTTTAGAGGGTTGTACATGTCTCCCTTAGGTGTTCTTCCCACTTTTCTATTAACTTTGGGCAATCTTCCATTGAGTGTCCGTTTGTTTTGCAGTGAGAGCACCATGGAATCCTTGGATGAGGATAGTCTCTATCCAAGTGAACTTTCTCATCACAGTTATAACATCTTCTTGGTCCTCTTCCCCCAGTTATTCCTCCTTTGAAGTCTCCTCCAGCTCCACCTCCTCGACCTCTTCCTAGTCCCTGAGGGTTTTCATTCACACGGAATGTTGTTTGGTCTAACCTATCTGCAAGTGCATCCAACTCTTTACATTGATTGGTAGTATGCATGGTAGACACGCAAAACTCACTATGTACTGTGTTTGGTACTATTGAATATTTCTACATGATGGGGAACTGTCTTGGCCCATGCCCATGGGTTCAGAATATTTCACAATACTCGGTTGTTGGTGCTGCTTGGCCTCCTGGAAAAGAATGATACGGGGTGGGGTTCTAGAATGGTAAGTTCATCAAAACTTGCGCAACTCCTCCCATGGGTCCTAGTGGGATTACCATTGGATTCTAAGGAGGTCCCATTCCCCTCATTTGAAGACATTCATTTTCTAAATGACCTTCTCTAAAACATTCAATGCACCAAACCTGTGATCGTCCTGGTCTGGGTATCGTCAATTCCTGAATCGTTTCTATGAGTGTTGATATCTTCCCTTGTATTTTCTCCATATTCACATCTACCAGGGGTCTGGTTACTCTCAGGTTCCTAGGGTATCCCACCATGGTTTCAATCTTCATCGATTGTTCCAAGGCATCTGTTAACGTAGCTATCCATTGTTGCGTTAGCGAAATCTGTGTCAGAGGCAATAACCCCTGAATGTACCATTCCCTTTGATGTTCTTCGTGGATTGGATGTGCCAACCTCCCTATGGAATCTTTGAACTTCTGGTTGTATTCCTAGGAGGATTCACCTTCTTGTTGTTGGATATCACGTAACTCCGATAGAGCCTGTTGTTCTAACTGGGGTAGTTTGAAATCTGCTATGAACCTTTTCTAAACCTAGCCGAGTGTGAACACTTGACCTTGCGTCCCTAGCACTCTCGACTCAATGATATTCATGTACCACTTGAGATCAAAACCTCTTAAGGTAGTCTAGAACTCGACTATCTTATTCGCATCCAGAGTCCCTCTGTATCTCCATATTGCTTCGCACAGGAACCAATGTTGCTCAATGTATTCATCTCCCTTACCCCAAAATTGTAGGTATCGAGAAATCGAACCTCCCACATGGATAACCATTATTGATCTTGTTGTTCCTATCAATATGAATCCTAACGGTCCTTCTTGCGATCTACCAGGGGATCCCAATATTCTCCCTGTACTCACACTTCCTGGTTGTGACTAACTAATTAATTGTACTAGAACAAAATTTGCATGAGAAGGTAGTATCAGACTTACTACTTGTATAGAATACACTTGGGGCATGGGTGATTCAGGGCTGGCACTACTGGGTTCAGGGAGGTTTTATTTGATTTGGGGGGTCTCATTTTCTTCCACTGGGATGACCTCCTCGGTCAAATTCTCGATCCCTCCTGTTATCAGGGCTAAAGCTTCTCTTTCTTCTCTAAGATTCATGCTAGATTCTTCCTCTCTAACGTTTGTAGCTTCTCCTTCTTGTCCCACCTCCTAGGGACTTATTTCTCTCCACGCTTCTCTCTCATTTAAACTTTGATTAGCCAGTTGTTCTTGTCTTCTCATCTTTTGTAGTTCTTCCATATGTCTTTCCTCTACTTCTCCCGATCTGCCTTCTTTTCTCAACTTCATGGACCGTCTTGCTTCTTTCTTGATCTTTCCACACCACCACTTCTCACTATGACAACTCTCTTCAAGGCTCGCTCATCTCTTGAGTCCATTTATTTCTAGTTTCCCCCCATTTGTCAAAGAATCCTTCCCCTCTCTCATCCCATGACTGTAACCCCACCTCACCCTACCCCAAGAGAGGGTGTTTACGATGCCATCTTAGTTGGGGACATAATCAACATCCCTTCCTCCATCAAGAAAATCTTAATCCATAGGCGGATTTCTCTCAAAAACATTCCTCTTGCGTCTTTCTTGAAATTTTCCTCTGCCCACGAGAAAGACTGGTGGTTCTCAACTGCAAATTCAATTATGTACCCCTCGAGTGTGGTGTTAACCTAGAAATCCACAGCTCGTGTAACTAGACAATCTAGCCTCTGAAGTGCTGGTAGCTTCTAGATATCCCACACGCAGATCCTCTTAACCTGCCCTTGGAACTGTGGAGCTTCTTGGAGCCTCTTTATCAAGTAGAAAAATTCTTCTGGGAATTTAACCCAGAAAATCTCGTACTGGTCGTTCGATATTTCTGAGTAAAAGATTTATTTGTGAGTGTTTTCCACTGATTTTCTCCTCAATTCCAATTATTTCCATATGAAGGCGTCACAATTCCTCTCCCACCATTGATCAATACTAGATCTATGGATCGGTGGAAGGATTCTCCCTATAGGTTCCCTTTAAACATAGGTCCTGGCAACATAACCATTTTTTTGGCACGAGTTTGATCAGACCAGGGTCCTTCTCAGGTTACCAACAAAAGGTACCATGTAGTCTAGATCGCTAGCATTTTCATCTCCTTCGAAGAGAAGAAGTCTCACCTGAAGCACTGCTGAGATAGATAGATAAGGAAGGGTAGGGAAAATACTTAGGAGGATCCATAGAGCCTTCCAGACTCATTTATGATCTTGTGCAAGAGACATGAATATATCCGAAACATACATGTGCAAGAATCGAACCTACTTACATTGATAGCAAACATTTAAACACAGAACCATCAAATAGAACTCATAGGCCACAAGAAAACATTGTAATACATAAGTAAACACATAGAGACACATCATATTTGAAATTTTGGGTCCTTCTTCATATTATCTTCAGAATCCTTCTTTGATTACAGACTCTGAATTACACAGTAATGCATTGTACAGACTCTTGGCTCTGGACTAAGGTCACAGATATCTAATTCTCAAAACTGATAGAATGACTAAATCCATCGGCTCAACCACATCCTGACTAACCAACCAACCTTTTTAAAATTATGTTTATCCCTATATATAATTTGGGTTGTGTCTTCCTTCTCGGCTTGCATGCTTTGTTGTTCTGTTACAACCGTTTGCTGATTAGCTGGTGTTGCACCGACTTTCACAACTACTTTTTGTTGCTCTTTCTACAGGCCTCTGATGAATCTTTCACAAATCGTGCTTAGTCAAAAACAACGCAATTCCTTATCCCAAAAATGAAGGGCCCAACACTTGTAACCTCAGCCTAGTCTAAGATTCCCTTGCCCTGGGTGGAGCTTGGTCCCAGCTTGGGGGTGACCCACTGCTGAGCATGATGAGCAACGTGTTCTATGGATCGGAGGTTCATGGAAGGTCTGCACATAATTGGTGGATTTACTCTAGTTTCAAAGATAAGTATGATCATGTGTTTAATTTCAATTAAAATGAATGTTTGTGATGCTTGAAATGTTTTCATGTATTTCGTTGAATGTATGAATTATTGTTAATTCTATTTATAGTCTATATGATGGAAGTAACTCTATGTTAAATGTGTTGATTTGATTTAATGCATATTATATATGTGTGTGTGTGTGTGTGAATGTTCTGTGTAGTAGCGTTGCCCGACAGTGGGGTTGATGTCTGAGGACATTACAAAATGGTATCAAAGCAACCAAGGCTAAGTTAAGGTTGTGTAGGTGGCATTGCTCGGCCTGCTGGTGGACGAGGATGTTACAATATGGTATCAGAGAAGCCAAGGGTAAGTTAAGGTTGTGTTGGTAGCATTACCCGATCTTTTGAATGCCGTGGATGTTACAAAATGGTATCAGAGCATGGTTCCAACACTAAGCCTGGATGGGCCATGTTAGTGGAATTTGAAGCAAGAGTTTCGGAAGGAGTTTTTGTCGAAATGGACAAAATTCTATTTCTGAGCCAAGGTTTCAAATGCTGAGCCTAGATGGGTTGGATAAGTGGTCATTGGACCCAAGGTTTCAAGAGGAAACTTTGTTTGGAGGATCAATTTCAAACCTCAGAACGTTCATGAGTGCCAAAAGGTTACCTTGGCCATGTTACGAAGCTAAGGAGGATTAACGATGTCGTAAAACCACAAAAGAAGTGGTGTTGGGCCGTAGAGTAATGTGGACCTTAGGATCTGTTCGGGAGAAGGAGAATCCTTCATGACCATCAAATTTGGTAATGTTGCAAGGATGTTAGTTGTGAATTTCTTTGAAATCCACAGAGTAACAGAGTTTGTTCTGCACCATAGGATATGTTCAGAAGGAAGGGAAATCCCTTACGACCGTCAGATCTGGGGAAGGTGCAGAGGAGTTAACCCAGAAGCCCTTCGGACTTCACGAATTCAGTGAATTCTGATGCCAAAAATAAGAGAAGGGTCGAAGCCTGAAGCTCCGAAGTGGATCTAAACTATAGATATGGAGAGGAGAGCTCGACTGTTGGATCAAGCCAATGTTAAAAGGTCAAACGTAGTAGTGAAGGGTGAAAGCTCCCAAAGAGCCGATGTAATGAGCCATGATGACAACACTTGGATGGACGTGGACACATGGGATGTCTGCCACTTGTTAGTAGGTTTTGAACCCGTGGAAGGATGAAATGCCATATGGAACATGACATGTGACACCCATTTTATTGGGCCATGAATCAGTCTCTAGTATTCTACCACGTGGCACTCCATATGAGCATGGTTAGTGGGACCCGAGGTTACATAATGAAGTTAAAGGTTGGAGGAACCACAGTGGCATTGATCACTATACATCAAGACCAATGGCTAGGAGGAATTGTGGGGACCCAAGTTGCACGAGAGTTAATTCTCCAAGGCGGTCTTGCAATCTAAACCGTAGTTTCATAGGGGTTACGTGTCAGCATCAAAAGAATTGCGGGATGAAATGAAGGTTACTCCAAACCACCATTGCAGTCCCCTGCAATTGAAAAATTTTAAGTGATGTGACACAATGATGTCAACAAAGGTGACATGGGAATGTGTTATCACTCCGGGTGTCTTTCCCCGACTGTAAAAGGAATGATCCTGGTAACTTAAGTATTCTCTCAATGTTTACTCAAGTGGATCAAGTAGGGTGACTGAAATAAGGTTTACTCAATCAAAACATGCATAGACACAGTCATATAGGGAAGGATTTTAGCCAATTTTGTTCAGAGGATTTAATAAAGGTGAATGTGTGGAGAGATCTTATCCTACCAGTAGAAACATACATAAAAAATATATATGAGTGGAAAATATAATAAGAAAGGAATACTTGTAAATCTTAGTTTATCAGTGTAATGCCAAGATGATAGTTCTCAGACACTAGATAAACATAAGAAATGAAATAAATAATTTAGATACAAGCATAGAATGGACAGAGTAAATCTGAACATTATAGGAAAAATAAGCTTATATTATGAAATGTTATGAGAAGTTTGGGAGTACAAGAAATGTATCATTCCCCGAAGTCCCCCTTGAGTAAACATTGATAGAATAGTTAAGTTACCAGGCTCATTCCCTTTACAGTCGGGGAAATACTCCTGTAGTGATAACAAAATGGCTTCGTTTCCGGGGAATGGAAGTGAAGCTAGTTTCCCTGGGAGAACGACATAGATCCGACTTTGATGGCAGACAAAGGAAGGACATAGAATTGACTGTAATCATATGCCTGGTGACTCCATGATTAAAGACTCCACTTGGGAGGATCTGTTTGACAGAAAGATGAAGTGGATGAATTCTAAACCAAGGTATCTGTTCATTAGTCTTCTACATGAGCTTTTGTTATTCTTTATCAGCTCCTTCGTACTTTTTCCTTCACATGTCAAGCAAAACATTTTCTATTTTGTATATTCGGATCACCATCATCCTTCTTTCATATATCCATATTTAGAAAAGGAAATCTTGTAGCCTCCTTATGTTGTTTATGTTGATCCTATTTCCTTACCTCAGCTTGTTCATAAAGATGAACTTTTCATTCAAATCTCTCTTGAAACTGATCAGCCATATAACCTCAAGGAAGTCAAAACTAATTCAAAACCTTCTAAGATTTCAGTGACTATTGAGCCTTCCAATCAACTTGTTACACCTCATGATCATCCCACTGCTTTCTTATCTAAAATCATAATGAATATGTTCAAGCCTTTAAGGATTCCATGTCACCTTAACCCTTATCCTCTTGTCTGCCTTGAATATCTTTCCCAATTTTCTGAAGAGAATCAATTTTCAGTTAAGAGACACTTGGAATCCTTTGAAAATTTTGTTGATCAATTCAAGATTGTTCATGATGATGTGATCATGAGGATGTTTTCTAAGTCTTTGTTCAGAGATGCTTCTATTTGGTTTAAGGGTCTAAGAGATGATTCCATTTGTTCTTGGATCGAGCTGTCAAATGCTTTTTTGAAACATTGGGGTGAGAACAAATCTCTTGATTTGTATCTCACTAATTTCTATGCTTTGAAGAGAGGAGGACGAAGCTTTGCATGTCTTCAATTGAAGGTTATACAACATTTATCATGATATTCCTTTGGAAATCCGGCCTATAGAGACTGCTGCCATGATATATTATGTTATGAGTCTCCATTCAGAGCTTTCCCTCCTCCTGTTAGAAAGGAATTCTTCATCCCTAAGATGCTTGTTTGAAGTTTCTCTAGAGATCGAGGAGAATATTTGGTCTTCCAGGGGGATTTGAGAGCAGTTTTACTTTGAAAATATATATGCACATGAGCAAGCAAAATGTCAGTATGGTTCAGATTTTGAGCAGGAAGATAGTGAATATGAAGCAGATTTGGGACACCAGCAAGCATGTGAGTTTATTTCATATTGTGAATCAAATTATTTAGTGTTTGCGGATGTTTCAATGGATAGGTATGCATCTAAAATTCATGATAAGTTTTCAAATGATTTTTAAAATGAAATAGTTGATGACTGCATTGGCAACTACATGTTTCTAGCTTATCATAATCCTTATGATTTAAACACAGTTTTGTCATTGTCTTATAAGCATCATTCTGAAGAAAGGGTTGTTGTTACAAATGATCAAGATATGATCACAATAGAATTAGAGAGTCATCAGTATTCCAATAGAGAAGAAGTCATAGTTGAGCAAATGTTCTCCGAGGATCAACATGTTTCTTATCTCTATTTCAAAGACCCGGTGACAACCTTCATGGAATCATATATTCCAGAGAACCCGAAGATTTCAGATTTTTTAAACTTATTAGTAGTTCCAGGTGAGTATGATTTCCTAAATGAGTTTTTACCACTGTTGTTACATTTCAAACATCAGTTACTGATCAGTGATAAAGATGAAATTTCTTCAGTATTAAAATTGCTTGGATGGTTGTTATGGAAATCAACCTTTACCTAACTCGATTACAGACCTGGTTAGAGTAGGAGTAGGAGAAATAGAAGTTAGCTTATGTGAATAAAGGCAGGTTTTGAAGGTGTACATAGATCAGTTGCACAGGTTTGGAACAATCTCAGAAGATCGGTTTAACAAGTCAAATGACTCCATAGCCCAATGGTGAAGGCTATAGGCAAGCTATAGGTTTGTAGAAGATCAGTTGCATAGGACAAATGACTCCATATCCCAATAGTAAAGGCGACTGGAACTACTAGGTTCGTGGACACCTCATAGGGAGGTCTCCATCCTAGTTGGAGCCAGATGTTAGCGACCAAAAAAGGTAATGGAATTTTGAGAGAGTTTTTATCTCTCTTTATTTCTTTATTCAGTCTTTTGGCCAGTGTCTTAACCTCCAGGTTTCTCGTCAAGTTCTTCTTGATCACTTTTGTCCTAAAATCATTTCGCTCCATCCTCTTTACCTGGAAATAAATGAAATGACCTAAAGACTAAATCAAAACCTATGTGCTAGGCCTAAGTCTATTTATATAGCCTAAGTTTTTGTTTAAAAAATTTCTTCTCGGGTCTTTATTTTTACCAAAAGTATATGGGCACCCACAGTCCCAAGCCAATTTGGTAAGTCACAACCCAAGACATGAGTCATCAATGCTAAGAGCAAGCACACAACCACTATATTTTTCTCATGTCATTGATATATATGTAGCTACCAATGCATATAAGGACTCAAAACTCCTAAATCCCTATAGATGGGGGATATAAGGCTTGAACCAAATAGAAAATTAAATGCATAGCCAGGTGTCGATTTGAAGGCATAGGAGATGCACAGGTGTCTACTGGTCAATTTAGTTTGTTTGATTGGGATTCATTGGTAGTCGAAGGCATTGGGTTGTGATGCTAAGCCACCGGTTCAACCATAAATTCAAACTACATAACGTGTAGAGCGCTCAAGCAATAGGTCCAGTGCAGGAGTGTAAGTTTGATAATCAGGGTTGGATTTCTTCCTTGAGGGAACGACAACATAGAGAATACAACAGATCTTGTTGTCTAATGTACAAATTATCTTCTGCGCAAATCAAGGATGGTTTTTTTTTTCACCTATGCAATCCTCATTTGACAAACACCTATTGAAGGTTAAATTCCAAGGCTTTCAAAAGTGTTTTTCTAGTTGTTGTGAACCAGGTTATGGCCATGATCACACACCTACAAGAGGCATTGATTTTAATGGAGGTGCTATGATGATACCTAGGTCCTAGAGTTTCTATGTGCGCATGTTAACAAATTTTGACTTCAAGGATATATATTTATAAAAGATATCAACAAAGCAATGGTAAGTAATGCCATGGAAACATGAACAATCCAAATTAATTTTGTACCAACCCATGGGTCAGATCATTTTTCTTTCCAGGGTCTGAAAGACAGTGATATTGACTCTCAGTAGTCATATTAAAAACAACAATGTTTCTTTGTTCAGAGTTGTAGTACAAAAGTGGCCATTGATTCTTCCATCTATGCAAGAAGCTTCTCAACTAGTTGTCCATGCAAATATGATGTTCTTTCATTTGGAGAGTCTATACTATTATAAAGTTAAAACATGTTGCAGGGGTTCAATATGTATTCATTGGAAAGTATTTGCATCAAAGACCTAAGTAGAATTTTTTTGCAGGTAAAGGTGCTCTTGTTTAAAAGCCAAGATGGGAAAATGATCGAGGCCCAGATATGAGACACTGTTGGTTAGGAAAGGTACAGAGAAATCACAAGTGCATATTATCATGCAAAGATGAAACATAGTATGGCAGCTAGAAATAAATACAAATATGCACATCTCTCTGGACCGAGAAGATCACAGAGAAGGAAATTTCTCAACATGGAAAGTTATCATCAGTTAAAAACATTCTACAAATTTTGTCAAAGTTTCAAAAACCTGCACTTTCAACAACTTAGCTGGGTTCCAAACGATATTGTAAGTTGTCAAAAGCTCCAGTTTTGGTAGCTAATTCTACTCTGTATCATGCCCATTAGCCACCAAAATCATAGACATGGGCATAATGCTATTCTATTCGCCCAGATCATATCTTTTTGCAGCTAGATCACTTAAGGAGACTTCCAGGCCGATGCCAACTTCTAAATACATAAGATAAATGTCTTTTATAAATTTTGAGGAGAGTTTTAAAGTTAAAATTGGTGTCCTATTCGGTTGAAGGATGAGAATATTATCTTCCATATGCCAATTGAAGATTCTAGAAGGCATAGTCATCATCCAACACACATAAGGAGTTGTCAAAGACTTAGTATTAGAATATGGTTTTACTTCCTTTATAATAGGATATGTTCCTATGAGTTTGCAATTAATTTATATTACTATTTTTAATATTATTCGATCGTCTTTGATAGGATCAGACTTCTTGATGTAAAGGATATAAAGCCAAGATAGAGAATATTGTTGAGGGGGGGACTTCGAGGAATGATACATTGCTTGTACTCCCAAACTTCTCATAGAATTTCAATATATAAGCTTCTTATGCCTATAATGTTCAGATTTACTTCCTGTCCATTCTATGCTTGTATTTGAATGATTTATTTCATTTCTTATGTTTATCTAGTTTTTGAGAATTGTCATCTTGTCATTACACCGATAAACTAAGATTTACAAGTATTCATTTCTTATTATATTGGCCACTCATATATATTGTTTATATATGTTTCTACTGGTAGGATACGATCTCTCCACACATTCACCTTTATTAAATCCTCTGAACAGAGTTGGCTAAAATCCTTGTCTATATGATTTTGTCTATGCATGTTTTGATTGAGTAAACCTTGTATCAATCACCCGACTTAATCCACTTGAGTAAACATTGAGAGAATAGTTAAGTTACCAGGCTCATTCCCTTTACAGTCGGGGAAAGACTCTTGGAGTGATAACATAATGTTCAGAGATTAACCATTCAGATGTGTGGATGAGAGATCCTCTGAAGCTCTGAAGTCTAGAAGACCCAAAGTTCCAGAACTCAGACACATGATCTTCTATAGTAAGTTTCAACCGTCAGATGCTGAGTAGACGTGGACGGTTGATATGCCCTACTTCACGAGTTTGATAATCTGGAACTCCAAGAGATTGTTGTGTGGTTCTTTGAAAACTTATAAAGCCGAAGGCTCGAGTAATCATTAAGTGATCTAGCACTTGGTCATGACCCATGGTCGCATGGGTTGGGGACTGAGAGAAAGGGGATAGTGCTCGAAAATTATTACAGAGGAGGGAAGAGCTCGGAAAGAAAATGAAATCTAAACGTTTTCTTAAATTAGATTGATCTAAATGCATAAACTGGTGAAGTATTGAATAAGTTTCAATTGTTTCTCTTCTTTGAGTTTTCAAGTTCAAGAAGTGCACATTCTCCACAAGGAGTGAGTTGACAGAGGTAAGTTAACCTCAAAGAAGCTCAAGAGAGATATCGTTGAACCTTCATCAGTAGAGGTGCAAGGAGTGCATAGGAAGAGATTTGTGTTGAGTTCATAGAGAGAAAGAGTCATTGGGAACTCTGTAGGGATCTGCCAGGTGGGCATCGAGCGAGTGCAAGTGTGCACAGAGAGAAATCTTTATCGAGTTCAGGGAGAAAAGTATCAGAGGAAGATACTCACAGAGCTATTGAACACTCTGTAGAAAATTCTCAATAAGGTGTCCTTTGAGAAAAAGGTTTCCAGGAAGGCACAAAGTTTTCCTTTGAAAGGAAACAGAAGGGTTGAGACCCTTAGGAGACTGATTAAATAAAAAATCTTAGAAGAGATAATGCAAGGAGTGTGTGGGAGACATAATCATTCTAAGTCCTAAAGATCAGAAGAGATTTTGCTTATGAGAGAGAAGATGAGATCTAGGAGGTGGACTCATAGGAGAAAGGTCAAAGGCCGAAGCCTTTGAACACTGAAAAAATCTTCCAAAGTGGAAGAAATTAAAAGCTCAAGAGGAGGAGTGACAACAGTCATCAAACTAGTTGTGGGGAGGAGCCTGGACCGTTAGATAAACATCCAACAGAACAAAGGAAGTGCAGAGGAGAAGAACAAATCCCATTCATTGGATTTGAGCACGAAGGACCAACAACCATTGGATACGGAGGTAAGCACACGAGAATTAACCTTTGTGTGCGCAGGAGAGTGGACTTGTCAAAGTCCCAAAGTACTGAAGTGATTTGGGACCATCCATAATCAAGGAGGACAGGTGGCGTAAGATTGACAACTTTGGAAGTTTGTGGACAAGGAGGAGGAGAAACAACCAAAGTAAATCTTGGTTGTTGATCTGAAAGTTGACGTGTGGCGCCAGATCTGGAACTCCGGGTATGGAGCACTCTAGAGGAAATAAGAGGGTGAAAGTGTCGAAGTCCTGAAGGAGATCTCAATAATTGATGAGGAGGAGGTTGGAGGACCATTGATCTAGTATTGGTTGGAAAGAACCGAAGTCTAGAGAATTAGGGCCATTGATTTGGAGAGGACGCGTGGCAGAAGATCTGTCAGTCCGGGGAAATTCACTATGGAGATTTGTGTGAGTGGAGACGTGAGAAATCTCGAAGACCAGAGAGATGAATTTCATCAGAACCATATGATTGTTGATGATAGGTGTGAATAGATATTCCACTCTAGAAGATTCCCATATGGGAAAAGCAGATAGTTGAGAGTTGAATCTCTTCAGGACCGGAGAGCCAAAATCAACTGTAGTCGTTGATTTGGAAGAGGGATAAGTGTCAACAAATCATGGAGGTATGGGAAGGTGCATGAAAGACATTAAAATAATATAGATAGCAGTCGTTTATCATAGATAATTTCCAAGGGATTGGAGATCGACGAACGAGCTGGATTGCGGGGCCAGAACTTGCTCGGATGTTAAAAATCTGAGAGAGCCACAATTTATACCACGGTTTTAACAAAGTGATACATGGCAGCTGGAGGTGAATTGTGGGGAGAAATTAAGGTTGGTCTAAAACCACTCTTTCCCATGCTCGCAATCACACACTTACGCGAGGTCGTAGCCCATGGACATATGAAGGAAGGGGCCAATACAAAAGGAACTAATGCCTGAAACTTGGCATTTCACCAGCGTGTAGAAAGAGCTTGCGGGTTCCATAGAACTTGTGCCTAAAGAAGAAAAGGGGGCATGCATATAATTTATTTGGGTTCAATCGTGAGCCTGGAGAGTCAATTTGACTCAGAAGAGTTGAAGATTCTTTGACCGGGAGGTCAGTAGACCCCACTGAGGTAGGGGAACTGCGTTGAAAGTGCTCAAGGAAGAAATAGTCATGCACAGTGATCACAGTGAGAGCACAAGAAGATTCAGGAATCCTGGAAGAATTGTATACTTCTGGGATCAATAAGGAAAAGTTACACATGGGAATGAAGTTGTTGCAATTTCTGTGGCAGCTAGTATGATTATGGCTGGTTGGGTGAGCCATAGGAAAGAATGCTTGCGTGTTTGCAAGTGTTGTTGGTGATGTTGTTTCATAAGGAGGGAATAAACAGAGAGATGAAGAGTTGGTTATAAGTTTGATAAAAGAAGCATGAAAGTTTCTACTGCCATCAGACATTCAGGTAGTATAAAATTTATTAATTGCAGTCATGCAGGTATGAGTTTTTATTACTCTTTTTGCATAATTCCTGAAAGGAAATTTAGGTAAGAATTTCCTCAGCTAGAGTTAATATATAAAATCATATGATTATATTATTGAATGCATACCAATGGATGTGGTAAAGGATGGAGGTCTGTATTAATTCAAATATTTTTATCTTCTAAATGCACACAGTGACATAGTAGAATGTCATGTTAATTTGGTTATGGGGTAGTAACCAAAGAAACTTAAAAGATAATAACTTGTTATAAGAATGAATGCTAGTAAGATAGTCATGTATGAGACTAGGGAATGGTTGTATATGGCAAGGTACATATATGGAAAGGTTATGAGCCACACATGTACTAAAATCTTCCTACCTTTAAATAAAACTGGGACTGCAACCTTTTTGCTAACACTAATGAACACCACAAAATTATATTCTTGGTGTAGTGTTTGGGTCGAAAAGGAAGGAATCCAATTAATTGGGAAGACAATAGGAAGTGTGTGGAGAATGTGTTAACACATTGGCTATAATTCCAACTCATGGATGGTGAGAGACATGACTGAGATAAAGAGCATTATGTAATTCAATGCAAGGTGCACTGAATAAGTATGCATTGAGAATTGCACTCATGCATA
>SNQJ01S0007543.1:0-11063 GCA_010110895.2 Picea sitchensis
TATAATGATGATCCCATTATGTTGTTGAGGGTTCATATATGAATATGCAGGGTATTTAACATTGTTCATGTCATGGCTAAATTCTCCTTGGATTGTTTAATCCATCCCTTTCACTTTGCCATTGAGATTAGTGTTGAGCTTATACCGCTTGAATTGTCCTTTGTTGTCAAGTGTCACCGAGATATCATCCAACACCGAAGACATTCACACAACCACCAGCATTATATTTGAGTTTTTCATAGGTTAAAGATAGTCTCTTGTTTTTGTAGATCAGAAGATATAGTTTCTTTCTTTCATAGTTTAAAAGATAGTTTTATTGTTGTTGTAGGATAGATAGTCTTTTCTTTGATAGATTAGATAGCAGTTTGCTTATCATAGATTAAGAATTAGTTGTTAGTCCTTCTTTCTTTCAGTTAAACATATTTCCTTTTATGAATTAGAAATAGTCTTGAAGTTTTGTGAACATAGTCCATTGCCTCTTAGGCTAGATAGTTGTTCAAGGAAAAGTTTTAATTTGATTACTTGCAGTTTTTAGATGTCTATTTTATTTAGTAGGCTAGTTAGTTGTCTTTGCTTACTTGTCTATTTTCTTTAGTAGGTTAGTTAGTTGTCTTTGCTTACTTGTTTATTTATTTGCTGTCATAGGGTAGTTACTCATTGAATATAGGTTGGCAAGTTAAAGAAGTTTGATTTTGTTATTTGATTATTGATATGCTTAGATAATTGCTTTTGCTTATTTTTATGAACTAGTTTGCTTCAAGTAGGGTTTTTACTTGTTTTCTTAGGACTATCCATCGATCCTTGGCCCAAAAGTACTTAGGTTACCTAGTTTCAAGTTGCTTACTAGGGTTTGTTTATTAGATAGGTTTTCTTAAGTAGATTATCCTTATATAGCTACCTTCCTTAGTTATACTATACTCCTACCAGCCCTTCTACCTTTGACATATATTTTGCTACAACTCTAAGTTTAATTACCCTGGGTTGAAAATTTAATTGAGGGTTTTTACTATGTTTTTAGTGCATATACAACACTCATCAATTTAAAAGAGTTGTAATCCAAATCAATTATTTCTTGGATTTTTCCAACATATTTTAGATTCCCTTCAATAATATTCTTATCTTTTGAGCTTCCTCGACTGGATTGCTTGAAATCAACCATGATGCCACAATCAAAGGATCGTCTCTTTACATCTACACTTTCTACAAGATAACGTCGTCCATATGCCCACATTGTAATATATTTCCTCACCTTTGAAATACCATTTATTTCAATGAAAACAAATATAATGATGAATATTAAAATAGTTAATAGTGTCAAAATTGTAAAGAAACAACATTTTGTAAAATTCCAATTGTACCTTTCTTTAACATCCTCTACACATGTTGATTTCATCTTTTGTTATGCTTGAATCTATACATGCATCTTCTATTTTATTTTGAATTTGTTTAGTAACCCATTCTAGGGTGCAATATTTGCCCCATTCCCCAAGAAGATCATTGGGAAGTGGAGTGTTCCTTGGGTTGGATGTCTTAAATTGTCTCCTTGCTTCTAACACTTCTTCTCTCTTTCTATCATACAAATCAATCCATTTGTTCATAAATCCCATGTGGTACATAATTAATTTGTTAAGTATTTCACTTTCGTCTACACCTAGTACATGTCAACATGTTTATTTCAAACTACAAATGTTATGCAGTTAATTTGACAAATAAATTACAGAGAAAATTAATGATTGCAAGGAAAACAAACACATTAATGATTATGAATTTACTTACTAATTTCTACTTGAACACCATTTTATTGTGGTTTTTCTCCATCAATAATATCTGATGCTCGTTCTTCGTTCCAGAAGCATGGCCCATCTTAAACATCCTTACCAAGGAATTCACATGGGAAGAAAAATGCTTCATTCAATACATACCCTTTAGCCATACAACCCTCTGGATGTTCCTTTTGTCCGACCTATCTTTTTAGATTTTTCATATATATCACAAAGAAAAGAATCCACCTCGTTGATATGATACCCGCCAATTCAATGTCATCGACTAGGTGTATAAGTAAATGGACTTGTAGGTCCATGAAACTTGTAGGGAGGTCCTTCTCAAATACACATACAATTTCTGCAATTTCCTTCTTCCATTTTGGTACTTCACATTCATGGATCTCCTTGGAGGTTACCCACCTAATACAAGAATAGTAAATTAGTATGAACCTTTAGTGAAAAAATAAAATGGAATATAATATCTCTATGTCTCTCACACATGAAAATTCCATACCACATCCCTTGTAAATGCTGACAATCGACTTATGGCATTCCTTAAGTCAACGATAAGACATGAATGCCCCTAATTTCCAATGGCATGATATACTATCAAACACATTCATCAAAGGTCATTAGTAATTTTTCTCACACAACAAAATATCAAAATATATTTAGTACTAAATCAATGTTACCAGTAAAACTTAAATGATGATATATAATACCTTCAGAAAATTATGAAAATCATGTGTTTTAAATCCCGTGACATGTCCATCAATTGTAAAAGCTTTATCCAATGATGACCCATAGCCAGTAGGTGTCCTTATTAAAAGAATGCCATTTTTTAGTTGGTCTAGCTCTTTTTTTTTCAAAATCCATGGAGCTTATGCATATGTTTCATTTTCCCTTTTTGGCCACAAATGTCTTCTATCCAATTTGGTACATGAAAGAGCAATACCTCTCCTTGAATACAAGGTGTCCTTGTCTTTTCCTGATATATGTCGAAATATAGAATCTGGGACATTTTTGAAGATGTGCATAGGATCTAATAGGTGAGATATTAATAGATCATTCCAGTAAGGGAGCTCATAAAATATGGATTTATTTTTCATTCCTTTTGGCATATTAACTACAACTTGTTCTGGTTCTTCAATTGAATCAACTCAATCAAAAAAATCTTCCCAAGCTTTCAATTTCGCATCTTCATACTTATTAATCCAATCACCCGGACTCATAATCATGGGAGGGCCTATATTTTCAACTTTTCCATCAAATTTATTCTTAAAACGATTTCTAAACTTATGATTTGTTGGTAGAAAACCATGTTGTTTGCGTAAATAAATTTATGTAGATATTTAAAATACCTCCCTTGAAATTGATCTGCACATCTTGGACATGAAAATATCCCCTTTATTTGAAGCCATAGAATTCAATAAGTAATGTTAATAACATCATAATAATAGTATGAAAGTAAGTATGAAATTTGGGATGAAAATAATTATGAGTGTGAATACGTAAATATTTTATCTTACCAGAAAATACACCAAGTCCTGGGAAATCATGAATAGTCCAACATTGCACACCATGCAACATGAATGACCTATTTGATGGAGGACGTGATATGGCATACATTCTTATGCCTTCCCATAGTAGTTGCATCTCATCAATAAAAGGAACAATATAAACATCCATATTTTTAACTTGATGTTTTTTCTGGAACAATGAAAGTCAGCATAAGGTGCTCCTTTCTAACACTCATCCATGGGGGGATATTGTATAATATCAATTTGACTGGCCAAACACTATAATTTGAGCTAAGGAAAGAGAATGGGCACAGTCCATCAATTGCAAGACCAAACCTAATACTACGTGGTTCATATTGGAATTTACTTGGCCATTTTTCCTCTGTGTGTTTCATTGCTTTGGAGTCGGTCGAAATTTGCATGAATCCATATTTACTCCTTTTCTTTGCATGCCAGTCCATCAATTGTGCAAGTGAATTGCAACGAAACATTCATTGAAGTCTACATATAATTGGCATGTGACGTAAAACCTTTTTTGGAACTGTAGGACCTTGCACATCTGTACAATATCTCTTCTCTTTGCATACAAGACATTCTACCTTGTTTTGATATTCATATATGTATAAAATGCAATCATTTTTACATGAATGAATTTGCTTATATTCAATCCCCAACTCATCCAACAACTAACGTGCTTCTCTGCAATTTGATGGCAACACATTCTCTCAGGGGAATATTTTAGTCTTTAGTGCCTTGTAAGATTGTCATAGATTAAATCAATTAAATGTTTGACTTATGATGAACATGTTTGATATGTCAATCTATACTACTACTATTTATATACAATATATGTTTTATAACATCCCCTTAAATAAATATAAACATAGTTGATGAATGTTTACGAATTACGTACACCAATTGACAATGCAAAGTAATAAATACATTTCAACTCACTTTAGTAGGGTAGTGAATCCTTTGTCTGGCCAAACAAATAGTGATTTGATTTATAATAATATCAATGTGCATGCAATTTTTGAGGTTCTACTTGCACCCGATCTGTACATGGGTGTCTTCATAGCTTGCTTGATTGAGTCTTTTAGGTTGTTATCATCAATATTGTGTTGGTGGTAATTATCCCTACTATCATCGTTACTGTCAACCATATGATCATTATCGTCATCATTGTTTCCATCCCCAAAGAAACCTGTAAGAATTTCATTCAATCCTTCTTCATGCACTGCATTTTCACTATCATCATTATCATTAAAGCTATGTGGCATGTCATCATTGTATGCTAATCTCATAATCTCTTCAAACCTATCAGTTGGTAGTATTCTCTTCAATGTTGCTCTTTTCACCTTGGTATGGTTTAAAGGATGGTTTGGATCATCCTGTCCAAATCTTAATAACCCAGTTTGATCTTGGGTATTAATAGGTGTATCATCAATGTCTTCTACCTATCAACATACACAAACATTATTTAATGTTTGGCAAGAATTGGATAAATCACAATTGTATCAATTTCAAAGAAATATAATCAAATATATTGTCATAACCAACAATAATATAGAATCTATGAACATATATACATCAATTGAATAGCGGAATATTATTTTATATACTACTTATTTTATACAATAATTTAAAATAAAACACAATTTTGACAACATAGTGTATAAATTGTCAATCCACACTCATTGATTAATCTTTGGTTTTCTTCCCTTACGAACATCCTTAGGGAGATCTAGTTCTTCCATTTTCTTTCGTGTAGGAGTGCATTTTAAGAAGGGGTAATTAATCAATAACTCATCCCCAATGGCAAGGTCCACAATATCCTCAACCATTATCAATCTATCAACCTCTCTTTCCATTTCTCCATCTTTATCATTTATAACTTCAACAAATTGACAACTCGGTCTTACATTAGGGTCCCTTCCCTTACTACTATTTATAAAACTTGCAATATTTTTGTGTGTGTACGCATGCCCATCTATATACATAAGATGACCTCTATTAATTTCCTTTTCTCTTTCCAATTGGAGACGATGTGTATACATATTTGAATTTAGACCATATGTTGACATGCTAGGCTTATATTATGCTAGCCTTCTCCATTCACCATTGTAATATGATGGACCATAATATGGCATTAATCTCCTAGTGGTTTTTTGTGAATTGTTTCTATTTTTATATCCCACATGGACATTTTGGAAAATAAAGAGGCCTAGATTTTCTCCATGAATATTGGAGGGTCGTATCATGTAGTTATATCCCCAAAATTGAAACATCTCATACACTCTAGGTAGTTGTTGATCACTAGTACAAGCACAATATAATCGACGATTAAATGTCTCTTTGTAAATTGTTCTCAAACTCAGGGTCAAGTCAGTATCTCCATCACATTCATTCTCATAGGGTATGTAGTCCATCTTCCCCTTGTCTTTAAGCAAATTATGCATCTTTAAAGTGGTTCTTGTTCTGTTACTTATTTTCATCAAATCCTCATCTTCAAAGCTAGTATATGTGCACATATTTTTATTAGATGTATCATATGATAAATGATCATCGCCCTCTCGGATATAAGTCGATGATCCAGGAAAATTTAAACCAAGAACTTTATCTTACAAGTATTCAGTAAGAAAAACATTAATTATTTAAATAATATAAAAAATGTTTAAAAGAAGTATACATATTATTTATATCAAATTGGAAAATTACTTACCACAATTCCAATTTGATTTGAATCGATTGTGGGAGGAATACTACCCATTGGAATCTCATCATCTATGTAATGTCTTTGTACAATCTCTCATTTGAATTGTTTCTTTCCACGACATACAAAAAAACCACAAACAACAATTTTCTCAAAGTATTCATCCCTGCATGTACTATAGTCCAGACCAACATCTTTTTCAATGCAATCATTTTTTGTGTCTACATGATCCATTGTCATATCCTCTTCCACCCACAATTGTCTACGTGATTTAACAGTTTTGGTTCCACGTCCATGTACATATATTTTTCTTTTTCTAGTTGAATGCTCAAGCTCTACATTTGCTCCAATCTCCATCTAAAATAATCAACAACATGCATTAATTTCTGACAAGATTGGATAATACATTATAAAATTTAATAATTTCATGAAAAAACATGGACATTTCACAAAATACCATCGGATTAATTTTCCCTAAGTTAAGTCAAAATTAGAGTACCTGATGTCTCGTGTCATCCGTTGTGTCCTCATTTGATCTTTTGCCATGGCCTCATCTGGCTCCTGTAATAAACAACATATTCAATAATGTTTAGTACACCAATTATATTATTTCAACTAATATGCTATGCAAAAAAAAACCTCACCTTAGTCACATTTTTAACTTATTGATATCATGTTTTGGAGTTGATTTTTTTTTTTTTACAACCCTAGGTATTTACATCGAGCCAAAATTTCAACAAGAAAAATATCCAACATCTCTATCCCACATGGCCGTCCTAATTTTCAAACTTTTCCCTTGATTGTAGAATCACATTTAATCACCATTCTTGTGCATTTTCAACCAATAAGTTTGAGCTCAAAGGCCACATGGAAAAAAAATGACTTTATCTCTTCTATGTTGTAGCATTTTTGAATTCATAAATACCTTCCTCCTTTGGTTGAGGTTTCTTTTATTCTTACATTTATTGTATCTACAAATTTCATTGTTATATCCTCTTCCACCCACTTTCCTCTCTACGATTTAGTAGGTCTATGTCGTCCACATCCTCTTTCCATGGTCTCCTATGGATCATGTTACACAACAATGAAAATAATTTTTAGCACACCAATCAAATCCATTATCATCTAATAAGTTAGGGAAAATAGGGCCACACGTCAAAATTAGCTTGGGATCAAACACCACATTATGTATTTGGGACCTTCAAACATTAATTCAATCACATCCACCACTCCCTGCCTTTCTCACTAAGTTGAGTCTACACCACTTTTATTCCTCTACTAGTTTCCTTCATTTCGAAATTTCATTGCATGATAGAGAAAAAATGCCATAACTTCCATGGAATACACATAATTGCACCTAAGAAGAAGGTTGAAGTTAATAGGGGTGATAAAAATTGCTATGTCTACTAAGACAATCTTATCACCTAATTGAATGGGAAGATTAGGTACAATTCCTATTGACTCACATGGTCGATCATAAAAGGTTTGCAAATAGGGTGTCATTGTAACATGGATGGGAGACCCCAAGAACTACCAAACAACCATCATAATATAGGGATGGACTCTCACATTAAATATACATTGATGATCATCAATACCAATGCCAATACCAATACCAATACCAATACCATACAATAATAATACCAATACCATACCATACCAATACCACACAATACCATACCATACCAATACCAATCCCATACCATACCAATACCAATAATATACAATATCATTACATACCAATACCAATACCAATACCAATACCAATGTATACTATTGCATGGCAATGGTATGCATTGGCATATGTATACCAATACCATACCGGTCCAATGGTGGTCACTTCATTCATGAATTGGACCCGGGTGTGCCTATGCTGATCAAGAAGATTAACGACCACTAGAGAGTCGTTCCGCAGCTTTCCTGTATACACCACACCAAAACCCCCTTCTCCCAACTTTTCTGCAAAGTTGTTTGTCATCTTCTTGACATCATATTGTGAATATATGGTTGCCATTTCATAAGCATAATCCTTTAGGAATTTCTCCACCTTTGAAATAGAGATACGACTCTTGAGGAGAGATCGTTTTATCTTGTTCCCGTAATATGTGAAGAAAAATAGGGATATTGTTGCCCGTGCAAATCCTCCAATGGAGCAACCTGCGGTGGAATGAACAGATTGATATCAATGTGATCGTTTTCTAATCCCAGAGAGGATTATGGAAACCGATGAACTGTGGGGTTCATCCTGAGATACTAGAATTATAAGAAGAGATAATAAACTTACCTATTATTATATTTTCTGACTTGTTTAGACGACTTGAAATGTGGCCATAAGAAATATAATAAATAAGGGGAAGGATCTACATCTTCAAATGAGAGGGAGGAAGATGGGTGATATACGGTTAGCTTTAATAATCCCATTTCATCGGTCTCGAAGGATAAATTGATAACATGTTAAGTAAACTAGAAGTTCCAAGTAGTATTGCAGAAAGTTAAAATAGAACATACTGTGGGGGAAATGGTTGGTTCGAGGTCCATCCTTGCAATAACATACAAATGACACAGTTGAATATAAAATGTTGTAATCGCATATCCCTCCACTCGCTTCACACGATCTACGACTTTCATCTCTCATTGTATCATTGGAAACCCATTCCATTTCTCCCACCTCAACAAGCCCTTGTTTCTTAGGACATTCGGGAACTAGATACCCAAGTGGTGAAGATAAAGAGTAATAAATAGTAGCATTACATTGCTCGATCCCTACTACCAGGTTGTCTAATGTATGTTGTAGAAGTGTATTACACCTAAACACATTTAGCGTCCAATTGTACTCACTTGTAATTATGAAGATGGTGTTTGCATATTCTGAGCATGTATTAATGGGATCATCTAGAAATTGGCAGTTCTAGTCCCTGACAATATGGAACTTATTGGTAATATATAATAACTTTAGTATTGTTTAATTCCTCCCATGAATCGTAATGACCGGACTTGAGTTCTTCTTACAATCGATCTGAAAGATTGGAAGACCGCATCCACGCTTTCTTACACCGAAAGGATACTTGATATTCATATTACCACATGTACTAGTATTCTGGAAATTATCATATAGCGCGTTCAAGCATACCGAGCAAGGGAGTAAGAAGGAAAAATATGCAAGGAAGAAGGAAAAATATGCAAGGAAGTAAAGGAGAAGTGGACGTGTGGAGACATGAAGGCAAGGAACACATATTTCCATTGGGAGAAGGCGAGATGAGGGCATAGATAGGCTTTGGCCTGGGGAAGACAAAAAATATATATAAGTGGAGAAAGTCTATAAAATTGGATGAAATCAAATTTAAATTATTTCAACACAAAATAATTTAATAATGAATTCTGACTTAGAAATAATGAGATTTTTAACGAAAGAGAAAACAAAATTTTTAACTCGCTGCTGAGAGATTTATCGAGTCACCTGCGACTTATTGAAGAGAGAACGAGATTTTGAGTCCTTCGCTCTTCCGTCCACCTGCTTTCATCCAGATACTAAGAGGATCCCACACCAGATCGTTGCTCTACGAAGGAGAGAGTTGATCTGATCGTTGGAAGCGGGAGAAGGTTTTTTTGTTGCGTGAAAGAGTTTTCAAGGATGACAAATCCACTTGTTGAAACTTATCTCAATGAAGACAATAAATTGGATGTCTTGAATTTCATTAATTGGAAATTCAAAATGCAAACTTTGATGGAAGGTTATGGCGTATGGACAATCATGAAAGGAGATGAAGTGCGATCCAATGCGATTGGAGGTGCAACAACGACAACAATCAAAGATTGGGATAACCGGGAGAACAAATCCAAGGTATTATTACGAATGTTTGTGAAAGACAACATAATTCCTCACATTAGAGATGCTAAGACTTCTAGTGAAACCTAGAAAGTATAATACAAATTCTTTTTTCGAAAAGTAAATTGATAAGCATTAAAATGGATATAAATGAGTATGTCAGTACTTTTATTGGGTGAATTAAAGACATGAAAGATAAATTGGGAGATGTAGGAGAAAAAGTGTCAAACACTGATCTTGTCACAATTGCCCTAAATGGAATGCTATAGCACTATATAATGTTTATAACAGGCCTTGCATCGAGACAGAAATCTCCTACCTTTTAGGAATTGACAGGTATATTGTTGCAAGAAGAAGAGAGGCGCATGAATTTGAAGCTTCAGAATTCAGACTTAGCATTATGGACAAAGAAGAGATTCCCTAAAGGGAAACCAGGGGAAGGAGGCAGAGGAGGAAGTTCATTTCAGAGGAAGTCATTTTCAAATCCAAATCAAGGTATGCCATCTAATAGAAATGAACCTAAGTGTTTCTATTGTGGTAGGATTGGGCATCTTGCCAAAGAATGTTATGAGAAGAAAAATGATGAGGCTAGGCATAAAAATAGAAAACATTCACGACATTTTGCAGATGAAAACCCGAATTTTGATTCAAAAGATCTCATATTGTTTATGTCTAATGCTGCACTGTTTGCTGAAACCGATGATGTTGACGCGTGGTTTGTTGATTCTAGATCTTCAATTCACATGACATGTAATAAGAATTGATATATAAATTTAAAAAAAACACATAATGGTGCCCATATTTATCTTGGAGATGATCATTCTTATCAAATCAAGGGATATGGATATATTCTAGTAACACTTTCGAATGGTACCGTCAGACACATTCGCAATGTTGTGTATGTCTTTGGGATAAAGAAAAAATTGATTTTTGTGTCCACAATTACAGACCAGAATTTGAAGGTCGAATTCTTCAAGACACATTGTATAGTGAAGGACTTGTAGGATCATTACAAAATTGTTGCCTCGGGATTCAAAGTTGGAGACTTGTACAAACTTCATGACATCAACAAGAATCATCAAGCATTGAATTTTGCAGCTATGCCTACAGAAAATCTTTGGCACCAAAGGTATGGTCACATTAATTATCATGATTTGTTTTTATTACAAAAACAAATTATGGTTGAAGGACTCCCTATGTTGAAGAATGAGTATGCTGCTTGTGAAGGTTGTGCATTAGGA
>SNQJ01S0007543.1:41381-51570 GCA_010110895.2 Picea sitchensis
GACAAGTATATGCTACCTGTTAATCATTTCCAACAGGGTCATCCGGCATGAAATAGTCATAGGAGATCTGAACCATTGATCCTGCAGGATCAAGTTCGTCCACTGAGTTTCAGGGTTTTGGGACTCGTGGTATTGGTGAGCAAGGTCGGGCCTTGTCTTTTACAACCCCGATACACGAAATCAGGGATAGATTTGAGCTGTTTATCTATGCGCCCTGAGGACCATTGATCAATATGTGTACATATCGGATATTTGGCACTGGAGAAAAGGCACAGACAACCTTTTCAAATCCTTGAAAAGGAGATCGCCGACAAGCAGCCTAAGCCGTTGGTTTGTGACAGATCTGGACCATTGGATTTGAGTCATCGGGTTTTGGGAGTTGGGATTTCAAAGGTGGAGGTGTTGGGTCTCTTCACCTCAACATCTTTGAAATCGTGAAGTGAGAAGCACCAATAGATTTGGGCTCATGGTCATATCACGTTGTCCCTCAGAGAGAGGAACCATGCCTTGCAAATCTTCGTGTGGGCAAGGTTTTGTTAAAACCCTGTGGGTTAATTGTACACAGGGTTCTAGCGGGGACTTGAGAGCCACTTCGACTCAAGGAGAACAAAATATCCGCAACCGGGAGGTCAGCCGGACCCCTAGGGGTAGGGGGTCTGCGTCAAAGGTGTATACTCTCGGGCGGAATATGCATGTGGGGAATAAGAGTCCGTGAGTAGTGTATGTAAGAAGGAATCCTAGAAAGAATCCTTTTGGTTGCTCTGTGTATTTTTCCCTATAACATCAACCTAGAATAGGATTTCCTTGCCTTGGGTGGAGCTTAGTCCCAGCTCGGGGGTGACCCACTGTTGAGCGTGATGAGAAGCGTGGTCTAAGGCTATGAGGTTCATGGAAGGTCTGCACGTGTTTGGTGGAATTACGCCAGTTTAAAATATAATTGTTAATTTTTTACTTAATTTATAAGTATATGCATGTCTGTGATTCTTGCAATATTATCATGTATTCCATTGTAATCATGAATTACTATTAATCCCATTATTTTTTCATGTTAGCCGTAATTCTGTGATTAATCTGTATGGTTTAGTTAAATGTGTGTAATATGACTGAGTTCATGTTATATATATAAGTATGAGAATGTTGTTCCATGGAGTAGCGTTGCCCGAATAGTGGGTTGACGACCGTGGACGTTACAATATGGTATTAGAGACATAATTCCAACACTAAGCCTGAATGGGATGGATAAGTGGTCATTGGACCCGAATTTCAGGTGGGAATCATGTTTGGAAGAACTGATTTTTTGACCCTAGAATGTTCCTGAGTGGAAAGGAAATGCTTGGCCGTGTTACAAAGCCCAGGAAGTGTAGAGGTATTATAAAACCGCAGTCGGTGTGGTATTTGACTAGAGAGAGAGGGATAAAGAGAGCTCAATGCATGAAGTGTTGGAGTCATTGGATCTGATCGGGAGGAAAGGAGATCCCTTACAACCGTTAGATCCATAGAAGGTGCCTGAAGGATATCCGAGAAGCCTTTCGGGAGTTCGGCTATCAAGAAAAGCAGGGAGCGCTGAGACACAGAACCCCAAAAACTTGAGAAGATCTACACCATAGATCTGGGAGGAGGGCTTGACCGTTATATCTTGTGGATTCACGCTCGAGTTAGTCACGAGAACCCTTCGGATTTCATGAAGTTAGGAGATGGGAAGTGAGGAGAGGTGAACACCTCTGAAACCCGAAACCCCGAAAAGACAAGGAGATCTACATCATATATCTGGGAAAGGAGCTTGACCATTGGATCAAGTAGGCGAGTAGACCGTAATTTCATAATTTCGGAAAACGGAAGAACAAGATGTGTTGATGCACGTAATCCCGATGCCTGAAACTACGAAATGAAAAGTGAATGTGGTGGGACCCTATGACATCATCGAAGGTGACATGGATCCTCCTAGACCTTCCACGTTCCACCGTTTTAGTTAGTGACAGTTGTACTACGTGGGTCAGAGGGTAAAGTAAATTGGAATTTTGGATATCAGAAGATTGGGAGGAAACAAGTGTGGGAACTCCTGAGGTCCGAAGTCTCAAAACCCCAAAGTCCTGAAAGTCCTGAAAACTTCGATGACAGAAGGACCACAGTGGATCCCAACCACTGGATGATGGGTAAACGTGGACCGTTGATCCACCTGATTTCGGGATTTCGACAATTGAAATTCTGGGAGATAGTTGTGTGTTCCTTCAAACTTTCCGAAGGCCGAAAATTCAGGTAGCACCTAGTGGTCTAGAATTTGTTCACGACCCGTGATCGCATGGGTTGGGGACTAAGAAAGAGGGGGATGCCACCCAAAAGTTACAAAGATGATTAGAGCTCTGAAATCTCATGAAGTCGAAATGTTTTCTTAATCAAAATGGTTTTGAACGTGTTGAAATTGTTAAGGAATGTTGGCCTAACAAATTCTGGGTATCTGCACATTGTGATTGCAGAAGTTTGACGAGTGCCAGAACCAGTCAGAGTTGTCACCAAGTGCAAATAAATGGAAGAGGTGTGAATTGCCTCCAGTTCAGAAAATGAAAGAAAAGGAATGGACGTTGTTGTGGAGCTTGGATGAGATCAAAAATAAATTGGAAAAGGAGAGTGACACAAGAAAAACAGGGAGTCGTAGGACCCCTGAGAGGAAAATAACATCGAGGAGTGTTAGCAGACATCATCATCACTCCCCAAAGAATTCTGGTAAGGAAGCACATAGTAGTTCAAGCCCATCGCCTACCAGGAAGCATAGGAGGTCTGGAGTGGATGAACTGAAAGGAGAAATGAATAAGATTAAGCCTCCAACATTTGATCGAGAACACTAGAAGGAGGAAGATGTTGAGACATGGCTGCTAGGCATGAGGAAGTACTTCCAACTGGAGAATTATTCCTCTCATGTAGAAGGAAGAATTGAGATGTATCAATTGAAAGGAAAAGCATCCATGTGGTGGGATCAGCTTGTGCAAGTGCAACACATTAGAGAGAAAGATATCACTTGGAAATAATTCAAGAGGTATTTCGAGCGGAAATACCTGACTAAAATATATTATGAAAAAAAGATGAAAGAGTTCTTTGAACTCAAGCTAGGCAACATGACCACTGATGAATACGAGTGAAGATTTTTGGAACTGTTGAAGTATGTTCCATTCATCAAGGATGAGACTGTCAAGATTCAGAGGTATCTGAGTGGACTGCCATATTCCATTGGGGATAAGATCCAATATGATGACCCTAAGACCATGGAATAAATGATAATAAGAGAGAAATGATTATACGAACAACAAAGAGAAAAGCCCACCTTTCAGAAGGCTTGGGACGACCAGAGGAAGTTCAAGAAAGAGCAGAGGCAGAAGGGAAACAAACCTCCCTTTTTCATAAATAGTCCTCAAGGACAACCATCATTTAGAGAGCCGAGAATGGCTGAAGTGGGGCAACAAAAGCCAAGACATATGCCCATTCAGTGTTGGAGCTGTAAAGAGAACCACAAGTATAGAGATTTTCCCCATAAAAATGGCAAAGCGAGAGTTGTCCATAATGTTCAGCAAGATGAAACAGTGGAGGATATGGGCAGTAGAATGGAAAGAATCTATGTGGCCCTGGACAACAAGAAAGTTGAATTTCAATCGCATATGATTGAAGTAGAAGGTACGATTAGCAAACATGCCTTTACTATTTTAATTGATCCAGGGGCTAGCCATATTTATATAGATCCTAGTGTGGTGGAAAGATTGCATTTATCAAAAAGAAAACATGAAAAATCTTGGTTAGTGCAGTTGGCTATAGGAACCAAGAGGAAAGTCACTGAGTTGGTTAAATCCTGTCCTGTGAACATGAAGGGATTGAGCATGAAGGCTGAATTGAATATTCTGCCTTTAGGCTCTTATGACTATTTAATTGGGATGGACTAGTTGGACCAGTACCATTCCCTCCTGGACTGTTGTAACAAGGCATTTACTTGCCTGGATGAAGAGGGGAATCGAAAAAGAGTCCAAGGAATTCCTAGAGCGGTTTTTGAGAGACATGGTTTAAGAAAAGAAAGTGTTTTTGATGAAGGTGTACACTTTGAAGAATGTTGCATATTGATTAACAAAATCCGTGAGCACTAAGAATTTCTCTTAGTGTAGAGGATCTATGGGAATTGTTGACTATGTAACCTTGTAACCAACAAGTAGGAGAATGTTGGAGAATGTAGGAGAATTTTGGGTATGTGTTATATTCTTTGCATGACTAGATCTAGTGTTTTCTACATTGCACATGGTGCGCAGGGGGGTTTGAGGGGGGGATGCTAGGCCCCCTCTTTGGGTTTTGCAGGGGCGACACCCCCGGTAATTTTTTTACCTTGGGAAATGTGTCGCCTTTTTTTCCTTGTTTTTAATGTCCCCTCAATTTCTGTGTCCATTGTCGGGCAATTTTTCAGCACATAGTTTTTTGCCGATGGTTTTCTATTTCTAGTTAAGGAATTAGGGTTGTTGACTAATCCAGGTCATTAGGTTAGGGTTTTGGATGTCGTTAGCTCCTATATGTATATCGT
This sequence comes from Picea sitchensis, assembly GCA_010110895.2. Taxonomy (NCBI): domain Eukaryota; kingdom Viridiplantae; phylum Streptophyta; class Pinopsida; order Pinales; family Pinaceae; genus Picea; species Picea sitchensis. The sequence goes on from SNQJ01S0007543.1 coordinate 45,931, forward strand.
ATTGTAAACAATGTATGCCGTGAATGAATATAAAATATGTTTGTTTTCCTGGCTTGGGTTTCCAAAGGAAAATCTATGTGTAATGTGTGTATTTTCCATTGTATTTTTTCTATTCTTTTTCTAAAAATATGGTTGTAGTAAATAATTGTACAAGGTTAAAATATACAATTGGTTATTCGAACCCTCCATCCAATTGAAAAGTATGGGATTTGGGCCGAGCCAAGGGACTTGAATCCAAGAGAGTTTGGTTAAGTCGATCACAAATACCAGTCCATCGAAAAAGAGGGTTGTCCTATAGAGTCAGAAATCGATCAGTTGACTAATACTAGTCGAGTCGAATGGTCCTTCGAGTGGACTTGAGTGAGTCGAAGATTATGGTCGAGTCGAATCTTCCTTCATGTCAGGTTCATGATTTGAGCAACAACATCCAAGCCAAATCGTGAGATTAAGTCAAATAGCCACATGAGAAAGGTTCTCAGTCAATTATCTTTCATAGTGAGTTGATGTAATCTTGGTTGAACCTTATAATAGTCGAGAGAGTTGGGAAAGTGTTCCATAAACAAACTAGGTGTCAAAACCTCTTCAAACCAAAAAACAATGGAAAATAAGACAAGAAAAAAAAACAACCCACACAAAGAAACCAATGAGAATTTGATCCTTCCAATCTTTAGGAAGTAGGAATACAAACTCGTTTTTTGTAGTTAGTCGATGAGGTCAAGTGAGAACTTTAGAAACTGTCAAATATATCAGTAGAACCTATCAATAGTTAAGATCCATTAGTGGATTGATCAATATATCCACCATGTGAGCCAGTCTAGTCGTCTTGCACACATTCAATAGAACTAGGACATAACCCTAAATGCATAGAAAGAGAGGAGGGTTTCTGCAGCTCAATAACTCACTACGGGAAATAAAATTCAATGAGTCTTCAGTTTCGAGCAATTCATCACTTATTCTATAAAAACAAATCACATCTTCACTATTGTCTCAATCCCATTCATGTTCTCTGTGAACCCAAGATCAGAACCAACAACTCTGATACCATTTTGGGATGGGAATTTAAGAATAGAAGAGAACAGATCCAATACTAGTGTTGGTGTCTAAAGACATCGTTGCGCTGAAGCAAGTACGATCATGCTCCATGAGAGTGCAAAAGATCTCTCCCGATGATAATATATCAATCAAAAGGATCATCTATAAATAGGTTCTGATCATGGAGAAAGCCAACAATCACATGATGGAATCGGTTGTACCTGTCCATAAAAAGTAGATATGGGATTCAAAGTGGACACAGTCAACCAAGAGTTTAGTTGGTTTAAAACCCAAATAATTGGTCAACTCCCTTAACCGACAAGGTGAGGTTTATGATGGAACTGCATGTTATAACACTCATTTCATTTCACATCGTGAGGCACTTGTAGCATCAGATGCTTAAAAGAAGATACCAAAAAAAAATTGTATGTTGAGAAAACAACAAATAATGTCTACTCATGGACTGGAAATTCAATAAAGAGAAATAATGAACTCATTTCTTTACTAGAGATAATGGAATCATAATCCTTATAAGTTCTTCAATTCCATGGGATTAGATGACTATCTAGGGGTCAAGTGATTGAAATACTTGTTACATTAATGCCTACTATTTTGAGCTTGTGGAAGATAAAAAAAGAACTCATGGTATTATAAAGAAAATATTTTCTTAGTTCAATTGTGTTTGAATATGCTTGTTGATATTTTGATGGAATTAAATAATCTAAACAAAAAATTCTAAGAAAATAATGTGGATGTCACATCGCTTGGAATAACTATTAACCATACATTAAATACTCATAAAATATATATTTTTGGACCAGATTATTTTGCAGAAGATGCAGTGCATCTCATTAAATTCTTGAAAGACTCTAAAGACAGTTTCCTTGAAAATATTGACAAATATGGGACCCATAGACATGATTTGTTTTATATTCCAATCCATGAGAAGAAAATGCCACAACCAATGGAAAATTTCATTGATGGCTCCCTCGAGAGTTGCATACAACTTACAATAAATTATGTCTAAGCATTGGTTGGGAGATTCAATTAAATATTTTAAGATTTTCATCTCTTTAATGCAACCAGGTTGTTTAGTCCTTTCCATTATCTGTCAGATCTTTATGCGTGAGAAAATAATGCAAAGAATTGGATTGAAAGGATTCTTTTTCATTTGCAACATAAAACATGTAATGAAATAGAAAATGTACCATTAATATTTTCTCAAACAAAATATTGGCATTATAGGTTGAAATATGTTAAAATTATGAAAAGCAATTCTTTTCATACCAGCAAACATCATTGCATATGAACAAGGGTTTTCAAAACAAAATATGATCAAAGATATAAGGAGAACAAGACTGTCAATTAACACACTTAATGTGTGTATCATTAATAGGTCCTAACACATATGAGATTTGATACAATGCAAGGGAAACAAGACTTTCTGATATGTTAGAATTATCAAATTATATGTTTTTTCTATTTTGTATAGATTTTATAAATATATGTAATTTTTTTGTTTTTGTTATCTTCTACTACATATTTCAATTTCAACTACATTTATGCTTGTGGTATATGAAAATATATTGCTCTTTGTGTATTGATGGAATGTGAAATACATGTGTTATTAGTTACATGGATGCAACAAGAAGGATTCTCTACTTGCAACTTGAAAAATCAAGAGGATCAAAGGTATCACTTGAAATGGTTTTCACATGTGCTGATGAATTTGTATATCTTCGTTGTATTTGTTAGGTTTTCTACAAGTTCATGACATCTCTGCTATGATTTTATGTCCTTATTTCAAACTCTATGTTCTTTACATGTTGACCTACATTTTTCTCTTGACATATTACATATTGTTACAAGTTCATGACATCTCTATTGTAATTTGAGTACTTATTTGAAATTTTGAAAATTCTAGTAAACAATTGAAGCCTACTTGCCCTTAAATATTGAGGTGGTAGTGCATAATCTATACTTACAATTCTCTTCGGTACATTGAAATTAGGCATCTATTTAGATACATGTGTTACATTCAAACCAAAAGGTTCCCTTCAGCACTTAAAGAAGTATCAACATTAAGACTTCAAATTCAAAAACATAGATTACGTGCTCTTGAATAATATGGTATACCTATAGACCACCTCAATTTAATTTCTTCATATGAATATGCCTATAGTTGAAATTGTGGTTTGAATGTTGGTTGTGAGAAGTAGTTTTATATATATTTAGTTTGTTTATTCCACCATGTTGGATCTGGTTTGTGCGTTATTTCCTTCTTGTCTTTCTAATTTATAATATATCTCTGCAATACTTCTAAATATATATATTTTTTGTTTTTGTTATCTTTTAACAATCTATGCTATCATGAATATGGAAGACATGTTTTTACAACCTCAATTTAGGAGACAATTAAAAAATGATTTTGTTGCCCAATTTTGGTGTCATTGTTCTTTAGACCATTATGCGTGTTCTTAAGCTAAACCATCCATAGCTGCATGCATAAGAATTTATTTAGGTAGTGAAATACATTAGATTAGGCAACATATTGTATCTAAATCCTACATGAACTTTGAAATGTTCCACTATTGTGGTCACATTGTAAATTGTGAAATGTTCCATTATTGTGGTTACTTTGTCTTTCTCCTTTTGTAGAATATGTGAATTTGAAAATTAAAATTTTCAAATAACTTTACTATTAAAGGATAATTTTTTAATTAAAATTTTATTATCGAAAAATTAATCATTATGAGCTTAACATGTCATTTATGGGAATTGAACTCGGGTGGGGAGGATAACCATCATTCCTCAATACCAGCCAAGCTAGACCCAATTAACATATTGAAAACTTAATTTCTTATCAAAAAAACATTTGAAGAACACAATTTTAAACAAAACATTTCTCTTTGATAAGAATATAAAAACCCCCAAAAATATATTTTACTACAAAAAAATAATGCAAAATCCCACCTTACTCCTCACTTCGTTTTATTTTCCCTGATGAAATATTTTTAGGTGTGGAGTCATTTCAATATTTAACTTTTGTCCTTTTTTATCCCACTCACTTTGTTTTGTTTTCCTCATGAGAATATGTGTAGGACTCAAGTCATATCAATATCTAATTTTTAATCCTTATTGAAGATTCTTCTCATTTAAAAAAAATAAATTATTTCTTTGATGCAATATTTGTAAGCATGGAGCCATATCAATATATAATTTTCGTCCTTTTTATCCCACTCACTTTGTTTTTTTTCGACTTGAGAATATTGGTAGGACTAAGTCATATAAATATCTAATTTCCTCGATCATTTATTTACTTTGAATAATATTTATCAAATATCTACTAATGAAAAAAATAATATTTATCGAAAGCGTAGTCTAAACATTTTACCTTTTGGTTGTTTTTCAATGACTTTTTCCGTTTGATTTTGCCTAAAATCCGGTGAGGAATGGTTGGATCTTTAGATTTGAGTGGCTAAGTTTGTATAATCTGAGTGCCTCGGGGGTTTTTCAGCACGTTGAATCCATTTATGCATTCAAAAATGCAATTTAAACAACATAAAATAGCAATTTTGTCCAAATTTACATAGCCGGATTTTGACAAAAAAACCCAAAAGGTAGAACGCTTAGCCAATGCCTTTATCAAACATCCACTAATTAAAATTTTTAATCAAAGTTTATTTCAAATCATTTATCTAATTTATTGTTACTTACCCAACAATAAAACTTTATTTCATATCATTTATTTAATTTCAAGAAACACATGTTTCCACGTTTCCTATGCGACTTTGATACATTTCATCATTTTGTAAAGTAACGCGGAGATTCTAAATGTTTCATGTTTGAACATTCCAGAATGAACAATTTCTACACCAACCTGTTTTAGTTCAAATAGTTGTTCACATTCTTCTTAGATATTATAACATAATTGTTTAATTGTTCTACCTTTTTATATTTTTTAGTGGAAATCTAACGATATAAATTTAGACTAAATCAATTTTTGTTGTTGTTTAAATTACATTTTTGAATGTATAAATAGATTTAAAGTGTTACAAAATGCTTGAAACACTTTTACTATACAATCGTAATCACTACAAAATCTAAAAGTATATCCAACACTTTTTTTAACGGAATTTTAGACAAAATTAAATAGAAAAGATCATCCATAAATAAATAAAAAACGTAAAATTAAAAAATTTAGACTACGACTATCCTAACACCTTTCACCATATTCCTTTTTCACATTTTTGTTTTTCTTTGAAGCTTCCCGGTTGAGATGATTAATACATTCCTAAGAAGCCAACAGAAACTTGAAATTAGTAGGAGAGAAAGAAACTGGCTTCTCTCAGGAGAGACAACACCTGGAGGCCTTCAACGGAAAATCAATGTTGAGCATTTTATTAAATCAAAAGAGTACATTATATAGGAGGATAAACAGTTTGGATAGTTGAAACCATTAGATGGTTGGAACCATTATTCGGTTTTCTCCATTATTAACTAATCATTATTTTTATGTCTCCCCTTTAATGGAGAAAGGATTGACATCCACACCTGACATCTCCCTAAATGGTTCAAATTTGATCTTCCCAAGAGGCTTAGTGAAAA
>SNQJ01S0007543.1:100442-116087 GCA_010110895.2 Picea sitchensis
TTGGAGAAGATGAGGACGACAATCCTGGTCAACATTTGTTTGAATTCCACAAGCTCATGGGGAAGTTAAATGTACATCATGAAGACGTCCTCATGAAATTGTTTATGTTTTCATTGGAAAAAGATGCTAGACTCTGGTATAAATCTTTACCCCATTCCAGTATTCCTTCATTGAAATGTTTTCACACACTTTTTCATCAACATTGTAAGAGGATATATTCTGCTGAAATCTTTTTTGAAGATTGTTGTGATACATGTCCGCTTGAGGAGGAAGAAAAAATAGAAATTTCTCAAGTCAATGAAAATGATCAGTATGAGGAAGAGTTGGCTCATGAGAATGCTAGATCTTGTGAACTTACTCAGGAAGAAGATGTAAATCTATTCTTGGATGGTGACAGTCAGGTATTTCATGGAGCCCTACAGGAAGTTAGCGAACCTATTTGTGATGATTTCCTGCCAGAAAATCAGATTGTAGACTCTGCCTTGTTTCATGAAAGAGATATGGCTGCCATGTTTAATGATCCTGAGCATCATAAATCAGAACATGGAGTAGTCCTGGATGTTTTAAAACCTCAGTATGATATGTTTTTTCAAGACCCTTTTGCTTATCTTTTGGATTCATTTAATGGAGGAATATGCTATGTCAAAAACGTTTGGTCACAAGAATTGATGAAAGGTTTTCACATCCGTGATCACCAACATGTCAGATGGGGATTGTCAACTTCCTTTTTCAGCCTGCTCGAAGAAAGTGTAAAAAATTTTCCAATGAGAAGACAATTATTGGATTGGCTTCACTGGCATTTTCGTATCATTTGATTCCGGAAATCTTTCAATAGTTAAAGTAGGTGATGTATATAAATAAGCTTGGCTTCAAGCATTAGATTATGGTTTTAAATATGTTTTCAGTTCAGCTTTTGAATCCAGTATGGTTTGGTTTTAAAGCATTACGACTCCATAACCCAATGGATGAATAAGCAGTTTTTGTTCCGCAAGGATACAAGTAAAGGGACAGCGTTCAGGATTTGATAAGTATGATTTCGGGAAGCCAAATGGATGAAGGCACTTGGTCTACGGTTCTTGGCACTTTCAGGAAAGAACCATCCCTAGTTGGAGCCAATGTTGTAACAGAGGTCAAAATTGACTGGCTGCCCAAGGCATGAAGAAGGCTTTTCGAGGATCTTGTGTACGTGGGAACAGTTGATATATCTGGAGCCATACAAAAACAAGTAGTATTTACATACTCTGAAAAGGATAGAGAAGTATGGATGAAAGAGATTGATGGAGAGCGACGTTTGGCATTGGAACCTGATGTGGAACAAGCAATAGGCTTTCGCCATGTAATTGATTTGAATGCTTCTAGAGGAAAGGCAGTTTATGAAGTTGTATAAGAAGGATCAAAACAGTATGCCATGAGCCAGGGAAGAATTTCAATTTTTTAAGCAGACCTCCTTCTATCATATGGGTACGAACAGGATGTGAAATCTCTGGTTCATGATATTCCACGCCATCGTCAGTGTATCCTCATGTCTGCAACTTCAAGTGCAGATGTTGAGAAGATAAAAAGCTTGTGCTGCATAGTCCCATAATTCTGACACTAACTGAAGTGGAAGGAAATGAGTATAATGGAGTTGTGCCCAACAGTGTGCAGCAATTTTGGATTTCATGTGATGTGCATGACAAACTATTTTACATTCTCGCCCTTCTTAAACTGGAATTGGTTCAGAAGAAAGTTTTAATCTTTGTTAATTCTATTGATACGGGTTTCAGGTTGGAACTCTTCCTTGAACAGTTGGGATCAAATCTGTTGTATTAAATTCAATGTTGCCACAAAACTCACGTCTCCACATGCTTGAGGAGTTCAATGCTGGTTTGTTTGATTATTTGATAGCGAATAGATGATAGCAAACCAGAAAAAGTTGAGAATGAACCTATTGAAAAGAGAATGGCCAATCACAAAGGATCAAGAAAACGTCACAAAAGATCATTTGATTCTGAATTTGGAGTTGTTAGAGGAATGGACTTCAAAAACATTCGCCTCTAAACCCTTCAGGGTACATACACCGCATTGGAAGAACTGGAAGAGCTTATAGCACTGGTGCTTCAGTATCCCTTGTCTCTCCATCAGAAGATGATGTATTCAGAGAAATCAGAGTGGCATTGAGTGGTGGTAAGGAGTTAGATACAGAGTCTACAAAGTTTATATCACCCTTTTCCCTGCTGACGAAAAATGCAGTTGAGTCCCTTCGTTTTAGGGACCAGGACATTGCTCAAAGTATAACCAAGGTCGCAGTGAAAGAGGCAAGTGCTAATGAGCTTCGAAATGAAATATTAAATTCTGATAGGTTGAAGGCTCATTTCGAAGATAATCCCAAGGATTGGAACTGTTGAAACATGACAAGGTACTGAGCAAGAAGCGACCTTCATTGCATCTATGTGTTGTACTGAACTATCTTATTGACCCTACCACAGAAGTAGCTAGCAAAGCAACTAAGCTTGCCAGAGAATCTTGATACACTGGTTGGACAGGTTTGTACTAATACATTACAGGAATCCTCGAGAAAAACTGCAGAGTCAGATAAGATTGCTGTCGTTGAGAAGATAGAAGAGCCCATTCCAACGTCGGAAGCAAGAGAGATCTGTGGTGATATCCTGTTAAAAACTAATGGTGACGATCAGAAAATTGAAAGTGACAAAGCTACTAATGGTGAAAATGTAGAGAACAAGGGATATATCAAAACTGTTCAGGCTTGGAAGGTTGCAATGAATTTGAAACCAAGGAGATTGATTCCTGCATTGATGCGTTACTCTAGTGAACCGCGTACGAAGGATGAGACACATGAGGCTATCAAGTATTTGGAATTCTGCGTCCAGCGACTGCAACAAGGTAAGAATTGCCCGGCGAGAATAGAGGCGGCATTGTCAGTGGACGACCTAGGGTTGATCGCGGGCTGGGTATCCGAAGAAAGAATCTACGTAATGCATGCTAAGTGAAACGGCTACCATTCCCGAAATTAGTCGAAACATACAGGACTGACAACGGAAAGGAGCGTTTTTCTAAAGCTGAGGGGCACAAACTGGCAAACAGACAGTTTGGCAGGGAGGCTGTCCAAGAATAGTTTTTTGACAGGAGAAATCCTTACCAATGGTAGAAGGCGGATGCTCTCATATGGAACTATCGCTTATGTTACTCAAGAATATCCCCTCATCGGCACTCTAACGGTTCGAGAATCAATCCACTATGCTGCCCATGTCAGGCTTCCAGACAAAACGCTCCGAGAGGAAAAGATGGCTGTTGTTGAGAGCACCATTATGGAAATGGGTCTGCAGGACTGTGCGGACACTGCGATCAGAAATTGGCATCTACAGGCATTGAATGGTGGGGAGAAGAGGCGCGTTAGCATTTCTCTGGAGATTCTAATGCGCCCTCGTTTGCTCTTTCTAGATGAGCCAACCAGTGGTCTTGATAATGCTTCAGCGTTCTTCGTGACAAAAACTCTTAGAAACCTAGCTCGCGATGGAAGGACTGTGATTGCTTCCAATCACCAGCCCAGCGGTGAAGTGTTTACTTTGTTTGATTACCTGTGTCTCTTGTCTAGAGGGCAGACGATCTAGTTTGGTGAAACAAAATCTGCCCACGAGTTCTTTGAACAAGACAGCTTCCCATGCCCTCCACTGAGAAATCCTTCAGATCATTTCATTCGTTGCATTAATTCAGATTTCGACAGGGTGAAAGCTGCTCCGAAGGGATCGTACAGACTCAGAGCCATGGAATTGAATGACCTTCTTGACAAGATAAGCACATCTCAAGCCAGAAGAATTTTGATGGACCAGTTTAATTCCTCTGAGTGTGCTATGGTGACAACTGCAAGGGTTCATGAAATATCACAAATTAAAGGAACGGTGCTAGAACCGAATGGAAGTCAAGCTAGTTTCTTGATGCAGTGTTACACATTGACAAAATGATCTTTCGTTAATATGACTAGAAAGACGTTCTTGCACGTCCTATGTTTCTGTATTCTTGACATTCATGTCCATTGGAGGATTTCCTTCTTTTGTGGAGGATATGAAGGTGTTCCAGCGTGAAAGATCCAATGGACGCTACGGAGTGCTTTCTTTTGTCATTGCCAACACGTTGTCTTCAATGTCATATCTGGCACTTGTTGCAACAATATCCGGGACAATCACCTACTACATGGTGAAATTGCATCCTGTATTTACTCACTATTTATATTTCGTGTTGAACCTCTTCTCTTGCATGGCCGTCGTCGAGAGCTTGATGATGACAGTGGCCACCTTGGTGCCCAATTTCTTGATGGGAATCATCACAGGAGCAGGAATCCTGGGAATATTTATGCTGGTCTTTATGATAATTTTGTTGAAATTTAAAAGCGGGTGGGTGCCTTTGCAATAGCATTGGAGACAGTAAACAGCTGCCTTTCAGAAGCCATTGCTTCGCTGGCCTGAGGTCGGGCTGATGGAGATAGCAGGATTGCTGGTTTGATTTATTCAGGCAATGATATCTTAGAAGCATACAAATTTGCTGGAGTAACAAGTGCACAAGAAAGGTTTTATAAATACTAATTGACATTCGCTTTTTATTTCTTCAGTATGGTATTGTGTACCAGTTTCGTATTGCAAATAAAAGCACAAGTATTTTAGTGTACCTTGTTTCATGGATTTATGTGGTTGTGGCGCTCGCAATTTATCTGACCATAACACATGCTCAAGATAAGTATGCTGCAAAGCGACATATCTGCTACCGTAGCTTTCAAGCCTTGGTCATTGGCTTCATCCGATTGGTAATCATAATTTCTGCTGGCATTCACTAACCTCGAATTTATGGATCTGGTCACAAGTATTCTGGCATTGATGCCAACAGGCTGGCGTTTGATATCAATTTCTCAAGTTCTAAGACCTTTATTATATCCTACCATGGTTTGGGAGATAGTGGTTGTAGTTGCTCGGTTGTATGAGATGATATTTGGTATTATTGTCATGATTCCTGTGGCTTTGCTTTCATGGTTGCCAGGCTTTCAAACATTGCGGACTTGCATTATAGACTGTCCCATTGATTACCAGAGCAGTTGTTGTATGGCATAGTACATTTCAATCAACGAGTTTTTTGCCAGCACACACAAATGTCTGTAACGGTAAATGCACCTGGCATTCACATAGTCCAAAGAAGGCGAACCGGTTCATATTTCCCAGAACGCCAAGAGTTTTATGTTAGATTTTTTCTCTCCTTTAAAAGGATGATGTCTGTAACACTAAAAAAGGGGGGCACATGAGCGCAACACTGAAAAACTTCTTTCGAAGAGATTTCGATTGTAATGATTGAGTTTTGTAAACCAGACTGGAGTAATAAAAAGATTTTTGCTTGCGACTGTGAGATTCATCACAGTCGATTTCTTTCAGCATGTTTTCTTCTCTTTCATATGTGTTAAAACTATTTGGATTTCATTTATGTGTTTCTTTACTCGCAGCTGAAATATTTTACCATAGCCTTATGTCTTCCTTAATCCATTACGACTGCATTACATTTTGTTTTCCTCTAACTGATGGGCTTCGTTACACTTTAGTACAACCACTACTGTAATGAAAGGATTTGGGTTTTCTGTATTTGTTTATTGCCTTTCCTCTGCACCAGCTATCAGCTGTGTAAGACCAATCTACATTTTCAGAACTCTACATGTATCCTTTGCTACATCGGCCTTTCTTTTTCTTTCCCCTACCGCATCATGATTTATCAAAGCACTGAAAGATAGACCTACTTTGCCTCACTTTCCGCAAGTTATTTAATCTCCGCTATTATCTCTTTTTCAGTTTTCATTTGACTCCATGCCCAATGGACCTTTTCCCTGGTTTAACCCTCAAACCCCACAAATCCAAGACCATCTTTTACCCATAAACCTGCCCACCGTTTTGACGCTACTTAAAATCCTATTGTGACACTGTTCGAGAGATCCCTCTCGGGTTGGGGGAGGGCAGCCTTCCAATCCAAAGTGGTTCGAGGTTGCCTCGGGATTGATTTGCTGCAGCCCATTTCAGTTCTGAGTGTCAACATTTTTGGCACCGTTGCCGGGGACGAAGGACGAGGTTATCTTCCTTGGGGTACGACAAAGTTCAAGTCTATCTCTTGATGGTGAACAAGGGATAGGCATTCAATTGGCTGTGATCATTCACCTAGTGACTCCTTGGTTCGTAGACTCTACATGATTTTGTTGGTGACTCCACTGGTCTCAAATGTCGAGCTTGTTCGTTGCTCAAATTGCTGCAACGTTTTCTCCTTTGGACTTTGCAAATGTTTATGGCTTTCCAAACACTGTTCTAGACATTAAAATTTGGGGGGATATCCTTCCTAAATTTGGAGAAGATGAGGACGACAATCCTGGTCAACATTTGTTTGAATTCCACAAGCTCATGGGGAAGCTAAATGTACATCATGAAGATGTCCTCATGAAATTGTTTATGTTTTCATTGGAAAAAGATGCTAGAATCTGGTATAAATCTTTACCCCATTACAATATTCCTTCATTGAAATGTTTTCACACACTTTTTCATCAACACTGTAAGAGGATATATTCTGCTGAAATCCTTTTTGAAGATTGTTGCGATACATGTCCGCTTGAGGAGGAAGAAAAAATAGAAATTTCTCAAGTCGATGAAAATGATCAGTATGAGGAAGAGTTGGCTCATGAGAATGCTAGATCTTGTGAACTTACTCATGAAGAAGATGTAATTCTATTCTTGGATGGTGACAGTCAGGTATTTCATGGAACCCTACAGGAAGTTAGCGAACCTATTTGTGATGATTTCCTGCCAGAAAATCAGATTGTAGACTCTGCCTTGTTTCATGAAAGAGATATGGCTGCCATGTTTAATGATCCTGATCATCATAAACCAGAACATGGAGTAGTCCTGGATGTTTTAAAACCTCAGTATGATATGTTTTTTCAAGACCCTTTTGCTGATCTTTTGGATTCATTTAATGGAGGAATATGCTATGTCAAGAACGTTTGGTCACAAGAATTGATGAAAGGTTTGCACATCCGTGATCACCAACAGTTTAGATGGGAATTTTCAACTTCCTTTTTCAGCCTGCTCGAAGAAAGTGTAAAAACTTTTCCAATGAGAAGACAATTATTGGATTGGCTTCACTGGCATTTTCGTATCATTTGATTCCGGAAATCTTTCAATAGTTAGAGTAGGTGATGTATATAAATAAGCTTGGCTTCAAGCATTAGATTATGGTTTTAAATATGTTTTCAGTTCAGTTTTTGAATCCAGTATGGTTTGGTTTTAAAGCATTACGACTCCATAACCCAATGGATGAATAAGCAGTTTTTGTTCCGCAAGGATACAAGTAAAGGGACAACATTCAGGATTTGATAAGTATGAATTCAGGAAGCCAAATAGATTAAGGCACTTGGTCTAAGGTTCTTGTCACTTTCAGGAAAGCACCATCCCTAGTTGGAGCCAATGTTGTAACAGAGGTCAAAATTGACTGGCTTCCCAAGGCATGAAGAAGGCTTTTCGAGGATCTTGTGTACGTGGGAACAGTTGATATATCTGGAGCCATACAAAAGCAAGTAGTATTTACATACTTTGAAAAGGATAGAGAAGTATGGATGAAAGAGATCGATGGAGAGCGATGTCTGGAATTGGAACCTGATGTGGAACAAGCAATAGGCTTTCGCCATGTAATTGATTTGATTGCTCCTGGAGGAAAGGCAGTTTCTGAAGTTGTATAAGAAGGATCAAAACAGTATGCCATGAGCCAGGGAAGAATTTCAATTTTTTAAGCAGACCTCCTTCTATCATATGGGTACGAACAGGATGTGAAATCTCTGGTTCATGATATTCCACATCGTCGTCAGTGTATCCTCATGTCTGCAACTTCAAGTGCAGATGTTGAGAAGATAAAAAGCTTGTGTTGCACAGTCCTGTAATTCTGACACTAACTGAAGTGGAAGGAAATGAGTATAATGGAGTTGTGCCCAACAGTGTGCAACAATTTTGGGTTTCATGTGATGTGCATGAAAAACTATTTTACATTCTCTCCCTTCTTAAACTGGAATTGGTTCAGAAGAAAGCTTTAATCTTTGTTAATTCTATTGATACGCGTTTCAGGTTGAAACTCTTCCTTGAACAGTTGGGATCAAATCTGTTGTCTTAAATTGAAAGTTTCCACAAAACTCACGTCTCCACATGCTTGAGGAGTTCAATGATGGTTCTTTTGATTATTTGATAGTGAATAGATGATAGTAAACCGGAAAAAGTTGAGAATGAACCTATTGAAAAGAGAATGGCCAATCACAAAGGATCAAGAAAATGTCACAAAAGATCATTTGATTCTGAATTTGGAGTTGTTAGAGGAATGGACTTCAAAAACGTTCACACGGTCATAAATTTTGACATGCATCTAAACCCTTCAGGGTACATACACCGCATTGGAAGAACTGGAAGAGCTTATAGCACTGGTGCTTCGGTATCCCTTGTCTCTCCATCAGAAGATGATGTATTCAAAGAAGTCAGAGTGGCATTGAGTGGTGGTAAGGAGTTAGATACAGAGTCTACAAAGTTTATATCACCCTTTTCCCTGCTGACGAAAAATGCAGTTGAGTCCCTTCCTTATAGGACCCAGGACATTGCTCAAAGTATAACCAAGGTCGCAGTGAAAGAGGCACGTGCTAATGAGCTTCGAAATGAAATATTAAATTCTGATAGGTTGAAGGCTCATTTTGAATATAATCCCAAGGATTGGAACTGTTGAAACATGACAAGGTACTGAGCAAGAAGCGACCTTCATCGCATCTATGCGCTATACCGAACTATCTTGTTGAGCCTACCACAAAAGTAGCTAGCAAAGCTATTAAGCTTGCCAGAGAAGCTTGATACACTGGTTGTACAGGTTTGTACTAATAGATTACAGGAAGCCTCGAGAAAAACTGCAGAGTCAGATAAAATTGTTGTCGTTGAGAAGACAGAAGAGCCCATTCCAACGTCGGAAGCAAGAGAGATCTGTGGTGATATCCTATTAAAAACTAGTGGTGATGATCAGAAAATTGAAAGTGACAAAGCTACTAATGGTGAAAATGTAGAGAACAAGGGATATATCAAAAATGTTGAGGCTTGGAAGGTTGCAAATAATTTGAAACCAAGGAGATTGATTCCTGCATTGATGCGCTACTCTAGTGAACCGCGTACGAAGGATGAGACACATGAGGCTATCAAGTATTTGGAATTCTGCGTCCAGCGACTGCAACAAGGTAAGAATTGCCCGGCGAGAATAGAGGCAGCATTGTCAGTGGACGACCTAGGGTTGATCGCGGGTTGGGTATCCGAAGAAAGAATCTACGTAACACATGCTAAGTGAAATGGCTATCGTTCCCGAAATTAGTCGAAACATACAGGACTGACAACGGCAAGGAGCGTTTTTCTAAAGCTGCGGGGCACACACTGGAAAACAGACAGTTTGGCAGGGAGGTTGTCCAAGAATAGTTTTCTGACAGGAGAAATCCTTACGAATGGTAGAAGGCGGACGCTCTCATATGGAACTGTCACTTATGTTACTCAAGAAGATACCCTCATCGACACTCTAACAGTTCGAGAATCAATCCACTATGCTGCCCATGTCAGGCATCCAAACAAAACGCCCTGAGAGGAAAAGATGGCTATTGTTGAGAGCACCATTATGGAAACGGGTCTGCAGGACTATACGGACACTCCGATCGGAAATTGGCATCTACGGGGATTGAATGGTGGGGAGAAGAGGCGTGTTAGCATTTCTCTGGATATTCTCATGCGCCCTCATTTGCTCTTTCTCGATGAGCCAACCAGTGGTCTTGATAATGCTTCAGCGTTCTTCGTGACATAAAGTCTTAGAAACCTAGCTCGCAATGGAAGGGCTGTGATTGCTTCCATTCACCAGCCTAGCAGTGAAGTGTTTACTTTGTTTGATTACCTGTGTCTCTTGTCTGGAGGGCAGACTGTCTACTTTGGTGAAACAAAATCTCCCCACGAGTTCTTTTAACAAGACAGCTTCCCATGCCCTCCACTAAGAAACCCTTCAAATCATTTCATTCGTTGCATTAATTCGGATTTCGACAGGGTGAAAGCTACTCTGAAGGGATCGTACAGACTCAGAGCCACGGAATTGAATGACCTTCTTGACAAGATAAGCACAGCTCAAGCCAGAAGAATTTTGATGGACCAGTTTAATTCCTCTGAGTATGCTATGGTGACAGCTGTGAGGGTTCATGAAATATCACAAATTAAAGGAACGGTGCTAGAACCGAACAGAAGTCAAGCTAGTTTCTTAATGCAGTGTTACACATTGACAAAACGATCTTTCGTTAATATGACTAGAAAGAGGTTCTTGCGCGTCCTATGTTTCTGGATTCTTGACATTCATGTCCATTGGAGGATTTCCTTCTTTTCTGGAGGATATGAAGGTGTTCCAGCGTGAAAGATCCAATGGACACTATGGAGTGCTTGCTTTTGTCATTGCCAACACGTTGTCTTCAATGTCATATCTGGCACTTGTTGCAACAATATCCGGGACAATCACCTACTACATGGTGAAATTGCATCCTGTATTTACTCACTATTTATATTTCGTGCTGAACCTCTTCTCTTGTATGGCCGTCGTCGAGAGCCTGATGATGACAGTGGCCACCTTGGTGCCCAATTTCTTGATGGGAATCATCACAGGAGCAGGAATCCTGGGAATATTTATGCTGGTATTTATGATAAGTTTGTTGAAATTTAAAAGAAGGTGGGTGCCTTTGCAATAGCATTGGAGACAGTAAACAACTGCCTTTCAGAAGCCATTGGTTTGCTGGCCCGAGGTCGGGCTGATGTAGATAGCAGGACTACTGGTTTTATTTATTTAGGCAATGATTTCTTAGAAGCATACAAATTTGTTGGAGTAACAAGTGCACAAGAAAGGTTTTAGAAATACTAATTGACATTCGCTTTTTATTTCTTCAGTATGGTATTGTGTACCAGTTTCGTATTGCAAATAAAAGCACAAGTATTTTAGTGTACCTTGTTTCATGGATTTATGTGGTTGTGGCGCTCGCAATTTATCTGACCATAACACATGCTCAAGATAAGTATGCTGCAAAGCGACATATCTGCTACCGTAGCTTTCAAGCCTTGGTCATTGGCTTCATCCGATTGGTAATCATAATTTCTGCTGGCATTCACTAACCTCGAATTTATGGATCTGATCACAAGTATTCTGGCATTGATGCTAATAGGATGGGGTTTGATATCAATTGCTCAAGTTTTGAGACCTTTATTACAGCCTACCATGGTATGGGAGATAGTGGTTGTAGTTGCTCGGTTGTATGAGATGATATTTGGTATTATTGTCATGATTCTTGTGGCTTTGCTTTCATGGTTGCCAGGCTTTCAAACATTGTGGACTCGCAGTATAGACCGTCCCATTGATTACCAGAGTAGCTGTTGGATGGCATAGTACATTTCAATCAACGAGTTTTTTGCCAGCACACACAAATGTCTGTAATGGTAAATGCACCTAGCATTCGCACAGTCCAGAGAAGGCGAACCGGTTCATATTTCCCAGAACGCCAAGAGTTTTATGTTAGATTTTTTCTCTCCTTTAAAAGGATGATGTCTGTAACACTAAAAAAGAGGGGCACATGAGCGCAACACTGAAAAAATTCTTTCGAAGAGATTTCCATTGTAATGACTGAGTTTTGTAAACCAGACTGGAGTAATAAAAATGATTTTTTCTTGCGACTGTGAGATTCATCACAGTCGATTTCTTTCAGCATGTTTTCTTCTCTTTCATATGTGTTAAAACTGTTTGGATTTCATTTATGTGTTTCCTTACTCGCAGCTGAAATGTTTTACCATGGCCTTATGTCTTCCTTAATCCATTACGACTGCATTACATTTTGTTTTCCTCTAACTGATGGGCTTCGTTACACTTTAGTGCGACCACTACTGTAACGAAAGGATTTGGGTTTTCTGTATTTGTTTATTGCCTTTCCTCTACACCAGCTATCAGTTGTGTAAGACCAATCTACATTTTCAGAACTCTACATGTATCCTTTGCTATGCCGGCCTTTATTTTTATTTCCCCTACCGCATCATGATTTATCAAAGCACTGAAAAATAGACCTACTTTGCCTCACTTTCCGCAAGTTATTTAATCTCTGCTATTATCTCTTTTTCGGTTTTCATTTGACTCCATGCCCAATGGACCTTTTCCTTGGTTTAAACCTCAAACCCCACAAATACAAGACCATCTTTTACCCATAAACCTGCCCACCTTTTTGACGCTACTTAAAATCCTATTGTGACATTGTTCGAGAGATCCCTCTCGGGTTGGGGGAGGGTAGCCTTCCAATCCAAAGTGGTTCGAGGTTGCCTCGAGATTGTTTTGTTGCAGCCCATTTCAGTTATGAGTGTCAACAAATGGCAAGGGTATCTTTCCATCTGGTGTTTCTCCCCCTGACTAAACTGTCCTCTTACGGTGCTTCCTCATGTACATCTAAGACATATTAGAAAAGAATTCAAAAAGCATTCATTTTGTAGTAGAAATAAATCCAAGTCTTTGGCGAAGATATTCACAGGCTTCCCGTGAAAGTGGTTTTGTAAATATGTCTATCACTTGTTCTTTTGTTCCCACGTACTCAACTCTGATGTTCTTTTCTGCAACCTGTTCCCGTAGAAAGTGATACTTTATTGGAATGTGCTTCGTCTTGGAGTGCATCACCAGGTTTTTTGAGACACTGATGGTGCTTGTATTATCACAATATATTGGAATGGGCTCATCATACTCAACCTATGTATCTGTCAAAGTTTGTTTCATCCAAAGAACCTGTGTACAACATGTTGTTGCTACAATATACTCTGCCTTGGCTACAGATAGATATTTTGATGATTGTTTCTTGCTCAGCCATGATACTAAACACTCACCCAAGTAGAATGCTGCTCCACTGTTGCTTCGTCGGTCATCAATACAACCTGCCTAATCTGCGTCTGTGTAGGAAATTAGTGATAGATCCTTTCCTTTTCAATACCATAGCCCAAACTCTTATGTTCCTTTGAGATATCTGAAAATCCTCTTCGCTGCTAATACATGTGATTCATTTGGTGCTGCTTGAAATCGTGCCACGTTTCCAACTTCTTGCATTACATCTATTCTTGATGCCTTCACATATAATAGGCTGCCAATCATTGACCTGTATTGCCTTTGATTTGTAGACTTTGAATCATCATCTTTGCTCAACTTGCAACTGGTTTGCATGGGAGTGATAACTGGCTTGCAATCTTCCATTCCAAACCTCTTTATCATTTCTCTGATATACTTGGAACTTTGATAAATAAAAATTCCTTGGTTGTTTTGACATATCTGAAGTCCTAGAAAGAAGGATAGTTCTCCAAGTAGCGACATTTCAAATTCTTTTTGCATATCTTTTGCAAATTTTTGGCTTAACCTGTCATCATCACTACCAAAAATAATATCATCAACATAAACTTCAATTAATAAAACATTACCTTGACTTACCTTGATGTAGAGGTTGTTGTCTGCACTTCCTTTTCTGAACCCTGCCTACTGCAGATACTTATCTAGTCTGGAGTACCATGTTCTAGGAGCCTGTTTTAGACCATACAAGGCCTTCTTTAATTTACACACATAATCTGTGTTCTCTGACAACTAAAATCCATATGGTTGTTCAATGTAGACTTATTCTTCAAGTTCCCCATTCAAAAAAGATGATTTTACGTCCATCTGATATACTTTAACATTTTTGGAGCATCCATAAGCTAAAAGAAAACGAATTGCTTCCATTCTATAAACTAGGGAAAATGTCTCTTCAAAGCCGATTCCTTCAATCTAAGCATATCCTTTACATGCCAATCTAGCTTTGTTCCTTGTCACATGTCCATCTTCATTCAATTTATTCCTGAAAATCCATTTTGTGCCGATCACATTCTTATTTTTCGGTCTTGGAACCAATTCCCAAGTGTCATTTTTCTCTATTTGATCCAATTTTTCATCCATGGCCTTATTCCAAAATTCATCCTTGTTGGCTTCTTCAAAACAATTTGGCTCAATTGTAGATAAGAGTGCTAGGTCTGTTTGTTCTGGTGAATGGGTTCTTCTTCTAGTCTCAACTCCTACATCTTTGTTTCCGATAATCTGATCTGAAGGATGATTCTTTTGTACTCATTTACTGGGTGTCTTTGGAGAAACTTGTTGAATTTTCTCTTCTTCTTCTATTGGATTCTCTTCATCTTCCTCTTCTACTTCCTTTTCATCTTCTGCTTCTTTTTCTAAGGGTTGTTTCATTGATTCATTTTCTTCCTTTGATTCTGGTCTACCTGTTTCATCTGTTGTTACGTTGATGCTTTCCACAACTTTGTTCAATATTAGATTGTAACACTTGTATGTTTTTCTTGTACTTGAGTAACCAACAAGTACTCATTTTTCCACACGAGAGTCAAACTTTCCCAATCTGCCATCTTCTCTTTTGATGTAGCATTTGCTTCCAAAAACTCTGAAGTGCTTCACATTTGTTGGTCTTCCTTTCTATAGTTCATACGGATTTTTGTCAGTGTTGTTTCTGAGCATTACTCTGTTTTGAATGTGAACTGATGTATGCACTACCTGTGTCCAAAAAACATTTGTCAATTTGTGATGCATTAGCATTGTTTGATCCATTTCTTGTGTAATTATCATCCATTACGATAATGTTCCTTTGTCTTTGAACCACTCTTTGAACCAATCTATGAATCCATGCTCTTGTCCACTATCATATATCTATCCAAACCTGCTAAGTGTTCTTACGAATCCATCTATGTCCATACTGTTCAAGACTCTACTTGCGCTACTGTCCATAATGCTAACCCATTTATCATTATAATATCAAATTGTACTTATGCTAAGTGATTGCTCTGAATTTGTCTTGTCAAACTCTTAAAGATGCTCGAAGGATGGTTCTTTGTTCTTTCATAGCTATCGCATAGAATCCCCCTATCTAATATTCATATTACTTGGGAGTCTCTAAGCCGGATGGCTCAGAACAATTGTTGCTATGATGTGTATTCATCATCATCTTCATTGGTAGATTCATCATCATCTTCATGGGTAGATTCATTATCTCTCTGAGCTCTAAATTCTTTCTTTCTATCTTTGGATTCATCTTTCACTACAATGCCTGAAAGTACAATCTCTTGAACCTGTTCCTTATTTACTTGCCCCTCCTTTCTTTCAGTTATTTTCCAAACCTTTATGTATCTGACATCTTTCTTTTTCTTTGTATAATTTTCTTCATCTCGTTTTATTGCCAATATTGCGATCTCTGGTACCTAGTCTTTGTTCACCTGTTCTTCTTGTTTTCTTATCCATACTTTCTTATATCTGATATCAGTATTCCCTTTCATGGAAGTATCGATCATGGTTCTACAATCACTGGCTATGTGTCCATAGTTATAACTTTTGTAACACTCAATGTTACGTGCAGACACATATGCACTTCTTGCTTGAACATTTCTTTTATAATCCCTTCAATCTGCAACCTTATGTCCAAAGTTAGTACAATAAAAACAATGACCATAAAATAAATTTTCATACCTGGGAGTGAATGATCTTCTTTGTGGCGTA
>SNQJ01S0007543.1:116097-126158 GCA_010110895.2 Picea sitchensis
CCTAACCCCTTGAAACATGGACGGTATTGAATTTTATGTGGGGACATTAGACATCCTTGAGTCTTGAAACCCTCCCATACCATCAAGCGACATGTTCCTAGTATAACCATGTCAAATTTTGACGCATACACTCACAGTTTGGAGAAATTTCAACTTTGGAATCATTCACTGGTAACCATGTAGGGTCAATGGATGTCATTAAGCCCTTCTCTCAATATAATCCCTAACCCATTAAAAATTAAACCAGTTGCATGTTGGGCCTTATAAAAAAATTGTGGGTTGTCTCAAGTTAATAGAATCATGGTTTAATCATCTCGAAGAATGCCAGAAGAAAAAGGCAAATACATGGAAATTGGCATCTTCATTAGGTTTCGTTGTAAATATGGGTATGTCGGGTTTGACATTTTTTGGCATGGATGGAGAAATTGGGTTATGATGAATATGATGATGATGATGATGGAAATGAAAACCATGATGATGGAAATTATGAAGAGAATGATGTCCCTAAGTCTTAAAAACCTCTCATACCATCAAGGCATGCACATAGTGTAAACATGTAAAATTTCAATGCATACAGTCACATTTTGAAGAAAATTCAACATTGGCCCCATTCACTACTCACTGTGTGGGGTCGGTGGATGACATTGGTGATGGGCATGCTGGAATTTCCAAGACATTTAAACAGAGTTTCGAATCAGCATGCATGATGAACATTGATGAAAACATGGACAATATCGAAGATTATGTGGGGAAATAAAACATACTTGATTCTTGAAACCCTCCCATACCGTCAAGGCATGTGTCTACTCTAACCATGTCAAATTTTGACGCATACAGGAACAGATTGAATAAATTTCAATGTTCGCCCCATTCACTGCTCACTATGTGGGGTCAATGAACGCCATTTGTGATGGGTGTATTGGAAGTTCCTTGACATTTCAAGAGAGTTCCAACAAGGATTTTAAAGATGAAAATGATGAATGATGAAAATGAGACATTCATTATGAACGTTGATGTAAACATGGATGATCTCAAATATTATGTGGGAACATCAGACATCCTTGAGTCCTTAAACCCTCCCATAACGTCAAGGCATGTGTATTGTCTAACTGCAACAAATTTTGATGTATACAAGAACAATTTGAAGAAATTTCTACGTTGGCCCCATTCACTTTTCATTGTGCGAGGTTGGTGGATGATATTTTTGATGGGTGTATTGGAAGTTCCATGATATTTCAAGAGAGTTTCGACAAAGATTCTATAGATGGAAATGACGAATGATGAAAATGATACATTCATGATGAACATTGATGCAAATATGGACGATATCAAATATTATGTGGGGACATAGACATCCTTGAGTCTTGAAACCCTCCCATACCGTCAAGGCATGTGTCTAGTCTAACCATGTTAAATTTCGATGCATACAAGCACATACTGAAGAAATTTCAACGTTGGCCCGATTCACTGCTCACTGTGTGAGGTCGATGCAAGATGAAAATTGTGATGGGTGTATTGGAAGTGCCATGACATTTCAAGAGTGTTCCGAAAAATATTCTATAGATGGCAATGATGAATGATGAAAATGAGACATCTATTATATTGAACGTTGATGCAAACATGGATGATCTCAAATATTATGTGGGGACATAAAACATCCTTAAGTATTGAAACCCTCCCATACCATCGAGGCAACTATCTAGTCTAACCATGTCAAATTTCAACGCATGCGGGAACATATTGAAAAAAATTTAACGTTGGCCCCATTCACTGCTCACTATGTGGGGTCGGTGGAAGAAATTTTTGATGGGTGTATTTGAAGTTGCATGTTAAATTTCAAGAGAGTTCCTACAATGATTCTATAGAAGGGAATGACAAATTATGACAATGAGATGTGCATGATGAACATTGATGAAAATGTGGATGATCTCAAAGATTATGCGGGGACATCATACATCCTTGAGTCTTCATGAAACCCTCCAATACCATCAAGGCATGTGTCTAGTATAACCATGTCAAATTTTGACACATATAGGCACATATTGAAGAAATTTCAACGTTGGCCCCATTCACTACTCACTATGCGGGATCGGTGCATGACATTTGTGGTGGGTGAATTGGAAGTTTGATGAAATTTCAAGAGAGTTCCAACAAATATTCTACGGATGGAAATGATGAATGATGACAATGAGACATACATTATGAACATTGATGAAAACATGGACGATGTCAAAGATTATGTGGGGACATTAGACATGTTTGATTCTTGAAACCCTCCATACCGTCAAGGCATGTGTCTAGTCTAACGATGTCAAATTTTGATGCATACAAGCACAGTTTGAAGAAATTTTAACGTTGGCCAAATTCACTGCTCACTATGCGAGGTTGATGCAAGATGAAATTTGTGATGGGTGTATTGGAAGTGCCATGACATTTCAAGAGAGTTCCGACAAATATTCTATAGATGGAAATGACGAATGATGACAATGAGACATCCATTATATTGAACATTGATGTTGTTACGAGGAAAACCACTCTATGGCATGGGGTAAACCACAATAGATGAAATGACTGCAGAAATCAACTCTATTCTCAAGTATGTTGTATAAACAAAGATGCTAACAAGACAAGATAAAGAGCCTACCTTGTCCGGATGTTCGAATAACACCACCATTGAGCACTCAACTCAATTTTATACACCTACAACTTGTCCTCAACAACCAAGATATGCATCCATATGGTGATAATATATACAGTTATCACATATAATAGCACAATCCATCAATCTTCATAACAAATATTCCCATGGAATAACAATTCAAATATTTGCAAGATATTAATTGGACGAGAAAAGAGTATTTCTATTAAAATATTATCAACAGAAGTGTATGAATGACAAACTTCTGTGTCGACACGTCTCAGAACCAAGAAACCAAGTTCCTTCCAACTCGGCCTCCACCACTTCAATCCTCCACCAAAGGCAAGCTCATATAAGAGAGACAATGAGGTTCTCCATCAAAGAGGGGAGAGCTTGGGGGTTGAACAATGTGTTCATACTTAAAAGGACAAAGGGATGTAGACTCAATATGAAGTGAATAATTTCTCCAGAGAAGGGATGATTTTAAGGATGGATATTTATTTTAAAATGTAGAAACCTTGGCGAATCTTACTAATCCTTCATATGCCAACTATAAAATGTTTGGCAATATTTTTGTAAAAATATTCAAATTTCTAAGGATTTTATATAGTTTGTATAAAGTTTTGGAAAATTTTAAGGTAAAATAACTTTATCCTATAGAATTTAGGTGAATCGTTTTTAGAATAACAAATCTTTTTTGGGGAAAAACCTTGGAAAATTAGCCCATGAGAGAAATTTATCCCCTAAAATCATCCCTGCTCCAGAGTAACTTTCCTCTCAAAGTTGAATTCTTCTCTTTTTTCCACAGCTTGGATATGGCCCATTTATAGCCTTCAAATGGAACTAAAGGGCCGAGTCAGAACATTTCAGTATATGGAAGGTCAAGGATTATGGATCTTGTGACATGACATGGAAATTGGCACCATTTTTAATTTTGGGCACAAAACCTGATGTACGTGGGATGTAATGGTGAAACATGCATATATGCATGTTGTATAACTATTAGGGAATGTATATGTGGAAAAACATAATTTTTAGCTATGGAAATTGCAAAAAGGGACTTCAAGTCTGCATAGGGAAATGGAAAAGGCCTTCTGAGCAAGTTCCATGGGGTGAGGAAAATCTTGCTATAACAAATTTCCCTTAATGTGTGAGGTTAGAGGAGTATCTGCAATGGCTAAAATACATTATAATTCTCAGAAGTGGAGTAATGGAGACCCAGCTGGACGAACTACTTTCTCATAAGAATATTACAATCCATAATGACTTTGTTCACATGGATGTCAATTTGAATTAGACTGCAGATCCATGTGGAAATATACCAAACAACTGTTCATGGTCATGAATAAGAAATACAAAAGTAGATACATGCCATGGGCTATCATAGTCACAAAAAATGCCTAGTGAAAACCAGTCTCAAAATCAATCTGGAGATAGCTATATACAATGGAGTATAATCTGATCCCCCATGATCATTGAAGTCATATAGGTACTAGTCCAATGAATGATAGGAATAGATTAGGAAATATGAGACTATGAACTGATGTCTTCAAGTCTTCTACATGATCCACCAAAGGTGCAAGTCTACATCATGGGAATAAAGGAGTTGAGGTTGAACACAATGAGACTTTGTTTGATTACCGATCATTGAGGTATATCATTAACAAATGTGAGACATCCTACCGATAATGAAAGTAGGTATCAATTCATCGAGTACATTATTACAAGTGTGAATAAAGGTGTTGAGGTCGAACACTTGAAGAATCCATCGATCAGTAGACATTGATGTATTCTCAATTGTCGATGGCGAGAAAACCTGCCACTAATGACTGCAAGCCTCTAGGTACTCATAGGACTCTAGGCCTCGTTTCCAGAATAGATGAGTTGAATTCGATGGAAAGAGACCTGCTGAAAGAAGAGCATTACGACAACTCTCATCAGTCAACATGAGGTACAAATCAGTATCTTGATGATTTGGAGGAACTCAGATGAATAACATGTTCATGGACTAATGACCTTGTGCATCTTTCGCATGCACCAGATGTAAGCAGTGCATGAAAAAGACCCTCTGAATAGTAGCCAATAATGAAAAATGATGACAAAGGTGAGGAAACCACCAATAAGTCTAATGACATCAAAGACATTACACGAATCTCAATGTGTGAATATATTTCTTTTCATCGAACACAAGGGAAAACCCCAGTCAACGACCAATGAAGAGATGTCGACTGTTGGGTTCAAGGTTACCCACCCATAAGGAAAGTAGGACTAGGGTGCACGGTAGGACTACAACTTCATGTAATTCAGAGACACACTGAGGGTATGTCCTACATGCAAAGTCAATAGTTCTAAGAAATGGCTGACACAGGCTTATAGACATCCTTTGAACAAGAGCATGAGACATATGGAGGACTCTGGAAATGTAGACTTGATAATGAAACTTTGTGATGCAATATGCACCAATCAAACTCTCCATAGGGACTAGAAGAGTAACCAGTCGGAGGATTAAACTCTAAGTAACAAGCTCATCTTCCTAAGTCCATGCTAAACCCCAAACTTCAGATGACAAGTGGACTCAAAATTTTGTGTTGTGTTCAAAGGTGACATGACTGCTGCCAACATGAGATGATATTCTTTTCCCTCCAGTATTTTTTTGTTTTTTCATAGACAAATGAATGATATGATACAGAGGAGGAAACGAGTGTCATGAGTAAGCAACTAGCTCCAACAATGGAACATACTTATGCTCAATGCAAGGAGGTGCATGAAGGATATGGACACTCAGGGGATAGTTTCCTCATAGGGTACAGGGTGTCAAGCTGCAAAGGATATAAACAAGGATCTACTTGGCTAATGATGCAAACTGTTGAGATGATAGGATTATAATGCGAAAGAGGGAACCATCAATAGGTTCAATACTGCAAGTAAGATAATGAGATGCAATTACAACTTAACTCCAAAGAATGTCCTTTTTCGTAAATTTAGTCTCCTAGGCCCGAAAAAGTATAAAAAATTACCCAGGAGAACTCTTCTCCCACAAGTGACTAGAGTATTCCTTTTTTGAAATTAGTCTGCTTGGTCTGAAAAAGGGTTAAACTTACACCAAATATATGTCCTTTCAAATCTAATTAGCAAGTGTGAAAGAGACAAGTTCACTTGGCAATCTTATCGATTTTTGAGAGAGTCGTAAAAGAGCTTAAACAAGACTCAAAGATGTTGTTCTGAGTAGCATATCATGGGGGAGGCCATGGCTCCCATGCAAGACTTATGTCAAAAGTCAACAAATCATAGATAGCAGACACAAGCTTTGGAAAACCCAAAGATTTCCAAGTCAAGGAGGATAAAATACTTGCAAAGGTTACCTTATCTACAATATATCAAAGAATTCCCCTTATCTGGAAGGGTGTAGAAGAAGGAAGGTGAGGCTCTACAAGGTCACCCCAATCAAAGGAAACATCTATATTACTTGGAAGGAGCGTACTTGAAGAGAGTGGAAATCTCCCTTGTTCAGAAGGTACAGGTCTATAAATTCTAAGGACATGGTCGAAAGATGCATCACCCCTCAAAAGAAGAGTGGGATTGACCAAAGATTGCATCGACAATGTCACTTCCTTACACTTGTCACTCTCCAAGAGAAGAGTGGGATCGACCAAACATTGCATCGACATGACCACTTCTTCAACTGTTTGTTGAATAGGATGCGAGACAACAAGGTCAAGAGACACATCACTCCTAAAAGAAGAGGGGTGTCAACCAAAGATTTCATCGGAACGGCCATTGGTTGAACAATATGAGAGACAACAAGGTCAAGAGATGCATCACCCTCTAAAAGAAGAGGGGTATCATTCAAATATTGCATCGACATGACCGTTGATTGAATAGGATGTGAGACAACAAGGTCAAGAGACACATCACCCCATAAAATAAGATGGGCATTGGCCGAATATTGCATCGACACGACCGTTGTATCAACCAAATAAGGACTAGAATGTTGGGAAACCAAAGAAAAATTAGAACCCGAAGGGCCCCCAGGCTGGGACCACGCTTCTTGTACCACAGCAGGGGCCGGTCACAAATGAGTAAGGTGACATCCTTTGCAAAGTCTACAAAGGAACTTGGGCTTATGTTTTATATGCTAAGGTTCTCAATCATATAAATGCCCCCAACATGAATTGCAGTTGCTGGTGACATGCTCCCAACATGACTTGCAGAGGCTAGTAGAAAATATCCAACATGACTTGCAAAGGTTGGTGATGAATGCCCAACATGATTAGCAGAGGTTGGTGACGAACCTTCAACATGACTAGTAGAGGTTGATGATGAACCACCAACATGACTAGCAAAGGTTGGTGATGAATCCCTAACATGACTAGCAGAGGTTGGTTATGTATGTGCAGTGTGAATAGAAATGACTAGATTTGTGCCCCCAACATGACTTGCAATGGTTCTTTGTTGCTCTTCAACATGACTTGTAGAGGTTTTTGACCTATCTCCAACATGAATAGAAAAGGTTGGTGATATAATTCCAGTATGACTTGCAGTTACTGGACTTACGATGGTTGGTTGCAGCATCTGAGACCATGATTCCGGGAAAGACTGGTTTTGAGAAGTTGTAGGCCAAGAAGGGTTCTGGTATACACCATGTCCTTGTCCGATAGGATAGTATCCTCTTCCAAATTGACTCATAAAGGGTTGTAACCGCATCGTCACCGAGGAAGTCGCTTGCGAAGAGAAAGAGACATGACAAGGGTTAACTCAAGTGAGGATATATGTTTCCACTAGACGAAGGAACTTCGTGAAGGGGGTTTCCCATACTATAAAATTGGCTCCCCCCAGATGAAACACCATAGGACAGATGGAGGCCTTCCATGCTAAAATCATTCATAGGAACCGACATAGCGGAAGAACGATAGATGGATGAGATGTAATAAGTAGAATGACCACCGATTTGGGCACTTTCTCCTGGAAAAGTGAAGCTAGGATTGGATTCATAGGAAGGAATATTCCAACCCCCTACCCTAAGAGTTAGTTGAGAGATATGACTCCCACCAAACGAAAAATGAGAATAAGGAGGCATCATGCCCCTGGACCCAAAACTAGGATTCACATAAGAAGGCGGGGCATAGGATGGAAAGTGTGAAGACATGTCTGGCATACCATGAGAAAAATGATTAGAGTCCCAAGGTATTGGATGAGTATCATGATTCAGCATACCACTCAAAAATACAAAAGGATTCGTCCCCATGGAATGAGAAAAGACCATGGGCTAGGTAGAGCTAACTGAGGGAGTCACAAGGGCTCCACTAATCATAGCAATGAAAAATCATGATGAGATACAAAATCCTCAGGCCAACTAATAATCATAGAGAAAACCAAAGTAAAGAAAAAGGGCCAATGCACACAAACATGATACAGTATCTGAAAAGGGGCCTACCTCACTAGATTAGGTATGTCTCGCCTAAGAGGGGCCTGAGACTCCCTTCGAAAGATCGGAGGTATCAAAATCAATTATAAGTTCCCTCATGGGGTTAACAACGTAGTTGGTCAGATCCCCCCAGAGAGGTAATCCTCCATAAAGGTTGTGTGTTTTCCGACCCTTATCTAACTCAGGGTACCTGCAGAATAACCCCTGCAAGTAACCTATGTGGCTACCAATGTTAAGAAGCTAAAGCCACCAAGATATAACCAATGCGCATGCGAACAATCGTAAGTCAGGTCCACCGTATGGCTAGGGTAACAAAGCCCGAAATCTCAAGCACCGCCTCTCACAGAGGTAAAGGTACTAGAAAGACCCCCATATACGAATAGATCCCCAAAAATATCTATGACGCTAAGAAGGTATTAGATGGATATCTCTGCAACCAACTTTGGGCGACCTCGTGATTAACTCTGGTGTGAGAGGAGCCTCCTGATGTCACCAATTATACAATGGATTTCACCACTCCCTAGACAAACATATATGTTGAGTTTAATATCCTTGGAGAATTTTACTCACAAAATCCTATTCCAAGCCTCTATATCTTAAGTTAGTTTGTGCACCCTGAAAAATAAAATCGTTTCTAATCAATTTTAAATTAATCAGCGTTACTTTTACTGGCTTTGTTTACTCAAAATATGTGGTCGTGAAACTGATGATGTTATGACTCAGCAAATAAAAGAAATGAATATGAACATAATGCTAAGTCCTAAACTTCAATTCTCAAGAAATGATAAGATTTTCAAAAGGAAACTTTCAATTCAACTCCGCAATTTCAAATAAGATGCAATCTTTCCATACATGTATTAAGATAAATGATAATAACCCAAAATATCAAATGCCAAAATGAAAAATGTATTTTTTATGTATTTTCAATATAAAGAAATGAAAATGCAAGGACTGAACAACAACTTTATATATAGACCCTACTGTAAGAAAAAAGAGACAAACCAAGAAGGATATCAAGAAGCAAACACCCAGCCCAAGATGCAAGGACAACCAATAAAAAAATTGATGAGAAAGAACAAACGCCCGAAAATTCAACAAAAGAAAGGTTTCCTATCACTCTGTAGGCACTTAATAGTTATGTCAGATACCCAACAAGACTCGGCAAAAACCGTGACTATTTAAGAAAAAAACACATATGTACGCACCCTATAGAATGACATCTCATGTATGTATGCGTCTGTCAAGGGAAAAACCGCATATATGTATTAAAACACTGTCCGGTTAAGGATAAGGACAAGAAACTCATATTCAAAATGAAAATAGGTTGTCAAGCAATCGGATGACAAGGAAACTCAAGCTAACTAAGAGAAATCAAAGGAGAAAAATGTCATATAGTTGGCTTAGGTTGATGGAGAATTGGTATGGATTGTTGGTTTTCATTGATTTCAACCATTGGAGAGTGATATTGTAGATTGATGTCAACCATTAGTGATTGATGTCAACCCTTGTAGAAAGTCTGGTAGCGAATTCTGGCAGCACAAATGTTTGGGTAATGGACCCAAGTTTGTTTGATGTATAATGGTATGAGTTTTAATATATTTGAAGGTAAGACTATTCTAAATGGGTAGTACATGTCATGTCATTTCCTGTGGTATGTGGAACATCACATAACTCCTCATGGTTAGAGATTTAAGGCCATGTGAAGTTGGAGAACCCTCATGAGTCATCTAGAAGCCCCAAAACGTCAAAGCAGTCAAAGTGGTTTAAGAGATTTTTAAAAGGTAAATAATAAAGTAAAGTGATGAGTGTACTATAATTCAAAGTGAATACAAAAGAAATTATTTAAAAAATAAATTTAATGGAGAAATTATTAAGTTGACAAGTGGTTAGAAGTGGGTTAGCCCTAAAATAAGGAAAGTGGTTTAAGATGGTTAGAAGGTAACCCCTTGAGGTAAAGTGAAGTGATGAGTATACTATAAGTCAAAGTGGATACAAAAT
>SNQJ01S0007543.1:138356-155571 GCA_010110895.2 Picea sitchensis
ACCAAGAAGCTAAGTCCCTTCTAGATGGGCCTCCACCACTTCAATCCTCCACCAAAGCCAATCTCATATAAGAGAGACAAAGAGGTTCTCCATCAAAGAGGGAAGAGCTTGGGGGATGAAACATGTGTTTAGATTTAAAAGGACAAAGGGATGCAGACTCCATATGAAGTGAATAATTTCTCCATAGTAACTTTGCTCTCAAAGTTGAATTCTTCTCTTTTTTCCACAGCTTGGATATGGCCCATTTATAGCCTTAAAATGGAACTGAAGGGCCAATTCAAAACGTTTTTAGTATATGGAAGGTCAAGGATCATGGATCTCGTGACGTGACATGGAAACCCAACACCATTTTTAATTTTGGGAACAAAACCCGATGTACATGAGTTATAATGGTGCAACCTACATATACACAGGTTATATAGTTGTTAGGGTGCGTATATGTGGAAAAACATAATTTTTAGCTCTGGGAATTGCAAAAAGGGACTTCAAGTCTGCATAGGAAAATGGAAAAGGTCTTTTGAGCAAGTTGCATGGGGTGAGGCAAATCTTTCTATAACAGATGAAAACATGGAAAATCTCAAATATTATGTGGGGACATCAAACATCCTTAAGTCTTGAAAACCTCCCATACCATCAAGGAAACTATATAGTCTAACCATGTCAAATTTCGATGCATACAGGCACACATTGAAAAAATTTCAATGTTGGCCCCATTCAATGCCCACTGTGCAGGTTCAGTGGAATAAATTTGTGATGGGTGTACTGGAAGTTCCATGTCAAATTTCAAGATAGTTCTGTCAATGATACTATAGAAGGGAATGTCGAATGTTGAAAATGAGACATGCATGATGAACGTTGATGCAAATGTGTATGATCTTAAAGAATATGTGGGGACATCATACATCCTTGAGTCTTGAAACCGTCACATACCATCAAGGCATGTTTATAGTCTAACCATGTCAAATTTCAACACATATACACACATATTGAAGAAATTTCAACGTTGGCCCCATTCACTGCTCACAATACGGGGTCGATGCATGACATTTGTGGTGGGTGAATTTGAAGTTCCATGACATTTCAAAATATTTCCAACAAAGATTCTACAAAAGGCAATGACGAATGATGACAATGAGACATCCATTATGAACGTTGATGCAAACATGGACGATCTCAAAGATTATGTGGGGACATCATAAATTCTTGAGTATTGAAACCCTCCCATACCATCAATGCATGTGTCTAGTCTAACCATGTCAATTTGTGATGCATATAGGCACAAACTGAAGAAATTTCAACATTGGCCCCATTCACTTCTGACTGTGAGGGGTCAGTGGAAGACATTTGTGATGCGTGTATTGGAAGTTCCATGGCATTTCAAGAGATCGATTCCAACAAAGATTCTACATATGGAAATGACGGATGATGACAATGAGACATGGACGATCTCAATTATTATGTGTAGGGTCGATGGATGTCATTAATCCCTTGGCCATATATAATCCCTAATCAATTAACCATTAAACTACCTAAGCCCCAAATCCATTAGCCATTGACCCTTAATCCATTAAAATGTAACCCATAATCCATTAAACTATAGCCCCTAATCCATTAACCCTTAATCCCTAGACCCCTAATCACTAAATCACCTAATCCCCAAATCCCCTATCCACTTAACCCCCAAAAACTCAACAAAATTACTATTTAGGAAAATTAGGAGTTAAATTGGAAGCCAAACTAGAAGCTAAAAAGGAAGCTAATCGAGAAGCTAAACTGGAAGCTAAATTAGGTGCTAATTTGGGCGCTAAATAGGGAGTTAACTTAGGTGTTAACTTGGGCGTTAAATAGGTCACTAAACTAGGTGCTAATAGCACCTAAATTAGTGCCAACTTGTGTTGCTTAGTGAAAATAGCACCATAAATAGCACCCTCTCGATAAATAGTGTTGACTTTAGCAAAAAATGGAGAAAAATACATTAAAACAACAAGTGGAAGCAAAAAAGGGAGCTAAAAAGGGAGATAATCACAAGGATTTGTTGTAGTGACATTTATAGTTCCTCCTCATACCATATCCATGAATTGGAGAAGAATACCCCTTACACCCTGTACCCCTA
This sequence comes from Picea sitchensis, assembly GCA_010110895.2. NCBI lineage: Eukaryota > Viridiplantae > Streptophyta > Pinopsida > Pinales > Pinaceae > Picea > Picea sitchensis. The sequence continues at coordinate 140,470 of SNQJ01S0007543.1, forward strand.
AACCCTAAACCCTTTAATCACTAAACCATACCCTAAACCCTAATTAAAATCTACATCTTATGTATACTTCTTCTCTTCTTAACTTACTCTCTATTTGTTCATGTTTATGTAGAATATATCCATAAAGAAAAAATAATACATTATTTTTCTTCTACAATTAAGATATAAACGTTTACAAAAAAATCTGCAATATAAAGGCATATAATGAATAACTTACCAAGGGACGATATTCATGCCCTCCTTCAAGGTGTCCATACTCACTACAATGTTTTTTAGTTGTTTTTATTAAAAGTCTCCTTCTATTATAGCCCCTGCATTTTTTACAAGGGCAGTAACATTTTCGATCACCCAAAGCCTCAACCAATGCAAATCTCAAGTCTCGACCTTGTCCTCTTGGAGGAATGTTATGTGACATTTTTCCTTACCAAACTTTCAATGATGATCATAATATTAAAAAATCAACCTCTGCAGTTTAACTATTTCTAATGCAATTAACAAAATAAAAAAAAATTGTATTCCGACCTAAAAATATCTCTTATAACCTATGCAAACCATCGCTAGTACAGGAACAATGTCGAACATCTTTAATATTTTAAAATTTTAAAATTATATATCACTTTTTTGTCGGACTTTCGACGACTATTGACCAGAGAGACATTTTTTAACGGAAAAAAAAAAAAAATATTGACTTTGTCAATAGTTGGTAAGCAGAATCATTGACCCTTTACACCATCGAATATCCGACAATTAGCTACATGTAATCATTAGATAGCCGATAAAGACCATGTCGTCTAATAGTCGACGAATGTTGAGATTTTTTCTTAAAAAATACAAAAAATAAAATAAAATACAACAGTGGGGTCGATTTTATCGATACTATTGGAGTACGGCGTTGGTTTTTCCTTACATATGTAGTAGTGAGGAAAAGAGTAAGAGTTATGCAGAAGCACTCAAAGGAAGGAATCATGGTCAACTAGAATCAAAGAAAAATGATAAAGATACATCTTCAGGAAGATCCTCCACATTCAATCCACAAAGAAGCTTCAATCATGACCATGATCAGCGAAGGAAAGAATTCAGAAGGAATGCATCACAAAGAACATCATTCTCCCAGGTATGTAAATTTCTTTTATGGTCATTGTTTTTATTGTACTAACTTTGGACATAAAATTGCATATTGCAGGGATTATAGAAAAAATGTTCGAGAAAGAAATGCGTATGTGGCCCCACATAACATTGAATGTTACAAATGCCACAATTATGGTCACATAATGCATGATTGTAGAAGTATGATGGATACTTCTATCATATATAAGAAAGTTTGGAAAAGAAAACAAGAACAGGTAAAATAAGATAAGATGAATGAAGGACACCGAAAAGTCATACTCTCGGGACTGGAAATAGTACGAGATCAAGAAAAATCTACAAGAAAAAAGGAAGATGTTAGATACACCAAGGTTTGGAGAAGAAATGAAAAACAATAAGAACATGTGAATAAAGACCAGGTACCTAATATCATAGGATTTTCAGTAATGCAATAAAGAAAATAAGAACAAGTGAATAAGGAATATGCCCAAGAGATTGTACTTTCAGGAATTGTAGTGCAAGATAAATCCAAGGGAAAAAGGGAAGAAGTCAAAGTTCAGAAATATGACGAGTCTACAGATGAAGAGGAATATTACTCTGTATAAGAGCAAGTATTTTTCTAAGCCACCCAACTTGGAGACTCCTAGTGAATATGAATATTGAATAGGGGGAGTCAGTGCAGTAGCTACTACAAATTAGAGAACCATATTTTACTACTACAAATTAGAGAACCATATTTTAAGAAGTTTGAAGTATTTGTAGAGACAGATAGAAAAAGTACAAAATGATAGATTGATCTATTGAGAAGTAGTGTTCCCACACAGGTATCGGTTGGAAGTTACATAGGAAAATGTTTATGATTATATTTCATGTATGTATTTAGGTAGGGATATATTCAATACAAGCTGTTCAAGACATGCAGATTTTGATGAGAAAATAGATTAGATCAATGGACATATTTGATTTAGTTGCAGCCATGAAACCTTCATGATAGTACAGTTGATAGGTGGGTCAACATTGTGGAAAGTTGGGTAGTATAGTTATGGACAACTTATGACATATGGATAGATAAGGGTGGGGATTGATGAGATCATTAGCAAGTACAAAAAACATGGGTCAAAGAAAATGCATAGCATCGGAATCGCTTGAAATTAGTTGGAATATGAAAGGAAAGCCGTGTGGAAAGGCACAACAAACAAAACAAAAGAAAGAGAAACCTTCAAAGATAAGTTATATCATCAGAGGGACATTGATGAACATTATGGTCATGACAAATCATTTGACGTCAATAAATTTTGAATTCTTTTTATATAAACATATTAGAGAGTTGCAAGAGGAAGCACCAATGAAAATTAAAAGTAATCGAAGAGAGAAAAGAAAACACTTACATGTAACCCTACATTGATTTCAACGACATCTTGCAAGAGAAGTAAAGGGAAGATAAATCATCAAGGAAAGAGATACAGAACGAAAGATTATAAGCATACAGATAGAGGGAAACATACCGATAGTGGGGAGTTATCCTTTTCCCATGATGTCAAAGGAAGAGAAAGAGAAGGATTGTTCACAGAAGGTATAATTTCAGGGGAAGTCACATAAGGAGAGAAACATGTGAAAAGAAAGAAAAAGGTATGGAAACAAAGAGAGAGAACATATGCATTAAGACAGGGGGAGCATCCCCATGAGAAGACCCTTTCCATTGATGTTAAAGGGTAGAGTGGAGAAACATTGATGAGGAGAAATGGTCACAAGGAGCATCAAGAGCCCATCAATGTTGCCATCAATGTTAGTACCATCAATTCCAAAGGGGAGATTGTTGATAGTTTGGTTTGGACAACCTGTTGTCATTACGTCAACCCTTAGAGAATTCTCGAATCCCTAGAGATATGGTTGATATAGATGTATATTTATTTTTCATTGATGGAGTGATTGATATCACTACATGTGTTGGATGAATTTGATGAAGTCTACATGTATCCCCGAATTTATGGTCATGGAACCCACAATTGATCAAGGAATAAAGACGTGAAGGTCAATATACTTTCAAGTAATACTATCATAGATGGATAGTACCGGCCAAGTCGCTCTCGGTGATAGGTGGTATGTCACATGGATCCTTACATTTGAGGGGATATGGCTTTGTAAATATTGGAGGAACCTCAAGAATAATCTAGAAACTCCTAGAAGGTCAACAATAAGCCAAATATTCTAGAAATTCATAAAGAATATTCCTTCAAGAAGTCGTTAGTCAAAGTGGTTGCAACAAGAAGTTACTCAAGGTAAAATTAGTTAACAAATAAATTATGAGCTTACTAATTATGGGTAAAGAAGGCAACAAGAATGTGGGTTAGCCCTAAATTGAAAAAAAGGTAAAACAATTATGATCCTAAATGAGGAAAAAGGGTAAAACGGTTATGACCCTAAAGTTAGAAAAGGTAAAACAATTATGACCCTAAAATCAAAAAAAAATAAAAGGTAAAACAATTATGACCCTAAAATTAGAAAAGGTAAAAAAATTATGACCCTAAAATTATAAAAAAAAAAAAAAAAAAAAAAAAAAAAAAAAAAAAAAAAAGGTAAAACAATTATTACCCTAAAATTAGGAAAAAGTAAAATAGTTAAAGGGTAAAACAATTCAACAAGAAATTACCATGGGTAAAGTGGTTACAACAAGAAATTCCTCATGGGTAAAGTGGTTCAAAAAGAAGTTACACGTAAGAGTATAAATACACATCAAGAGTCTCTCATTCTCCACACACACAAGTTCATTGAATATCCATCTAGTGAACACTTGATTCATTAGAGAAAATGAGGCAGCAAGGATGTAAAGTAGAGGGATTCTTGTTCCAAAGCCGCAACAAGGTATGATTATGCAGTAGGGTTGTCACAGGTTATGAGGCATGTCACTGTGTAAGGTTAGAGGGTTATATATTGGTAATGCTATGGCTCATATTGGTGGCATGGCTTGGTGATATTTTGAGATTATGGTTTATGCTTGATGCACATCTTGAGAGGTTTTGCAATTTTGTTTTACACATGGTTTATGGCATATCTTGTGGTACATGTGTGAATCATGTCATATGGGACATGTTTGAGTTATTTTGGTTGAAGATATTGGTACAAGATGATGTTGCATAATAGTGAGGGTTTGATATATGGTTTATGTGATGGTTCATTACACTTGTTCCATGGATGGTATGGCACATGCTTAAAGCATATCTTGGAGGCCCCTTTTGGATCTATGGTTTCATATGGTTGAGGTTCATGCTTTGGTGTTATTTATACATGCTTGAGACATATCCTGGTACATTGTGTATGGTTGTTATGGTTCTTTGTTGTGAGGCACATATTTGTGATATTGAATATACTTGAGGCATATACTTGGTATATGATCTTGGTTGGTTATGACATGTTTGAGGTTTTGGCTTATACATTGATGCATATGTTGGTACACAGCTGATGATTGATGTACATTGTTGATGTACATGGTTGATGGTTGATGGACATGGTCATGGTTGAGGTACACGGTATAGGTGTTTGTGCATGGTTGATGCACTTGTCGCTTTATAGGTGTTGGTGCATGGTTGATGCAACGCGGTTGTCATACGTGTTGTGGTGCATGGTTGATGCTTGGTGGTGGGTACAAATTGATGGTTTGGTACATGTCAAGGTATTGTTTTGGTGATCTTGGACATATAGTTGAGAGGTGTCCTTGGTATATGATTCATGGGAGAGGATTTGGTTGAGTATCGCTGAAATGACAGTTGGTCAATGGCGTGTTGGCGACATATTGACAATGACAAAGTATGCTGACATTGGCAATGACGGCATGGATTGTGGTAGTGATAGTTGGTCTACATTTCTATTTCATGGGAGATAGGACAAGGCAAGGGAAAGGGGGTTGTATCCTCCTTCGTTAGTGTCGGCGAATACAAGTGCTGATATTCCCTTTAGGTTGGATCCAGAATAAGGGTCATCCTCCTTCTAGTTGCAAATTGAGAATTGGGAAGTTGTCTTACAATGAATGCATTATTTGATATATAAGAAATCATTCCATGGTTTTCTCCCATTTGGGTTTCCAATGCAAATTCCCGTGTAATGTGTATTTGATGTGATGCTGATGTGATGTTTCTCATTTTTATATGTTGATTATACATTACTGATGATATATTGTTGATCAAGTTAGCATATATATATTGTGGTTAAAAGTGGTAAAAGTGTTCATATTGATTCACCCCCTCTTAGTATTCCAACAAAGAGGAACATTGCATGACTATAAAATCAATGATATACAATGATATGAAGTCCTCAAGAACCTGGATAGATTCACCCATGACCATTCATCAATCCAATCATAGTTTATCATGGTAGTCGGTACTGGTCCATAGTTCTATCTTTCACATCTCTTCTACAAATATATGAAAGAATTCTTTTCATTTTTGTGATGGCGAGGATAACGATAAGGAACATAATTATGTTCTTGATGTTCAGAAGAATATGGCTCAGGTTTTGGTGTATTCACAGGAATATAACATCCCAACATATTAGCAACAATTTCATTAGTAACAATATTCTCAAATTATAGCATGTTAGGAACACCCAATTCATAAATCAATTTAGAAGTAGGTTGTTCGTCTAGAAAACCCTTCTGAACTCCACCTGCCATAAATAAAACTTCCCTGCTCACAACAAGTCTAGGTTTAGTTAAGGAGGAAACAATATTGTCATATCCAAGACCTATTCTTAGTAACTTCATCTCAGGAATAATAGGAACAACAATACCATGTCCATTCTTCCTAATTCGTCCTCTGGTATATCCCCTGTTGTTGAGCAGTTGAGAACCTATACTTGTAGTGTGTTTTTCAAATCTAGAGAAACAACACAATAATTAGTCTTAATGCATAAATCAACAACATATTCTTAAAAAGAGCACAAGGGGGTGGATAAGTAATGAGGGATCATGGCATCTCAACACCAATCACCCTCTCAACATTCTGTGGTCGACAAACTTCTTCTTCAAGGTTCTATTTGCAGTCCTACAAGCCTTGAATAATCTCATCCTTCGCAGTCAACTACAACAATATGACATCATAATGTTCTTTCAAAGCTTTATATTCATCAAACAAACAATTTTTATCTTCTTGAAGAGGATAAAATTATTCATGAAGCTCATCGATGGAGGCATGTAAATGGGAAACTTTGTTTTCTAGATAGGTATTGGATTCTTCCAGGCTACAAATGTTTGTCTTTAGGACAATTTTTTCTGAGTGAGAAAGAGTTTTCACTTCTTTCTCAATATTATAGACAAGATCTGTTTTATTTCTAAAATCATCCACCAGATCTTTAAATATGGTTTCTATTGTTCGCTCTAGGTCAAAACTCTCTATATTCTCATCAAACTACTACAAAAGGCTAGTTTGAAAATGAAAAGCCTCATTTTCCAACTGGATATGGGATATCTCTAGTTCACTTCTAAATTGTCAATTCTCAAAATGAAACTGTGAAATGACATTCTACAAGTCGATGACCTCTATTCGAAGTCGATTATAAGATTATTTCAAGGAAATGGACTTTTTCTCACAAATCTCCTACAATTTCCAAAGCAACGTGACTTCCTAATCATTAATCATGCCCATTTTTAGTCGAGGTAAAGAAAAAAGGAACTAAAATATGCATAAGAAAAAGGTGGACAAGAAGTTGAACACAAAGGTAAGATAATATTCACCAGTCGACCCAGAGTGGTCGTTGAGCATGAACTGTATATAATATCAGTCAGTAAATTTGCAAGTACTAGTCGATCAATCTTGAAGTTGACCTCAAATACAAAAAAAATGAAAAGGTATCCATGGATTGTGGACATGTCAAGAATCCACCATGAAATTCATCCTTACGATAAAAATGACTCAACTAGGATACAAGCGAGCGCTAGGGAATCCATGTGATCAAGTGCACAAATTTCTAAGGTACTCATGCACTCATATGATCAAGGCATGAGTATTTCTTCAATTGGTGTATCTCCAACCAAGTTATGTCATTGGTTAGTCAGACCCTCCGTCTAGTTGAAAAATAAGGGAGTTGGTCCTAGCCAAGGGACTTGAATCCATGAGGGTTTGGTCGAGTCGATCACAACCACAAGTCCATCAAAAAAGAGGGTTGTCCAATAGAGTTAGACATCAATCAGACGACTAATATTAGTCAAGTCGAATGATCCTTCGGGTGGACTTGAGATGGTCGATTATGCTCGAGTCGAGTCTTCCTTCATGTCAGGTTCATGAGTTGACCACCGACATCCAAGTCGAATCGTGATATTAAGTCAAATATCCACATGAGAAAGGTTCTTAGTCCATGCTCTTCCGCAGTCAGCTGATGTACTCTTGCTTGAACCTTCCTATAGTTGAGAGAGATGGGAAAGTGTACCATAAAAAAACCAGGTGTCAAAACTTCTTCTAATTGAAAAACAATGGAAAATAATAAGCAAAAAAATTCATGCAAAGAAACCAATGAGAGTTTGATCCTTCCAATCTTCAGGAAGAAGGAATGAAAACTCATTTTCTATAGGTAGTCGATGAGTTCAAGTGAGAACTTTGAAAATTTTCAAACCTCTTGGTCGAATCTGTCAATAATTGAGAGCCATTAGTGGATTGATCAATGTATCCAATGTGTGAGCCAGTCCAGTCAAATTCCACACATTCAACACAACTAGGGCATAACCTTAAACACATAGAAAGAGAGGAGGGTTTCCATATTTCAATAACCCACTACAGGAAATAAAATTCAATGAGTCTTTAGTTTTGATCAACTCATCACTTATTTTGTAAAAACCATATCACAACTTCACCACTGTCTCAATCCCATTGATGTTCTCTCAGGAACCCAAGATCACAAACCAACAACTCTAATACCATTTTGGATTTGTTGCTCAATCTCACATTTTCATTGTCTCCATAAGCTGCCTACACCAATGTTTAACAAACATTGATTTTCCGTCGCAAAATCAAATGAACGACGCCCTTATTCATTGTGCCTTTTCGAACGCTTGTCTTCGCTAAGTCTTCACAATTGTAAGCATGGAAATTTCTCCTTTGAGGTCACTTCCTTTTCATCATTATCCGAATCACCGATATCTTGTGTCATCATGCTTATTGCGACTATCTTTTTATTGATCTTCACATGATCGGCAATGCCCTTTGATCGGTTTTCATACTTCCATGGATTGGATAAAGATATTTAGCCTTTGATTTCGCGTTTTTATGATTTGCCTAAATTGTATTGGGGTCTTGATTTATCTTTGTAATCATTAAGTGTTGATCCTTATCATATCTCTTGGCATATCAATTTATGCAATATCATTTGAACGCCTTGGTTAAACGTTTGATTAACGCATTGGCGAGAACATGATTTTGTGTTTTGAACCCATCGCCGTAAGGTGTTTGAACATTATGGTATAACACTCGCATGCATTTGGTATAGTCATTGACATTCTTATATCAATCAGATGATTGATTTCGTCAATTTGGCGATGCAGGCATTAGCATTTGTGTTATTTCCAGACGGCATAAATTAACCTCGGTTTCATAAGAGGTATGGATATTCATGTACAATGCCTATGATTATCTTTGCAACCATTGATATATTGTTAGTTAAGCTATGGATATTGGTGGCTACATTTGCGCATGGTTTGTTATTGACTTCCATTCGACTGTTAGTATAACATTGATTGCACATTCATTTACTATTATTTATTGTTCAAACCAATTGATGTAATTGTTACAGGGAATGGTACAGCTGTAAATGCATGCCTCCTCACCAAGAATTGAGCCATTCATCACCCGCCACGCTCATGCACGCTAATTTGATGGTTGCTTTAGATTCACAAATCACGCAGAGGGTTTCCCATCTACACTTCTATTGCTATCTGGAGGATTGATGCAAGTTTACAACTAGATTTGAAAACTTCATGTGTAATTTCCTTAGCCCGGATATAAAACCCAAAACGAATTCGCGATCGGATTGAGAGGTCGTATTTTCCCTGGACGACCTGGTGGGCATAGAAAGATTGAATTCTCAGGAGCGAACCCCGCATATTTTTTCTATTTGGGTATGATTATCTTATGATTAGTATCAGTACAGTTTCAGGAACGATTTCTTACAGGATAATAGATTATCTGCAGCGAAAACAAATGCCACAAATGGACAATGCAATCTTTCCATCTTTAATCGGGCTTATCATTTCAAACCCGTATTAATGTCACGAAAAGTAAAAATCCTCTTGTTAATAGGAGAGATCCACATCGAACAGTTTGTAAGATTGGTGATATGGTCTTGTCAAAGGTAAAACGCTAATCTTTGGTCTCTGGCAGTGCGCAAGGAACATTGTCATGGATGGCACCAGAGCTTCTTAGTGGGCAGTGGTGGCATAAATAAATGTAAAATGATGAAGCAGGAATATTTTGACAGTTCCCACGGAGTGCTTAAAGATATATCTGTGGCAGTTACAAAATCATCACAAATCAAAACAGAGACCACTGTAAAAGAAACCCATCGGGTTGTTCAGACCGAGGACCATAATGGCAATAAAATAATCAATGAATGTGTTCGAGAGTTTAAAATTGGAACAAGAAGCTATGGCAAAGTGGTATTCCATACGAATTCAAAAGATGGGAAGTGTCATGCCATCAAAGCCTTTCACAAGTCTCGGCTTTCAAACGAAAGTAGCACCTTCCGTAAACCGCCATGACAGTATGTTGTAAGAGAGGTTTCACTATGGAAAAAGTTAGATCATCCCAATATTAATTCAAGTGAGGTGATTGATGATCCGGAAACGGATTACTTTTACATGATCTTGGAATATGTTGAAAGAAGGTGGATCTGTGAAGAATCTGGTCCTCCTGGAGGAATTGAAGAAGCTATTGCTAAGAAGATATTTCTGTGATGTTATTGCAGGTCTTATGTATCTTCATAGTCATAATATTGTGCATAGTGATATCAAACCAGAAAACCTTTTAATTGACAACAATGGAAGGGTTAAGATTTGTGACTTTAGTGTAAGTCGGAGTTTTGAGGATGACAATGATGAGCTTCGAAGATCCCCTGATACACGAGTTTTTATTGCAACATAACGTTGTTTAGGCTTGACATACCAAGAAAAACTCTTGCTTGTGGACAAGATAAGACCGCAGATAACTCTCATGAGATTCACGCACGGGATTACTCTGTTTTCAGAAAAAATGAACAAAGAACCTACAAAAGAATCTGCTGATCTACCAGCTGGATCATCGTTAGAGTTTGATTCAAGTCACAAATAATATGATGATGAGGGTAACAGTGAACAATCACTCTGCATCAAAAGCTTGTACATTCGCATCTAGTGTAAGCAACTTTATGGAACAACATTGGTACCTATGCTACACATATAATCTGACTGCTTTTGAAGGATGTTTTTCTGTTTGTGCAAAGGTATGCCACAGGGGCCACCAGTGTTGAGTCATTCTTGCCTCTTCCAGATGAGAGGGGTCATCTCTAGCCATCTAACAGTGACTCTGATCTTGGGGATGATGGTAGAATGAATGATGAGAAACCATTCAAGTTTTCTGTCCCTAAAGAGAAAGAGGATGGGTTTCTATCACTTATGGAAATGGATATCGAATGCCAAGTTTTGATGTTATGCAGACAACTTTTTCCTAGTATTAATGTGGTTAGTCATTCAGTATTATCAAACAAAGAGAGGATAGTTTTGGGTGATGAAAAAGTTTTATCTTACAATTTGGATCTTTTGCAATTAAGAAAGGCATATAAAAATAGATCTCTGGACATGAAGATTAAAACTGAGTACCTAAATGCAAGAGAACTAAAATCCCATCTTTCTAGTAGCTTTATTGTCAAATCTCTGCTTAATAAAAATAGCAGAGGCGGGCTTGCAGCTGGAGAAGGTGACAAAGTAACAATATTTTATGTGAAGCAACTTATTGGACATCAAACTGTTGCACCTGTGACAGCAAACAAGACTAATGAGTTTCCTTTACAACATGATTGATTATAGATCAAGGGCTTTTTCAAGAATACCACCGAGGAAACAATAGAAGAAGAAAGGAGGAATTAGGAAACAAACACTAAAAAACATGGATGGATTTTGTTGCAAAGATTTATTTGATTTTTGTTTTAATTGATTTAGAATAAATTGAGATTCTGTTTGCTTTAATTTAGCATGGCGTTGGTTTGATGAGATTTAAATGATTTGTTTGTTTCTTTTAAATTAGTAATCAAATATTTATTTTGATATATTTATGTTAGTTTTAATTCCACTAAAAATGTGTCTCTGTTTAATCTTAGAATAGCTACTAATCAACAAATTGATTCTCAGAGCTAAATTCATGTGAGCGATTTTAGCATTTTTAATAAAATATCAATCTAACTTGATTTTCTTTTGTCTATTTCAGGTCAATTCGAATTTGAAATTGAATGAGGAGCAATTGGAAGATATCTTAAAGATTTCATTTGCATTTTTAGTTATTTCGTTTAGAGATTTTTGGGATTAGTCTTATTTTGTAAAATCGCTATTTTTCACAAGGAGGTTTTCCCCTAGAAAACTTATTTAATCTCATGATTTTGTAATCATAAGGAATCCTCATTGGGGAGCAGAACAAGGATATGTGAGCTTAATTCAAACCGGAGCGTAATTGATGCGTTATTATAGCTTTTTCTTTTCAATACATCGACACTTTGTTCCAAGTTTTGTATATCATATTGTGGTTGGTTTAGTATCACCTTGTTGCCTAAATCAAATTCAAGTGATATAATTTTATTATTATGCATACCTTGTTACCCTAAGTTGATAAAGGATATAATAGTTTAAGGATTCAGCTTATAAATCATAGCCTTGTCTTCTTTATGAATCTAATTATCATATATGAATTTGTCAGATTGTGATATTTCCCTCTTGCATAAATTCATAATCCGAAACTCTGCTATGATTTCTATAGTCTTGTTTGTCCTGTAACTTACTTCATGAAGCATTATAGCTGATCCCTTGCTAGAAGATTAAGGGCTAAAATGGCGTGGAACTTCTTCCTCCAACCTCGCCACGGTCATCTTACACTGTGGCAAACTTGGAGCGATTCCGTGCTAATTATTAGATGTTTATCAGTTAATTAATTAGTAGTTTAGTTAGATTTAGAATAGATTATTTAATTTCTGTTTGCTTTCTTTCTGTTTTATAAATATGAAAAGACAAAAATAGATCCTTGGTTGTCTTAGGGCGACGAGCACATGAGTTTTGCAGGTATTAATCAAATCACATTCATATTGTATATTTGTGAATAAAAAATGATTGTAGCTGATAATTAAGTAGTTGATTTGAGCTATTATGATCATAGTTAGTATTTAGTAGATAGAATAGTTAGCATAGCTTATAGTTTAGATTTTGCATAGCAATTTTAGTTTGTTTTATTATTTCTAGTTTCCTTAGTTTAAATCTCTTAGCTCGATCACTTTCTCTCTTTGGTTTCCTTTATGAGACCTCGAGCGCCAACTGAGTCAAGTAAACTCACAAGTGGTCCATACCAAACGGTTTGGGTTATCAGACAACCCCTGACCGGTTCCACTCTCCCGCCTGATCTGACTACCATTACCAATAACAAATGATGCTAGAAGGAGGGCCAACCGACAAGATGGCCTTGTGGAGCCTTTATTTTAAATGTATACAATTTCCCCCATGGCTCCCCAAACCACTGTGTTGGAACATGCTTTCAACTTCTCATTACCTGATGTTCCCAACGAGACAGTCTCTTGCTTGTCCAAACTCACCTTTGATGGTGAAGGCAAATTATCTGCTAAAGACCACCTTAACAAGTTTTCATGCAAATGCATCAAACACGACATCTCAGATTTAGAAGTCTTATGCAGACTGTTTGCCTTTACTTTTAGAGGTCGGATCAAACATTGGTTTGAATCCTTTACGGCATGTCGCATTTTTGATTGGTTTCAATTTGTAGATGAGTTTCTAAATGCTTTTGAAATTTATGATTTTGATCAATTATGTGAAGAATTTCATACTTCGTTAATCAATGGCGATCCATCTTCAGAAGGCTTTTTGACAAAAGTCTATCATATCCTCTGTAAATTTAACCTCGATGACATGTCTTTGGCATTAAATCTCTTTTGTGATGCTTACATCCCTTCCATCCAGTCATGTTCAATCACAAATGAAGAACCAATTGCAAATCCTATCACTCAACTGTCAGAACAATCTTCTTCGCAAGAAGAGGAAAATTCTTCCGATAATGTTGAACAAGCCAGGGAAGTAGAATCTATTGATCAAGCTCTTGTTGACAACCAAATTGTTTTTTCCTTTGAATCATTATATTTTCAGTCTTCGAATAGTATGGAAGAAGATTCATTTTTGGCTCAAGATGAATACTCTCATTCTTGTAACTTATGCCCTAATCAATCAGTCATTGAAGAACACTTAAGTGACGAAAATCTTCTTGAATGTTCTAGTACTCCAATGGATCTGATTAGAGAAGAAGTTACGCAAGAAACTTTAAATCTTCATCCTCAAAATGCACTTTGTTCACAGGAAAGACTAGATGCTTGTCACATAAATTTTGAATTATCTGTCGCACAAAAGGCAAGTCCAGATTATCATGTTATGTTAAGGAATTCGTCACCAAATCAAAGTGAGAGTTTTAAAGAAAGTGAAGAGAATTGTCTTGAGAATATCATCGTTGAGTATCCTAGTTCAAGAGATTGTTTTTATTTGCTTATTTCTGATTCCTTTTATTCTTTATATCCTGATCTATTCCTGGATTCTGGTGGACTTAACATCTTACCTACAACATCCCATTCTCTTCCACCACGATCACATCCGTTCAATATGCCAAATTTTGGTGAAGTTAATTCTGAACCTAACATTGATAAACATGGATTTGATGCTTGTTCACTTTCATCACTCATATGGGAAAAGGACATGTTGCGAGATGATTTTACACAGTTTCTTGTTGAAAAGGATGATGCATTATATTTTATGGAGATCAAACATTCTAAGTTTCATATTCGTCCTTTGCCTAGCCCGAATCTTAATGTTGATGCTTCACATTTCGACATGATCAATCGCATTGAAGGAAACATTCAAACCGATGAATCAATTGATTGCACGAATCTTCCTATGATGAGTTGTCCATTGATATATTCGTTTCATCAAAATCTTGGTTCGTATCCTCATTTTTCTGACAGGATCTTAGGATGGCTTGAATATTCATATATGAAAAAATTTCACAATAAAGATAAAGTTGCGCTTGCTTTCTTTTTACCCAAGTATCTTGGAAGTAGGCGTGACATGTTTCTTTTAGATCCTTCATGTGAAGAATTTAATGAACACTTAGAGAATTGTAAGGAGGATGAGGCATTTCAGCCTTGGCTGATGATTTTTCCATTTCCTCGTCATCCTGACAAACTTTTCAAAACTACTTACATTCACCCAGGCCATTATGACCCTTATCACGACAATATTGCGCAATGGCTGGAGGATTCGTACAACAAGAATATCCAAGGAAATGGTAAGATCGTGATTACTTTGTTTCTAGATGTTGATTATGAAGGTAAGCGTGATATGTTTCTGTCAGTTGTTGATATAATACCATTCTTATTAGTAACGCTTGATCTTGTTTTCATTGCAGGATTAAAGTTACTCCACTGGCTACATTGGAAACATGACTATACATAGCATCCTGATTTGTTTAGTAGTTAGGGTAGCTTTAGGAATAGGTTTTTCTTTCAGTTTAATTTCTCACTAATTTTGTTTTCAATAATGCAGTCATGCACGACAGTGGGTGCACCACGAGAACCATAATACGGCTGTTGTCAGGGAAGCCCCCTTGATCTCTTTCTCTTTACTTCTAGTTGAATGTTTATTTTCAAAATCGTAGTATCATTATGAAAATCTTAATTGGAAAGTAAAGAGATAAAAGAATCTAAATCAACCCTGACCCAAGGTACCATGAGTAGGACTGCTTTCCCATC
>SNQJ01S0007544.1:24011-79320 GCA_010110895.2 Picea sitchensis
CAAAACTTCTCTTTAGATTCTTCAACAAAGTACAATACCAGTACAAGACTTTAGAGTAACTAGCTAGGACTCAGAGGGCTGAAACATTACCTCTGTTTCAGCACTTACAAACTTCACAAATAGCTGAACTAACACTTATTGTCCAAGTCACCGCATTCGGTGAATTTTAATTCGTCGAATCTTAAGAGGACACGAATTAATTCGCTTCAGATTTGATGAATTTCAAGATGAACCCGAACCCGAGCTGAAATTCGAACCTCAAGCATATTTAATGTCGATTAAATTCGATGAATCGTTCAAATTTGGCTTTGAAATTCGACATGAAAATTTAAAAAAAAAAAAAATCAAGCCCTAAAGGCTCCACGTGGTTTTCATCCGCTCCCTCTGGTTTTGTTTTTTTTTGGCTCGTTTCGTCTCTCCCTTCCCGCTCATTTCATCTCTCCTAAGGTCGAGTTGTGGGACTCTCGACCTCATCCATGCAGAGCTTCCAACTGCCAGCAATCAGCTTCCTCCGCCACCCACACCTGACACTGTTACACAATTACACTACTCGTCGTGCTTCCTCCACTGCCCGTGCCTGATGTTGTTACACAAAGTGAACAACGACCAACTTCCTTCGCCGCCCGTGCCCGAAGTTCAAACAGTGTTCATTGTCCACCTTCCTCTGCCACTCGCGCCCGAACAGTCTTGAGAAAGTCAAATCCACGACTTAGTCAGAGCCCGACGCAGTGCAATTGCACCTCCAGACTCCAGAGTCCAAACAGTCATCTGCCTGTGACGTTGCACCTCATATATTTAAAATTTTTAAAATTTTGTACTTTGTCGAATTTAATGCCGAATTTTATCACAAAAATTTTCCATGCCGAATTTATGTCAAACTTCAAGGTCATCGAACTCGAATTCGAATTCGAACCAAGTGACTTAGCTTATAGTAACAGCTTGACAAACTCACCAAAAGATAACTGACTTTCCTTCTTACTGTAGCAGAGTTATGGCAACTTTAACATAGTATTTGTAGCAACCTTATATCAACAAGGAACAATAGAAGACTTCACCAAGAATGGAGTGCTTGTATCAACAATATACTTCAACAACTAGCTGCCATATACCAGCAGAAGACTCCAGCAACTAGCAGCCATATACCAACAGAAAATTCCGGTAGATATC
This sequence comes from Picea sitchensis, assembly GCA_010110895.2. Lineage (NCBI taxonomy): Eukaryota > Viridiplantae > Streptophyta > Pinopsida > Pinales > Pinaceae > Picea > Picea sitchensis. The sequence continues at coordinate 25,179 of SNQJ01S0007544.1, forward strand.
AGTCATATACAAGCAAAAAATACTTCAACAAATAGATGCCTTGCCTCAACAAAAGACTCCAGCAAAACAAAGGTATGCAAATGGTAAGTGAATGCCCCTTTTTATAGGTTGGTTTGGCTGCCCTAAGCAGCCCCCTAAGAATGTATGACAGTTGTATACAGCTGTCATACCTGCCCTCCTTTGGCTGCCAAGAGCCACCTCCTAAAGCTCCCAAAGGTCACTTCCTTTGTCTCTTCTAGAGGCTACCCTAAATTGTTGTCTTAGGATTGTATGACAACTGTCATACCACCACCCTAAGCAACCCCCCTAAGCTGGCCACTCCAACCATCCTAAGTAGCCCTCTTAAGGAGCCTCCCTAAGCAGCCCTCTTAGAGGTGCTATGAGGTTGTCTTGGCATAAGGTTGACACTTGTCATGTGTTTGATGCTTGACATAAAGTTAACAATATATCAAAACTTTATTTACATGGTTAGTTACAATAGGGAAACTAGCTTCCAAAGCTATATAATTCAACAGTCCGTACGTTGTACGACGACATGTGGGTGGCTATACAGCCTCTAGGCCCTCCTCTACCTGTTGTACGCCCTCCCCAGAAAAGAACTCGACCTTTGCCTATTGGTACGACCTTCCTGAGTCTCTCCTGGCTACTGTATTCTCTCTCTCGTTGTCTCTAACCTGCAGAATGAAAGTCCTTCTTCACTCTATGAGTCACTAACTCCAAATCAATGTGTCTCTCCTCCTCTCCCTTGGTTGCCTTTTATAATCTTGAAATGAGTCCTAACCCTAATCTCCAAAGTGATCAATGGATGCGATTAAATCTCCCTCACTTGAGATCAAGGGCTAAGATTCATTTAATTAACTTAAATCACTAATGCCAAAAACTTAGGCATTTTATTTAATTAACGTCCATTAATTATAAAATGACATTCACTTTAATAATTAAATTATTGAAGTAAATTTCCAAAGTTTTGAGAGGTATTAATGACGACTTCCACATGTTAGACACAAACTAATGTGGAAGTACCTATCCGAGCTACAAAACATCGACACTCCCTCTTAGCGAGGAAGGTAATTCTGGAAGAGCCACCTGGAACTGGTTGTCCCTCTAATCTTGACACAATAACTTGCACATCATCCTGCACCATAGCATCCTGATAAACCTAATGGCTTGTTGCATCTTCAATGACATCCTTAGTGCCATGAAGTTTGGAAACTTCTTTGGAGGCCTACTCTCCTTGAATGTGCTCCTAGGAGCCTCAACTTGCTCCTGAGCATCCCACAATGTCTTCTCAAACCACTTGGGTCTCCTGACAGAGCTAGAAGGGGCTAACTCCTCCCCACATTAAGAGTGACTCCCTACACTGGAAGTCTGTGAACTATGTTCTCACTTCGGAGCCACTTGCTCCTCGTCCTTTGCCACTGTTGGTAAATCATGAGACTTCCTAGATGCCAAGTTTTCCTCAAACCTGATATCTTGGACGCACTACGATCTTCCTCTATGCTGGAATCCAGATCCTATATGCCTTTGAGGTCTCACTATAGCCAATAAGTAAGCCCTTCTCCCCTGAGGGCTCCAACTTTGTCCTCTTCTTTGTTGGTACATGGATATACACTTGACAACTAAAAATGCAAAAATGGCCAATCTCCGACTTCACTCCAAAGAACGCCTCGTTTTGTACACTCTGTCGTATTGCATGCCTCTTCCCAAAGGAACATGGGCAGATCCTAGTCATGAATCCTTGCTTTGGAAACTCCAGTGATGGATCGATTCTACCTTTCTACAACCTCGTTGTGTTGTGGGTTGTAAGGTATTGTCATCTCCCTCTTTATCCCTGCTTCCCTACAAAAATCGTTGAAGTCATTTGAGGTGTACTCACCCCCATTATCTGACCTTAGAACTTTGATCTTCTTGCTTGTGTGATTCTCCACGAGAGCCTTAAACTCCCAAAACCAACTGAAGACTTCACTCTTGGTCCTCCTGAAGAAAATCCACATCCTCCTAGAGAAATCATCAATGAAGGTTGCAAAGTAACTGGACCCGTTCACTAACTATACTGACATCGGACCACATGTGTCTATATGTATTAGATCCAAGATCCCCTTGGATCTGCTCTCGTTGCTCAAAAAAGCAACCTTGTCATTCTTGGCAAGAGCACACCCTTTGCATACTCCATGTCGCTCTACATTGAACTCTGGAAGATCAGTGACAATCTCCCTCGGTGCAGGTAGCGCTCTGTGATGCAAGAGACCCATCCTCGTGTGCCAAAGCTCATACAGGTCATCACTATCATGAACCACAACACATGTTGGTTGGGCCTTCAACCTATATAGATTGCCCTCTCTGCTACCAAGAACTCGTGTTGAGTCAAGGCTAGATCCTTTTAGTCGAATAAGAACCCGACCATCCTCGAAAGTGATGGCGTATCCCCTATCGTCTATTGCCAAAACTGAGAAAAAATTCATTTTGAGCTCCGGAACATACAACACATCTGCCACCTCCAAAGAACCTCCAGACTCTAGTTGGAACCTAACCATTCCAACTCCCTCTACACTACACTTGGCATTGGTGCCAAGCTCCACATGCAGATCTAAGTCCTCTCACAAACTGGTGAACAACTCATGTGTCCCTGTCATGTGATGAAAATCCCCACTATCCACGAACAAGGCACTATTGGAAACTATGCCAGATAGCAAGAAACCCTTCTCGAACCTTCCAGCAAACTCCTTGACTTGAGAATCTACAAATATTGCTTCCTGTTGAGATGTTCCTTCCCTTTCTTTCGTTCAGGACATTGTGAAGCATAGTGACCACTCTTGTGGCACGCAAATTATTTTACTTTGCTCAGATCCCTCCTCTTTCCAGCTTGTGAAGATGACTCTTCACCTGTACTCTTCTTTGTTGAACTCATACTTTTGCTCTTCCTTGCCTGACTAGCAAGAGTTAGGTTTTCATCACAATCCTTATGTTGGCCTGCTAAAGATTCCTCCTGGATGAAATCATCCCATAGCCTGTCAAACTTAGAAAGTGTCTCATGTGCGACAATGCCCTTGATGAATAGGACCCATGGCTTAGTGAAACCATTCAGGGTCATCCTCGCCATCTCTTCATCTGTCACAACTTCCCCAACTGCTGCCAACCAATCACGAACCTGAGTGATCTTGGTGAGATAGCTCGTCACTGTATCTAATCCGGTCATCTTGGTGTTTCTAAACTTTTCCCTCAACACCATCTTGTTTGCATTATACTCTAGAAAAGATTTGTCAGAACTTCAAACATTTCCCTGGCTGACTTCTTCTTGGATAGGTGAGGAATCATGTGATCCTTCACCGCATCTAAGATGATCCTCCTGGCTTTCACATCCTTTTGATAATGGACTTCCAGTTCTTTTGGATCCGTTGATGGGGTCATGGTGGTATTTGCAAACTCCCACAACCCATTCTACATGAGAATCAATGTAACCCTCACCTTCTAAGGAATGAAGTTAGATGCACCCTCCAACCTATCCTCAAACCAGTTGCGGCCATCTCCAAATCAGAATTTTAATGAAGAATATAAATTGTTGGAATTTAAATTTGTTGTAAAACTTGTGACAAACCCTTCTTTGATCTCCTTGAGATTCTTAAACTAGAAAATTGCAACAAAAGTAAAATAAGAAACCAATCATGTACATAGATATTTTTGGGTAAAAACCCCTGGGAAAAACCCCTAAGGGAAAACCAACAACGAGATGATTTTATTATGATAAAAAACAGGACTCCCTGTTGCGGCCATCTCCAAATCAAAATTTTAATGAAGAATATAAATTGTTGGCATTTAGATCTATTGTAAAACATGTGACAAAACCCTTCTTTGATCTCCTTCAAAGTGTTAGCTCTTATACCAAGTTAAATTTCCTTAAACCCTAGTCACGACAATTAATTCCTAGTAAATCATTGCAGAAATAAAATACAGATCTATTGAATAAAAGCACATTGGGATTCTTAACTAGAAAATTGCAACGAAAGTAAAACAGGAAACCAATCATGTACACGGATATTTTTGGGTAAATACCCCTAAGGGAAAACCAACAACGAGATGTTTTATTATGATAAAAAGGAGGGCTTCCGTAAAAGGGAAAATGGCCCACTGAGAGAATTACAATTGCGGACCAACCTAGCAAAAACCATGACTGAAAACCCTCTACCTGATCTGCAATCCTGCTAGTACGAAAGTTGTACAGCTTGGTCATATGGTGTACGACCTGCTAAGGGTTGTATCGACTATTTCCATGGCCTGTATGGACCGTAGGATCCTAGTCCAAGTTGTACGATGGTCTACGGGTTATTGTACAACCCTACCCACACATTATATGGCCTCTAATCAATCCTTTGCTTATTGTACGACCTCCCTAGAAAAGAACTCGACCTCTGCCTGCTAGTACGACCCTCCTAAGTCTCTCCCAGCTGATGTATTCTCTCTCGTTGTCTCTGACCTGCAAAATGTAAGTCCTCCTTCACTCTATGAGTCATTGACTCCAAATCAATGTGTATCTCTTCCTCTCCCTTGGCTACCTTCTATAATCTTGAGATGAACCCTAAACATAATCTCCAAAGTGATCAATGGATGAGATTAAATCTCCCTCACTTAAAACCAAGGGCTAAGATTCATTTAATTAACTTAAATCACTAATGTCAAAAACTTAGGCATTTTATTTAATTAACCTCCATTATTTATAAAATGACATTCACTTTAGTTAAATTATTAAAGTGAATTTCCAAAGTTTGAGAGGTATTAATGACGACTTCCACATGTTAGACACAAACCAATGTGGAAGTACTAGTCCGAGCTACAAAACATCAACAATTGAGTCGATAAAATTCAAACCAATCCAAGTCAAGGTCGAGTCCTAGTCGAGTCCAAGTTGACCTTCGACAGATTCTGAGTTTTAAAACATTGAGCCTACCTTACTAACCAAAACAATAATACCTATGATCCCAAACACTGCATAGATCAATAATTATGGAAGTCCCAACAATCCTTTAGGCACAAATTAACCTTCACATAATTGGTTTTTAGGGTACCTACTACCACCACTCATCCACTATACAACCAGTCCCAACGATCCTTTAGGCACAAATTAACCTTCCCATAATTGGTTTTTAGGGCTCCACCACTCATCCACTATACAACCAGACAATTAGTAGAGCACACAAACTTGTTTGCATACCAAGCAACTTGTTTACCAAATCCCATATCAAGTCATTAAAGGAATACATTGAATTGGCTTCTACTACATAGGAAGATGCCAAACATATTAGCCCAAAAGTTGGAAAAGAGTTAGAAAAAAGTAGTTGGTCCCCAATTAGACGATAAGATGCATTATAAAAATTTCCAAAAAGCTTAATTTTCAAGGATAAATGCAAGACAAAGGCCAACAATATGTAGAAAGATCTAGCATATCTCAATTGGACATATATAAGAATCCCTACCCAAGTGTAAAATCAATGTATTAAGAAGAACGAGAGGTGATTGAAACAATAATGGACATGGTTATAGTTGACCTTACCCACATCATACTTATGAACAAAGAAAACAACCATTACCATCCAAAACTCCATGGATTCAAGAGATTATAGAAACTGAGTATAACCTTTCAACGTTGCTTTTCCCCAATTATCCTTGCTTTTGATCAATGTAATCTCCTTGCTAAGGTGCTTCTATTTTACTTCTGTATAACTAAATTTCTGGTAATTGGCACAATGATTAGGATGTATTTGTCCATTAACTTTAGTTGGTTTGGTAATGAGAATTTAGTATTTCATCTAATTTGATGTACCTTGCATTTGGTGATTCCCTAGATAGATAAAACTTAGTAATTTCTATTGATCTTGCCCTAGAAATACTCATCAAGCCAAAGGCAATTTGTTGATCCAAAGCATAAAAACTTAACGTGTGTTTGATTGGCATACCATTTAGTTAGTTCTCGCAAAAGTAGTTTAAAATCTTGAAACCCTGAAAAAAATGTTGCTTGCTTTATTTCTTTATAGACATACATTCCAAGTACATGGACACTCCGCCATGAAGGATTCTTAGCAAAGTTATAGAAATTAAAAGGTCTATACTGTAAATGGTGAATACTCGTCAACCAAAAAGTTTCTAAGGAGTGATTCTTGAATTTCCCACCATAGTGTTGAACTAGTCTCCGGCTAAGTCACGTGACAAGAGGATACAAGATAGAGAACACAGAAATACGAGTGCCTGACACGAGGCATGGAGGACATAGTTTATATATATATATATATATATATTACACATACAAAAATGAACTTTAGACAAAGATTCAAATTTTGTTAGAAACTAGAACATTTACAAAATATTGATACATCACGATTCATACATGATACAAATTCAATCATATAACTAGTTACTAGTACTACATCAATGATGATCAAATGACAAACACAAAAGAAATTAGAACCATAAACTTTAGTTTTCTCATTAAGTCGTCAAAATCAAAATGTATTACATAGAGACTAAGTCAAAGTCATTGATACTAAAGGTGGGAATGCTAATGGAAAATACAAAATAGGGTAGGTACTAGAACCGTAGATGGAAGAATCTCATAGCTCGTGACTGTCAGTAGTCCTCCTCCATGTCAGAATCATCAAAATCAACATCACTACCACTGTACTCTCCTCAATCCTCCTCTATATCCAATCCAATCTTTGCATCTGTTGGTGTGGAGGATGACCCCTCAAGAGGATCACCATCATCAAAAGTGGTTGGCTCTAGCGCTGGTTCATTAAAATCCAAGTTGGTTAATGCCAACTCAACACTGTTGTCCAAACCCATATCATCAAGAAACACATCCCACATCTTTGTCTTTCCCTTCAACAGCTCCTCCCTTTGCCTGTAAATAAGACACAGGTTGGTGTGTACATACACCATTGTCTCTACCCTGAACTGCTCAAGCCTGCTCTTCTTCCAACTAGACAAATTTTCATATGTGCTCCAATTCGTCTCGTAACAAGAGGATGAAGTAACCTGAGAGAGAAGCCTCATGGCTAAATGATGCAGAATATGGCATGCTAACCCATGAGTTTCCCACCAAGCATAAGGCTTCTTAACCCCCTATCTCAGAGCACATCATAGCCTCCAAATCTCCCAATGTTGATGGAAAATTCTACAAATCCCTCCTTCTATCATGATATATTCTTCTAAATGTTTCCTTCCTCCCCTGTGAAATCTCTCCATCCATGTGAGGAGGTAATCTACGTGAAGGCCCACCATTGAGCCAATCATTACTGTAGTATTTGGGATTCAATGAGTGAGCCAAGCAATGCAAAGTTGTGTAATTCTTATCCCACCTGCTAATAAGAATATATCTTGTATGGTGGTGAATAAGGTCTCTATTGAGGTCCATACTTAGGGCACTCATTCATAAAAAAATGGTCTTCACGAACTCGATCATGGAATGCCACCCCTCATAAACATCCCCTAGAATGGGTTGGTCTGTGTCTGCAAACTGCACAATGAAATGATAGGGTCCATGATCTTAATGGTAAGATCTACCCTCTCCCACCAACCATCATCTAACACTATATCCTTGACTGTTTTTTAAGTAGTTTGATTTGTCTTTCTCCAAAAAGACCAAAACTCTGAAATAAGCATGGCCCCAAGGCAGTCTTGACCTCCCTCAACCTCTTAACCATGAATGAGGAGGCAAACCGAGTATCTGTAATCTTCAATAATGATAGATGTGCGTACTCTTTATAGATTGTGAGGGCATTGGTATGGTTTTGTACATAATTGAGGACATGGTGTGCATCATCAATAAGACTTCCCATCCATGTCACATCGGAAGCAATAGATTAAAGTGCTAAATTCAAATAATGAACTATGCAAGATGTTCAAAATATCTGTGGATATGTAGCTTCCGTAATCATGCATGTAGCCTTGCAAATAGGTGCATTATATGTAATAATTTGCACACAAGAATCCACACCTACATCTTCAATAACTTTAATGAACTCACCCATATATTGTCTATCCTTGTATTTTCCAAGAGCATCCGTCGTTTTCAAGAAGACTATCCATTCAAGGAAGCCACCATGAAATTGATGAGTGGATTGTGCGTTGCATCCGTCCATCTATCAAAAATAATACAATTGTCGAATGAGGGCCATGATGATTTAATAGGCTCTAGGATTTTATCTACCTCCTTCTTTGCCTTAACCAACAATGTGGTTCTAAGCTTCTCTGAACTAGGAGGCACATACCTGGTTGGAGCCCATTCAACTAGAGCTCAATGCATCTCGATAAACAAAGGAGATCCATTGAACCACCAGTTGGAGTTGGCTTCTTCCTCGCTGGCTGAATTGAAATCCCACTCCCAAATTTGCTAGATGGCTTCCTTGCGAATGGAAGAGCATCCTCATTCTTGTTTTTCCTACTTGTTGCTGCCACCTTCTCCAAGCCAACATTATCCTCTCTTTCCATTTCTTTTTGTTTGGATGCACTTACTGCTTTACATGCTCCAAGTCCACAGTCAAGGACCAACAAATAGCCATTAACTCGGTAGTAGGTGCTCATATACAGAGACTTGCAGAAATTTCATGTCCAAAGAACATTCCCTCCCACACTTAACTTGGACCCGGGACATAGCTGTCTTCTTACATACTTCCATAGTGGATATTTTTTCTCTTGAGCCTGCTGTCTTCCTACAGCAGCGTTTTTTTCAGCATTGAAAGCTCCACTTGCAGAAGATGGAACACTGGCAGAGAAAGATGAAGTTGGAGGGGGGCAACAGCAACAGTGGCATTCCTTCCTTTCCTTTGGCCTTTACCAGCTGCCCTTGCTGATTGAGCCATGATTTCTGTGGAATGAGCAAAAAGAAACACTGCTGTTGGAAAAACAAGATATCTAATTTGCAAATCCACCTAGAAAGCACTTGGAATCCCTTCAAGTCTCAATTTTATCCTTCAGCTGGACACCAACAGACCTCAGAGCTCCAACCTGCAGAAGAAAATGACCAAATAAGAGAGGCATATCGCTTTTTTGAGACCTGTGGATCTCTTTTTTGCGCCACATGTGTGGACATGTCATGAGTATGACACGGCTAGGGCACATGTTTGGCACATGTCCTGTGTTCAGGACATGTGTCCTAACCTGTCCATTTCCGACACATGGGATATGGACACAGACGCCCTGGGGGCTGTGTCCTGTTACTTAGGTCTCCAGTGCCTCGCCTCTACTTGTTGAGGTCTTATAGAATGTTTCCACTGATTCTATCTGTTAAGGGCGTATAGAATATTCAGGATTAAGTTACTTGATAAATCTCACAGTTTCGTTCAAAACATTTATTTACTGTTATGTCAAAATATTGTTTTTTATGACTACTTTCAATTGTAACAAAGAGCGTTATCTCAGTTTCACCTTAGAAGCCACACTAAGGGAATGTAAACTTTACATTTTTGACTTATTAACATGTCTAGGAGTAATTGGTGGATCTGCATCGTTTGTCATCAGTGGGAATTTCAAAATAAACAACTTATGGTCCTATGGAAGCATTTTAACTTTGCGAAAATTGTTGAAGGATCACAGCAAGAAAATACCATTTTTAGGACTCTGGCAAGGCATGGAAACCAGAAGCATCAATGGAGCACAGATTAGGGTCACCACTCACAAAATTGAGTTCCCACTTCCTTCAAGGAGGCATGCACCAATAAAATGAGAACATTGAAATTCATGCTCTGGAAACAGGGAAAAGAGATAAGTGGGGAGTCAGCAAAAGATAAAACAAAATTTGTCAACAGGTGGGATCATCAACCCAAATTATTGCTGACGACAAGAAAATTCAAGACTGAGTCACAGACCTTCATGACTGCACATTTATTGAGAAACCCAATAATACATGTCCTCATCTTAGGGTCTTGAAGGATTGGGAAGGGAGGAATTGGGAGAAAAAGCTTAAAAAGGGTTGTTGAAGTTGCAGCTTGTAGTAGGGCTGTTCTTCATTATAACCTTTCAAGCACAGAAGAGAGGGCAGATTATATTTGAAAATGGGCCCTGGCTCCTGGAGAACAACGCCCTGTATTTAAATAGTAGGGACTGTATTTGATAAAATGGGATTTGACCCCACAGAAGAGACTCCAGTCTGGATAAGACCTCCCTTTCTCCCAAGATGCAGTGACCTGTATTGAAATTTTGGAGAATGGAATTTGACCCCGCAGAAGAGACCTTCAAAAGAGACTCTAGTCTGGGCAAAACTGCCCTTTCTCCCAAGATGCTTATGGAAAGAACAAAACCTTGAAAATATAGAAAACAGACTTTGAACATGAATCGTATTATTGCAACAAACAGAGAAATCAGAATAAGTCACTTGTGTTAGAATCTGAATTGATGACAACCTTGAAGAAGGATTGCCAGAGGCAACCTAATCCTAAGTCAAATTAGAGAATGACAACTCAAAATATCAAACTAGAGAATGACAACTCAAAATATCAAACATGTCCAGAAACTGAACTATGAGCAAATGCCCTTTTAATTGTAGCCTGCTGCCTACCTATGGACGCTTTAACATAGATAAGGGCCAAAGGCCTCATACAGTGGCTTTAATTAGGCTTAGATAATGGTTATTTTCCCAACGGTCTTCAGATGGCAACACCAAAATTGGAGGTTTTAGTCTTAGTTGAAAAAAACAATAAAGATCTTTCTTCCCATCTTGAAGAAGCAACTTTGTCTTTTGGCAAAGGATGTACAAAAGTTTATCTTGCCGCACTGAATAAATATCTAAATTCAATAAATAAAGGAATTAATGCCTGTAAGCTACATTTGGTAAAAATGTCAATTCTGTTTTACATTCTGCTTTTGCTTTGAACCCTGCATTCCATTCTCCTTTAATACAACTGCTCCCGTTTGCAAAAGGGAATATATTTGTAAATTTCAGAATGAAATTTTTACTGTCATAGGAGATCATCCTATCAAACATGATCTTACACAAAAAGTTAAAGCAGTCTGCCAAAAGGCAACAGGAAAAGTTGATGAATTGCATGCCATTGCTACGAACATCTTAAATTCATAAATACAAAAGCTTCATTGCAATTAGGGCATAAATGTGATTATATTATAAAACTCTAAGAGATTCACCATGCACTTAACGCCGCTCATTATCACATCAGGAATTGCTTCTTTCAACATTTATGATGCTGAAATATTGTAACTTCGAAGAATACTCTACCTGAGAGAGAGTTGAATAATATTATTATATTATATTTAATTAGGCCCTATTGTGCCTTAGTAAAAGTCGGCCTTATTGTGCCTTGACAGTTAATTGTAAATTAAGAGGGTAAAGTGATAGGTCGGCCCAGACCTAATTATAGGCTGGCCGGACCACTATTTATAAGAGAGGTCAGTGCCTCATTTGGACACTCATACACACCTAGCTCTGCAGTGTGCAAGTCTTGGAGAAGAAGCTACTGGAACTGGGGGTGACGTCAAGGAGGGTTTCTAGTCTATCTCTTCGTATTTCTTGGTCAAGTGGTGCGCTACTCTTCCTAGTGAAGGAGTAGAGGAGGATCTTTTGTTCAATCTTTGTTCTATCTATATTGAGGAAGTTTTGTTGGGTTTTCTTCCCCATAAGGGTTTCCCAAGATAATCTGTGTCTCTATTGTTTCTGTGATTGCCTCTCTTTCAGTGATCTTATTCATACAGCTAATGTGCTAAATGATTGTAATAATAAAGAAGAACTGTAACTACTAGTTGTATAAGTAAAACTTCAACATAGTATCAGAGCATGCCGGAAAGAGACCAACTCACAATTTATAATAAGTGGCTAGCTTCAGCTCCAAGATTCAGTTTCAGTATTTCAGCAGCTGCAAAATTAGGGTTTTTGCATAAACCCTAAGTTTGATGTTTTCCTTGTTTGAGGAGGACGTTGGAGAAATTAACCACACCTAGGAACTCGCCCTATTAGGGCACATCTAGTCCCTGGATCAGAATTCCAAAATTTGAAGTTTGAAAAATTAGGGTTTCCTCATAAAACCATAAGTTGCAGTTGCAGTATCAGTGACAGTTGCAGTTGCAATTGCAGTATCAATTGCAGTTGCAGTGCCAGTTCCTTTGTACCAATTCCTTCATGTCAGTTGCAACACCAATTTCAGTGCCAGCACCAGTTGCAGTGAAATTTTTTGTGAAGTGTTGGGACTAATTTTTATTGTCCTAGTGCGCCTTATCATAGAAAATCTCCAGCTAACTTTAAGTTACAAGATGAAGCACCTTTGAAGTTTTAAAGGTTCATTATTACTTGCCATTGTTGTCGGATGGTGCCACTACCTGTCGATATTGTCTGAGGTATGTACTTACATATGTTCAAACTGTATCATTATTCTAAAGTGCATTTGCAGGAGAAAGGATCTTTTGTCTAAACAACAATCGTAGATCCAGAAGGATCTCAGATCCAGCACATTCAGAGGAACAATGCACCCCAGTTTTGATTAATTTGATATGCCTCTATTTGTTATGGCATTATTGTGATCTTATGAACATCTAGGTTGTATTTTGATCTGTTGAAGTTATGACTATCATACTAATCATTGGCCAAAATTAAAGTCCAAGTATTAGATTGATTAAAGTTGAGATTATAGAGTTTATTCCCTAACTCAGATTTCTGTCAAGATAGCATATTGTCTTAGTACAGAGGACAAGTTGAAGAAAGTATTCATCATCTTGAGTGAAGGAGACTTCGAAGAAAAGCAACACACTCATCCTTGAGGACAAGACTCCAGGTTTCAGGTTTGATTGATTAAATTGATTCAAATTTACACATATCAAGTTTGATAACTGCTAAACACTATAGTTGTGATAGCAATCTTTGAAATGTTTATTATTTAATACTTGGTAGCATGTGAGCACTATTGAGATAAATGTTTATTGTAATCATCTACCAGATATAACTAACATCTCCTCTAAGAGAAACTTCTTGTTTTGTTTCCAGGGTACCATGGAGGAATGATTGATCACAACACTAGAAGAGTGTTTCTCTCATTCCTTATTATTGTATTTCTTACTTTTTATCTTATTACAGGCAGGTCACAAGTGACAGCTCTGAAGGAGCTACTATGACGATCATTCTCACTATTGTTTTTATTATTATTATAAAGAGTTTTATTCTTGTCTGTTGTTTCTCCCTTGTTCTTGTTCCGAGCATGTCATAGGTGATAACCCTGAGGGAGCTATGGTGACAGTTGCAAGAGGCAACATATTAGATGAGACATGAAGATAGATCATGAGGAGCAGAAGGCTCCAAAGATGACAGAACAAATCCCTTTAGTGCAGTTGATCACTCTTCGGATCATCAGGAAGAGTTAGTAGAGCCAGAAGGCCCTACCCAGAATCATTGTAGTAACCAGGAAGAGACCAGTATGGTCCTGTGACACTTTGCAGGATGCAGAGCCATATAGCATTGACGAGCCATATCATGAGGAGCAGATGGCTCCACCAGTGGTGAGGCAGGCGGCCCCACTAAGTACCAGCTCAGAAGGAGCTAGAGTTCAGAGGGAGTTAGCCCTCACGATCTAGTAAGGAGGAGCAGTCTCCCCAAGACCATTCATAGAGATGTACAAAGCCTGATTTGTATCCAGAGGATTCTCCCAGCAAGAGGGAGAAGACTATGACGAGACACTTGCTCCAGTAATCAGAAGAAGTATATATAGAATAAACATGATTCATTAAAAGAAGTCGACACAATATGAGATTCAAAGGGAGCGAGTATGAAAATCCTTGTATTTGATTGAGTTATCTCCAGTGCTAGTTGGTGCAGTACATGAGTTGGGCCATGGAGACATGACGACAATAGAAGATTGAGTTACCTCCAGAGAAAGAGGATAAGCTACCCTCGGTGTCAATTATTGAGCCACTCTCAGTTTCGGATTAAGTTGTTGTCGTGATAGAGTAGAGGAGTTACTCTCAAAGTTCAGTAGCCATGGTGAGAATGGAGCAGTCATTCTCAGCTTCAAAGCAGTTGCAGGTGCAGAGTCTCAGTCCCGGAGGAACAGTTGCAAAGAGAGCAGAGGACATACTATCAGGCAGTGAGACAGATAGTGCTTTGCAGAAAGCACATAGAGCTAGAACATGATTGTGCAGATTAAGTTGCAGTTGAACAAGTGTACCAGGTTGGTACAATGTGATGTGAAATTTTGGTTTCAAAGTACAGGACAGGAAGACTCATGTCTGCAAGTAGAAGCAAGTTCCAAGAGCTTGGTATGGCAGGATTGATAGTTTTCTGACAACCTTAGGCTTTACGAAGAGTAAAGTTGATTCTAATCTTTACTTCAAGGTTATGAATGATGAGCCAGTTGTATTGCTACTATATGTGGATGACTTATTCTTGACAGGAGAAGAAAAGTTCATCACAGATTGCAAAAGGAAGCTCGTTGCAAAATTTGAGATGAAAGACCTAGGCCCGATGCATTATTTCTTAAGTCTTGAAGTTTGGTAGAGCCCAGAGAAGATCTTCCTTAACCAAGGGAAGTATGCAATTGAAATACTGAAGAAGTTTGACATATTGGAATGTAAAGCCATGGCCACATCCATGAAGACGAAATTGAAGCTCATGGTTGATACTTTGTCAGAGTTAGTTGATGCTACTCTATACAGACAGATTATTGGTTCGTTGATGTATTTGACGAATACCAAGCCAAATATATGCTTTGTTGTGAACACCTTGAGTCAGTATCTGGTGGAGCCCAAACATGTTCACCTTGTAGCTGCAAAGCATGTGATGAGATACCTTAAGGGTACGTTGGATTATGGTCTCTGTTATACTGGAGATTGTGACTTCAAATTGTTTGGCTCTACTTATTCAGATTGGGTTGGAAGTGTTTTAGATAGAAAAAGCACTTCAAGATATTGTTTTAGTTAGGGGTCAGCCATGACTTTGTGGCAAAGAAGGAAGCAATACAGTATTGCTCTCAGTACGGTAGAAGCGAAGTACATTGCAGCATGCTCCGCCAATTGCGAAGCCATATGGCTTCGGAAGTTGTTGACAGGTCTGTTCGATCTGGAGATGGAAGCTACCATGATTCTATGTGATAACCAAAGTTGCATAAAGATGACAAAAAACCCAGTGTTTCATGATAAGACGAAGCACATAGAGATCCGGTATCACTACATTCATGACATGGTGCAGAAGGGAGTTGTAAAGATCCAATATGTTGGCACAGATGAGCAGGTTGCAGATGTGTTGACTAAGCCTCTGTCTCGTGTGAAGTTTGAGTACTTCTGAGACAAGCTTGGTGTAGTCCGAAAGGACCTCCCTCAAAAGGGGGTGTGATGCTCATGATACTATGGTATCCTGACCAACAGCAGGTAGCTCGGTTAGGATTTTATATCCTAGGGGACTGATCATCGTTGGGCAGATCCCGAAGGTCCGGTAAGGACGATCTGTCAGAGTACATGTGCATGTATATGCCAGTTGTGGTCAATAGTGGTAGCTCAATTAGAATTTTATATCCTAGGGAATCTTATGATTCTTGGACAGATCCCGAAAGGTAAGGACGGCCTATCAGAGTACCACGTGGTAGCTTAGTTAGGATTCTATATCCTAGGAAATCTTATGATTCATGGGCAGATCCTAAAGGTCCGATAAGGACGATCTATCAGAGTACCACAAATGTTGATGCACCTGCCTCATTCTGTTGCCACATATAGATGTTGATGTTCCAGCTTCGTGTTGTTGATGATGTTATTCCAGCTTCATACTGTTGATGATGTTGTTGTTCAAGCCTCATGTTGTTGATGTTGTTGTTCCAGCTTCATACTGGTCATGATGATGATGTTATTTCAGCTTCGTGTTGTTGATGTTGATGTTCCAACTTCATGTTGTTGATGATGATGATGTTACTCCAGCTCTGCGCTGCAGATGATGATGATGTTCAGTTTCTACCAATGTTACCAGAACCGAACCTGTCATTGAATCGGTCGACCCCAAAAACCGGAACCGAACAGGAACCGGATCAAAAAACCGGTCACTAAAAATACATAAAATATTCAAATTTTGAAAAACAAATACATATTCATGTGCATCCATGTGAATCCAAACCATTATACACAAATTTGCAAAGTTTCTCATATATATTCATGTGCATCCATGTGAATCCGATTCCATAATCCAAGCCATTATACAGAAATTTGCAAAGTTTCTCATATATATTCATGTGCATCCATGTGAATCCAAACCATTATACACAAATTTGCAAAGTTTCTCATATATATATATAACAAGTAATAGTGTATAAAACCAAAATAGCACTAAGAGTAAGTGCACTCCATGAGTCCATAATCATATGAATATCCGAATCAAAATACATCATCTAAAAGGCTCCAAATGGCCTATAAAGTCCAAAAATAACTCTAGAGAGTCAGAGACTACACAATCTAATAATTTGAATCTGCATACTGAAAGGAAGACTCAGAGTTTGACTCTGACTCAGACTCGGAGTCATCATCTACATTCTCAACATCAGTAGACTCAACAGGGGGATTCTGAGCCTGGCTTGATTCCCCTGGTCCAGAAGGCAAAGATACAGGTGCAACATCGATGCACACATTCTCTTTATGTGGCTCGGGATCCAAATCCATCCAAGAAAGGTCTTCATGGTCAAACGTTGTTCGCTGAGTCTCCACAACCCAATCTGATGAGGGATCAACATCATCCAAGAATATGTTGTTGGATTCAGGGGTCTTGTTCATCAATTGGTTGCGCCTCAACCTAAGGTTATACTGAACAAATACCATATCATTCAACCGTTTTTGCTCTAAACGGTTTCTCTTCTTGGTGTGTATACACTCAAAAACACTCCAGTTGCGTTCACACCCAGAAGCACTGCATGTCTGGCTCAATATCCGAACAGCAAATTTCTGCAATTCATGGCACTAACTACCAAATCATTGCCACCAATAAGCTGCATGTAAAGACAAAGAAGATTTAGCAAAGGAGTTTGAACTTTGAAAGTTTGATTTAATTTTTGCCATGAATAATATAATTGAAATTTGAAAGACTTTACAATTACGTACCTGGTGGATCTTTTGCTCTACTTCTAACAGCCATAGCCATGCCAAAGGTACCAATACTCTCATTGAAATGCAAGAGTTTGTTGTGTATCTCATCTTGTTTGTTAGAATCAGGGACCATGCGCTCAATGCATTTGTATAATCCTTCTTTTACCTCCCCATCTGCTTCAAAAAATTTTGTGTAATGGTACCTTTCAAAGAGTTAAAACTTAAGAGTCAATGAGTTTGAACTTTGAAACATTAGCTAAAGTTTAAACATTTGCAAATTAAAATTTAATAATATCTCTTAAAAACTTTGAAATTACTTACTACTTACCTGGGATTCAAGTAATATCCTGCAGCATGTAAAGGCCGATGGAGTTGTTTATTCCATCTTTCATCAATGATTCTCCACAAAGGAAGATACTTTTTGCCTTTTACCCTGATATGCTTCCTTTATTGCCTCCTTGGCCTGATCCATGGCCTCATAAACAAAACCCATGGCTGGTTTATCACCATCCACCATTCTCAAGACTTTCACAAGAGGCGCAATAAATAGCACTATCTCCTTTGCCCTTTTCCAAAATGCTTTCTCATACACTTTTTCAACAATTTCTAGCCTTCTTGCTCCATTGAGATGCATTCCACTCATCACAAGAGAACATCTTCCTCAGGTTGGCGTTTTGGTCAATCATGCAACCTCTCTTCCATCAGTGTGATAACTGACCTAGAAAATTCGTTGCAAAACGTGTGTTAACTGACCTGGCAACCTCTCTTCCATCAGTGTTTTTTCTCATAAGGTTCAAAACCCATGAGTGGTTGTAAATGTACCTTGTTATGCTTTTACCTTGTTCCACTGTTTTTTTCACCCATTCAATTTTCCCAATATCCTCAAGCATCAGGTCCAAACAATGGGCTGCACATGGAGGCCACCAAAAGGTACGATGCTTCTCCTCTAACATCCTTCCAGCTGCAACATAATTTGCGGCATTATCTGTGATAACCTGTACAATATTCTGCACCCCCACCTCCTCAACTACTTCATCCAAAGGACGAAATAGTAAATTTGCATCTTTCACTTGATCAGATGCATCCACTGATTTAAGGAACATAGTTCCTTCATGGCAAGCAATACGGAAGTAAAGAATGGTGCGGGATCGCTGATCAGTCCATCCATTAGACATGATTGTGCACCCTGTTTTAGACCATGACTCCTTGAACTCTGTGAGGTATTCCTTTACTCTTTCAACTTCATTTTTTAACAGATTCCCCCTAATATCCTCATAACCAGGTCCCTTGAAGCCTGATCCACATGAAGCTACAACATCCAACATAGGTTGATAATAAACTGACCTTGCAACATTGAAAGGTATGTCTACATCATACCACCACCTAGCAATGCATTCCCAAGCAGCCTCCCTTTCTATCTTTTTCCATTTGGCATCAATAGTGGGTTGAGAACCAGGGGTAGTGCGGGGTAAAAAAAATGATTCAAGGTTACCACGAGGCCTTTTGGATCCTGATGCACCAGCACCACTTCCACCAGCATGTTCTACTTCTTCCCTAGGATTGGTATAACGATCACGCCCAGGGATTGGGAAAGCAGAGGATTCCTCAAAACTAGGCATTCTATCTTGAGGATCACTATCAAATCTAGTTCCACCACTACTTCTCCCCACCTCTTTTTGAACCTTCTTATTCTTGGCTTTATCTGCTTGAAAGCCTTCAAGAAGGCCCATCATCTCAACTTTTAGTTCATCAGAAACTTTCAAGCATGATTTTATATTCCCCCTTGCATTGGCTAGATGTTGTTTGATCCTATGAATACCTCCCCCACCAAACTCCTTTTGGCAATAATTACAAATCATTACTCCATCAATTGGCAATGAAGCCATGTTGGATCCTTCTTTTCTTTAGGAGCCATGGAAACAAATAAAAATCTGCAAATAAAAACCCTATGTGTTTTTAATTGCTAGAGCCTAAGAGAAAACAACAATACTTTTTTCGGAGAAAAAAACAACAATTTTAAGGGGAGTAAGTGCATAGTTTACATACCTTGAAAACAAGCTCCAAATCTGCCCAAGAAATAAGCTTCAAATCTGTCCAAGAAATATGTTCCAAAACAACTCCAAATATGCTCCAAATAAGCTCCAAATATGCTCCCAATCTTCTCCAAATCAACTTCAAGAAAAGAGGTAAAATAACTCTTCAAATGAGCTCAACAATCACCTCTCCAAAGCAGCCTAGCAACCTCTCCAACTCAGCCCTGCAATCAGCTCTCTAAACTCAAGAAAAACCCTTAGCTCAAAAACTCAAGAGAAGCTACATGAGTAGTGTGAGTGAAAGAGAGGGGGTGGGGTTGCATTTATAGCTTCATTAGGGGCTCTAAACAATTCTAGAAGCTTCCCATGCATGCCCCTAACCCTAACTTTTAAAAAAAATCTAATTTCCTCTACCTTTTCCGGCCGCAGGCATCTTCGGTAAAAAAAACCAGTTTCGTACAAAACCGGCCGGTTCAGGCAAAAAAACCGGTTCCGTACAGAACCGGTCAAAAGCGGTTTCATGAGGTGGTTCGGACCGGTTTCGGTTCGGTTCTTGTAACACTGGTTTCTACTGATGTTGATGATGAGAAAAACTCCTGACAACCTATAGATATGACCGACAGTGTTCCCGATGTTGATGACGATGTCCCCTCCTCTTGATGATGTATTGAGTCCAGTCAGTGGTTATTAATGTTGCCAGTAGAATACCCTTCGTGTTAAGGGGGAGTGTTGAAATATTGTAACTTCGAAGAATATTCTACCTAAAAGACAGTTGAATAATATTATTATATTATATTTCATTAGGCCCTATTGTGCCTTAGTAAAAGTCAACCCTATTGTGCCTTGACAGTTAATTGTAAATTAAGAGGGTAAAGTGACAGGTCAGCCCAGACCTAATTATAGGTTGGCCAGATCACTATTTATAAGAGAGGCCAATGCCTCATTTGGACACTCATACACACCTAGCTCTGCAGTGCACAAGTCTTGGAGGAGAAGCTGTTGCAACTAGAGGTGACATCAAGGAGGGTTTATGGTCTATCTCTTGCTATTTCTTGGTCAAGTGGTGCGCTACTCTTCCTAGTGAAGGAGTAGAGGAGGATCTTCTATTCGATCTTTGATCTATCTATATTGAGGAAGTTTTGTTGGGTTTTCTTCCCCGTGAGGGTTTCCCAAGATATCTGTGTGTCTCAATTGTTTCTGTGATTGCTTCTCTTTCAGTGATCTTATTTATACACCTAATGTGCTAAATGATTGTNCTTGGAGGAGAAGCTGTTGCAACTAGAGGTGACATCAAGGAGGGTTTATGGTCTATCTCTTGCTATTTCTTGGTCAAGTGGTGCGCTACTCTTCCTAGTGAAGGAGTAGAGGAGGATCTTCTATTCGATCTTTGATCTATCTATATTGAGGAAGTTTTGTTGGGTTTTCTTCCCCATGAGGGTTTCCCAAGATATCTGTGTGTCTCAATTGTTTCTGTGATTGCTTCTCTTTCAGTGATCTTATTTATACACCTAATGTGCTAAATGATTGTAATAATAAAGAAGAACCATAATTGTTAGTTGTATAAGTAAAACTTCAACATATGACACCATGTACCTAACTTTATTGATTCTCACATCGAGAATTGCTTCTTTCAACATTTACGACCAATTGCTAGCTTTTGGGGACTTTGAAAGTGTTTGCACCATGTTTGGGGTGCTTCATGAGCTTTGGGGTACATGGTGTATGGGCCTTTGGATGGTCCGAGATGGATTAACACATGGGTGATGGTCCATGATGGATTTGCATAGAGGAGATAGCTTGCTCAATGATTGCTCGACCTTAGGTATGTGTTGACTTGGTATTCTTCCCTTAGGCATTGGGGTTCTCTTGAAAATTCGGTGGACGCCCTTCATTGTAGCCACATGGAGAGTTCACTTGATTGGAGAATGCCCTACTTGAGAGGAAGAGCGTTGTGCATCCTAGATGAGGGCATCAAGCCCTAGATATCATGGGATAGCTTGGATTCATGTTTGGAGACTTGGAGTTGGCTTGAGGATGCTTGGACTACGACAATGTTCTTGCAAAGGGCAGATGACCCAGTGGAGTACACTGCTTAGGAGGATCAATGGAGGTCGTGGAGGTTTGTGATAGAGGGATGTGGACATACCTTGTGAAGCTACATCATGTTGGAGCCCTTATTGTGTACAACATCACCTTGGAACATGACATGTGTACTTTAAATGGAGTGATTCACTTACATTGGCCTACAAGTTCTCATTGTAGGTTGCTTGTAAGGGCTTAGGTCCACTTTGCATTATTGGCCTCCATTACCTCTCATGTAAACAGAGAAAGGAGAGGGTCCTCATAATCATCACATCATATCACTTACAAGTTATTACTCTTTTCTTTATACTTAACTTCTTGAAGGAAGTCGTTGGGGTTTCCTCATGAACCCTAGGTGGAGTTATGAAGAATAGAGGAGATGTCTTCATTTCGAGTTTGATCTTGTGACTAGGGTTTTCTCTTGTGGAGGAGACATTGGTGATGATCACAATTCTTTCTCTCTATTGGCTCTTCACTTGTACTTGCTCTCTCTCTCTCTCTCTGAGTTGCTAGGGTTTATTGATCTTCTAGGAGCCTAGTAGAAGAAATCGCCGATTAATAGACAAAAATCGGAAAAAGTGCGATTTTTTGGGCTTGCCGATTTTTTCAACAAAAAAAAATTGTGGTTTTTTGGTCAAAGAAAAAAGCGCGTTTTTTTTTAAAAATTAGAAAAAAAACACCAGTCGCCCAGGCCGCGGGATAAAGAGCTCGATTCATTTTTTTTTTTGTCATTCTGGTTTTTTTTTGTGTGGAGCAGCAAGGGAAGAAGTTTGTGGAGGCCATCAAGCATTTTTGAGGTGTGCAAAGGCAGGGTAGTGGATTCATCCACAAACTTTGAAGATTGTGATCATTGATGTCATTGGTGTGCAAAGGCGGGGTAGTTGCTAGTTTTGGGACATATACATTTATATATGTAATCATTGATGTCATTTTGTATTGATTTCAAAATTTCAGTAATGACCTTGATGTATCGGTTTTTGTTTGGCATCCACTATATAATATATATATCGGTTCTTTCTCCACATTTATGTGCCTCTCTGTTTATATGATGTTGTTGTTGCTTTATATATTGAAAAATGTTTAAAATTTTGGAAAAAAATGAATAAATTATGTATTTTTTAATGTTTGCCGAGTTTTCCCGATTTTTTCGCCAATTTTTTCCGAGGCAATGTTTTCAGGACCCTTGCCGAGTTTTTCCACTAGGTCTTGGAGTATCTTAAAAGTCTAGGGTTAGGGTTTATCCCTTGGAGGTTTAAGATTAGGGTTTTAAAATAAAACCCTAGGGTATCTTTGGTGAAGAAGAAAGAAGAGGACAGTTCGCCTTGGAGGATGTGTTGGAGTGATTCTTGCATATTGGATCTCTTTGGTTGAGCTAGGGTTTTCATGCATTCCCTGACCGAAGTTTTGGAGACCTAGTGAACTTTGTACTAGCTTTGAGAGAAGGCTATAGTATGTGAAAACTTATATTATTAATGAAGTTTTTAGTTGTCCAAAACTTATGTATTTTCCAAATTTGAGTTTCAGCCATATATGTTCTTCGTGTATTGTTGTTTACAGCTATATATGTCCTGACGATTTGACATAAGTAAAAGGACAATTGTTAAGTGATTTGACATCATCATTGAAGAATCTAAGAGCTGTTTTGCTGCTGCTATGAAAGTGAATTTTCAGATCTGGTTTATGTGGGATAAGTTGTCCTAGAGGGCTCAAACTTATCCAGGTTGTTTGGTATCTTTTATCCTCGGATTGCCTAGAAGACTGGGCTGTTAGAAAATGAAATATTGTACTCTTTCCGCTGCTATTTTACAATCTATTTCAGAACAGCCCTAAGGCTGAAAATTCACAAGGTTAAGATACGGGAAACCATTAATCAAAGAGGTAAAATTTCGGTTTTGCATTAAAAGTCAAAAAGTGCAGAAATTTCTACAATTATGTGCCTAACCTCACTTATTCTCACATCGGGAATTGCTTCTTTCAACATATGATGAATGTCTTCCATATTTTCTAGGAGTTTTTCTGCAAATATGGATATTTTCAGTGTTCTTTAACAAAAACCTTAAGCTTGTTTCATCTCTCTCTCTAATCCATACTGTGCAGGCACAGGAGCGACTTTGCAGCACTGAACGAAACGTTTTCTCAAACTTGTACATAATAACCAGCAACCCTTTTTCCTCTTCCAATCAATGCTGTATAAAATTTATGATTTTCTCCTTTAACAAAATTGGATTGAACTCGGAAGAGCAAAGCCTTTTCTACAAACTAATTGAACAGTAATGGTATAACGTGTCCTCAATTGTATGATCGTGTTTTCACAAATTGATGATCCACACATGAAAAACTTTTTAAGTTGCTCTGCAACAAAGCATTTAA
Organism: Picea sitchensis; assembly: GCA_010110895.2. Lineage (NCBI taxonomy): Eukaryota > Viridiplantae > Streptophyta > Pinopsida > Pinales > Pinaceae > Picea > Picea sitchensis. The sequence goes on from SNQJ01S0007544.1 coordinate 48,701, forward strand.
TATTTCTACTTTCAGTCCATCTGCAGCGTCTTTTGGGTTTTAGATATATCTAGTTTTGGATCATAAGTTTTCTCACCCTTTGGATCTCCTTCCCCATAGCTTGGTTTTTTTTCCTGGTAATCCAAAACGAAGTTGAAGTCCCCGGATAAAATCCAATTTTCTAGTTTCCATGCCCTCTTCGGTAGAATTTTGGGAATATACACTTGCAACAGTATACCTATGTTTTGCCTTTTCAACCAAAAGGAAATTATAATAATAAAATTCGAAAATAATCTCTCACAATACCTTCTACAAAGCAATTTTTCTTTGTTCTAAAAAAACTTAGAAGAGTCAGTCTACTAACTAATTATCTATGCCTGATGCTTTAAAGTGTTAGTCCTTCTATACTATGTCTAACTTTTACAACTCCTCTATACTTAGCATGGTTTCCTCTTTAAAAACTAGGTGGTGTTTACATTCTATCTTTCTCTACCTATATATATTTTACTGCTAGTACCTAAACTTCTAATGTTCCACGATGAGAGCTCCATCAAAACTTACACCTTTAAGCTTCGATCAAGTGCTATTTGATCCAACTTTGATTATATGCCCAGATCTACATTTATGTGTGCTTCTCTTCATAGGATTTCTACTATACTGGAACACCCGTGTTGTGTTTTGTTTCTGTAGTGTTCTAGGCATTTTCATCTTCATCTTTTTGCAAGGCAATCTGATGCAAACGTACAGTTCCCCAGCCCATTATTCGGGCAGAATTCAAAGTCCACTCTTCGCCTCGAGGTCAATTTTAGTCTGGTTTCTTTCCTACATAGAGTCTGGACCTTTGGGAACTCTACCCCTGGAAGAGAGAGGTACCCCTACCTTGCATTCTACTCCCCATGGGCCCTTGCCTCGAATTGCCCCGTAGGTCATGTAGGTTGGTTTTCAAAGGCCTCTTGGCTTCTCCCATTGATGATCATCTCCCCAAAGCTCCTTCCCGCCTTCAAGTACTCTCTAGACACACCAAGTCATCTCTTGCTGACTAGACAGGAATTGAACCAAGCAATCAAAGAGGACATCTATAGATTGTACATCCAAGTTATTTGGACCTCACCTCCAGAGAGGCTGAGCTTGAAGATGTCCTTCTATCTAGAGCACTTCTTACAGTTGCAGGATGGGAATATTGTCCATCCCCAATACACATGTAGACATTGGATGCACTCACGCAAGATTCCTTTGGTCCAGCTCAGGGTAGGCTTTCATAGACTTTGGGTGGAGATCGATCACCATATTCCTCGACCTGACAGGATCTACTAGATATGCCACCTATAGGAGCCGGAGATAGATATGCACCTTCTTACAACTTATATTGTATGAGGACCCATCTTGTGATTTTCATCACATTGATGGAGATTTGTGGTTGGTACTCTTAGACCAACTTGGTGGGATTCATCTTCATGGAGACTTTTCTCTTCATGGCAACATATCGTTTGATGGAGATATTTGGTTGGGGGAGTCTCACTTCTCCATGGTTGGATGGTAATTGTGCTTGTTGCTTGGTGGTCTGTGTTAAATTATGAACTTGATTTTAAACTGCTGATATGTTCTTTAATTTCTGCAATACTTAGCTTAAAATAAAACAGAACAGCAATAACTATAGATTTACCAGCATGAAAATTCACAACACATGTACCGTGGGGAAACCCTATACAGGGAGAAAAACCCCAGCAAACAATCTCCTTTTATTGCAAAGATCATGTATGATTACTTACAACAATTCCACCATGAAATTCTGCTCTTAAATAGCTTGCCAATATGACTTAGACTTAACTGTATGACCTGTAAGTACCAGTGTTGAAAAAATCGTTGATTTTTCGCAACTTTTTGAGTTTTTAAAAAATCGCGACTTTTACTAAAAATTGCCGACTTTTACTAAAAAATCGCTAGTCGATGCAAAAAGTCGTGGGACACATAAAACCCACAGGGATAAAGAAATTTTTTGGTTTTTCTTTTGCTCATTTGACTTGTTTGCTTGTGGAGAAGGAAGGAGAAGGGTTTGTGGTCTTCCTCAATCATTGTGAAGGCAACTTAACAACCATCATCATCACCATCAAGGATTTCTAAGTGGAGCAAGGGTTCAATTTCATTTTCCAACTGGTGTTGAATCTTCCATTCATAGGTATGTATCTAGATTCTAAATCCCTCCATGTTAATGTTTTTTTCCATAGATTTTTGCAAGTTTGCCTGCCTCTTTGCTTGGCTACGTTTTGGTTTTTTTTTTGGTCATTTTGCCATGATTTTCATGCCCATAAAACAATGTATTGTTTTTTTTTATGGGACAGCAAGCTTGAGCCTTGCTATTAATTTTTTCTCCACCCTCTTATTGTCATTTTTCATTGCTAATAATCTAATCTAGAGGTCTGATTTTTTTTACCAATGGGCTGTTATTTTTTTCTAGTGGGGTTTAATATCATTTTCTTGTTTTTTTGTGCCTTAGAGTTGAATTTTGAAGCTGTCAATTTCATCAAAAAATATGCTGAAGCCTTTGGATCCATTTTGGGTGTATGGGATCCCTGAAGATGGGACAAACCGACAACGATTGAGTTGCAAACTCTGTGGGGTGAATATGTCAGGAGGGATTTGTAGGTTAAAATATCATTTAGCTAAAATCCTCGGGCATGATGTTGAAGTTTGTCGTAAAACAAACCCGGAGATTATGAGAATTGCATTTGATTCACTTGAAGCAAAGGATAAAAAGAAAAATGACGCAGCGGCAAGGAAGGCCGAACTTTCAGTTAGAAGTTGAGGGACACCTACCCCAGAGGGGCAGTGTAGTGGGAGGGGCTCCACAGATCCAGGTACCGGGAGGTTTGCACCTTTTATGTTCCACGAACCACCCCTGTAGCACAAACTTCCATCAGGTCAATGTTGAAGAAAAATGAGAAGAAAGAAACAGACAGGGTTGTTGGGAGGTGTCTTTTTTGGAGTGACATACCTCTCAACATCACCAAGAACAATCCATTTTGGCAATCGATGTGTGATGCCATTGTTGTTGTTGGCCCAGGGTATAAAAACCCTACCTTTGAGGAGTTGCGGGGGCCAATTCTTCAAGAAGAAAAGAAGGACATCCACTCTAGATTCGCAGAGTTCAAGCAGTCATGGGAGATCTCTAGATGCACAGTGATGTCTGATGGCTGGACAGATAGGAAGGGTAGGTCCCTTCTCAATTTCTTGGTACATTGTCCTAGAGGTACCATGTTTATCAAATCAGTAGATGCATCAGCACATGTGAAAGATGCAGCATTGTTGTGTGAGTTGATGGATGCGTTCATCCATGAGATCGCCATGCATAATGTGGTGCAAATCATAACAGATAATGCAGCGAATTATGTAGTTGTTGGTAGGTTGCTTATGGAGAGGCACCATTCATTGTTTTGGACTCCATGTGCTGCACATTGTATTGATTTGATGCTAGAGGATATGGGGAAAACCTTCTTCATCAAAGAGGTGATTGATGAGGCTAGGAGCATCCCCAAGTTCATATATAACCATATTTTTGTTCTTAGCCTCATGAGGAGACACACCAAAAACAGGGAGTTGCGACGTCCTGCAATCACTCGTTTTGCCACCAACTTCATTACTCTTCAATCTTTGCTTCGATGTCAGTTTGAGTTGAAGTAAATGTTTGTTTGTGATGAGTGGCGAGATTCTACATATAGCAAGAGAGAGGATGGAAAAGCCATTACTAGATTGGTGTACAGTGACTCCTTCTGGGAAGGAGTGGCAGAGGTGTGCTCAGTGAGTGAGCCTTTGGTAAAGGTTCTGAGATTGGTTGATAGTGATAAGCCAGCAATGGGCTATTTGTATGAGGCCATGGATAGGGCCAAAGAAGCTATCCGGACTTATTATGTGGGAAAGGGTAGCCACGGGTTTCGTAGACAGATGCTATTATGGGATTTGATTGATACTCGAAGGACCGGGATGCTCCATCGACCCATTCATGCAGCAGCAATTTTCCTCAACCCTGCATTTTCCTACAAATGCAACTTTGCTTTTGATGGCAAGGTGATGAAAGGGCTCTATGCTTGTCTTCAGAGGATGGTACTTGATGTCGCGATTCGCCTTGATATTAATCGCGAGATAGAGATGTATCGAGATGGTACTGGATTATTTGGCTATGAAGATGCTATTGCTTCAAGGAACATTTTGTTGCCACGTAAGTCATTAGAATTTAGAAGATAGTTCAACTTAGAACTTTATGTTTTTAAAATTCAAATTTCAATTATGTATTTTAAATTTTAAAATTTATTTTAAAGTTCAATTATGTTTTCTTTATGTTATCTTTCTTTCTTATTTGTTGTAGATGTTTGGTGGCGAAACTATGGTGCAAGGGCACCAGATTTACAGAGATTTGTCATCCGAATCATGATTCAAACATGTACCTCTTCGAGATGTGAGCGCAATTGGAGTGTATTTGAAAAAATACACTCAAAGAAACGCACCAGGTTAGAACTTATAAGCAATTACATTTATTGTAATTTGTAATTTATGAGTCTATGACCGTCTAATATATTATGACCCTCAAAAGTTAAAACTCGTTAAATTTTTTATGACCCTCTTACAGGTTAGAGTTCTCACGTCTCAATGACTTGGTGTATGTCCATTACAATCTTGGACTATGGTTGAAGCAAATGGATATAACACCGGATGTGGATGCCATTTCCTTGGACAATATTGATGTATTGTCTAAGTGGAGGGTGGAGTCTAAGATGCCTATCATGGAGAAGGCACCTGCATGGTTAGAGGAGGAACCCGAACAACAGTAGGCCTTGGAGGATCAACAAGGAGAGGAGGAGGAGTGGCTTGAAGACATCATGGAGGGTGATGTGTTAGCATCAACACAACCTTCTACACTCATTGATACACCCACTCCTGCACACACCACTCGTCATCCACTATCAGATACGGGGCCTTCTACTATCAGGGGCAGGCCTGACAAACAACCCATTATCTTTTCTCGTAAAAGGGGGAGAGGCCCACATTGATATTAGATAGCTAGCTGCTAGTTTTGTTTCATTTGTCATTGTATATCAGACATCTCTCTCATGATGATGAATAATGAGATTCATTTTATAATTATATATGTGATGTCATTTTGTATTGGAGAGGCCCTTCAGCATTCAATATCGACTTTGATGTATAATTTTTTATTTGGCATCCACTACATATATATCAGTGATTTCTCCATAGTTATGTGCCAATTTGTTTATTTGATGGTGTTGTTGCTTTATATGTTTAAAATTTTGAAAAAAATGAATATATTTTTTATTTTTTAATGTTTGTCGTGGTTTTTCGATTTTTTGCCGAAATGATTTTTTCCGGATCCTCGCTGACTTTTTGTCGATGCCAACTTTTTCAACAAGCAACACCTTACTGTCCTTTTTCTGCTGAAATATACCAGCACTGTTACAAGCTGCTTGTTGTCCTTTTCTGGACTGATATACACCAACCCTGTTTGAATGTACAAAAGCCAGGGGGAACGTTCAACCTCTGTAAGTCAAACCAAAAGTCAGGACGAACGACATGCTATATGATCTTGTGAGTCAGGCCAAGGCAAAGGTAGAAGACTTGTAAGTCTAAGACAAAAGTCAAGATGTAAGTCTAATGCAAAAGTTAGGAAGAACGTACAACCTCTATGAGCATAAGACAGTCTAATGCAAAAGTCAGGGGGAACATACAACCTCTGTGAGCATAGACAGACTAGTGCAAAAGTCAAGGGGAACTTACAACCTCTATGAGCCTAGTCAAGCCTTGTGAGCCATGAGCAAAAGTCAAGGCATCTAGCAAAAGTGAGGTTGAACATAAAATTCCTATGAGCTAGAAACAAACAATCTCCCTGATATTGCAAATGATGTAAATGTATTGATGTAGTGCATTGGCATGTGTAACACCATCCACCATGAAGAAATTTGAATTGCCATGTAAAGAGTGGAGTTGTAAAAGTCAAAATTGCATGTCTAGGTCAAATTCAAAATTGTCAAGTTTTTGTTGCACGTCACATGTTGCATATTGCATGCATGTCTAGTTGCATGTTGCATGCATGTCATATGGATGTTGAGTAGTTCCCGTGCATGTCTAGTCAAGGTCGAGTCAATTGTTGAGTTGGCATAACATGCAGTGCCATGTCAAGGGTGAGTTGTAACTGAAGTGTAAAGTCAAGTTCTAAACTTGAACTAAAGTGTAAAGCCGAGTTATGACTAGCATGCAATAAAGTTTCTAATTCGAGCCCTCTCCTTCACCTCTCCATTCCTATATAAGTAGAGGTCGACCCTCCTTATTGTCATTATGTTTTGTGAGGGTGTGAGTGCTTGTTTAATGTGTTGAAGTATATCAGTCCGTAGAGGCAGCGTATATCAGTCTACAGAAAGTTGCTATAACAGTCAATATAGGCAACGTATATCAATCTACAGGAGGCTTCTATAACAGTCAATATAGGCAGCAAATACCAATACACAGGAGGCTACTATAACAGTCCACAACAGGGCACAATATCAGTCCATTTTAGGGTTGTGTATCAATCCAATAACAGGCAGCAGTATTAGTCCAATAAAGGGCAACATATCAGTCCAAGAAGGTAGCGAGTTACACCTTCAATGTTGGTCTGTAACAAGAGCTTATAACAACATAGTCTCTCAATAGTCTACAGTCAAGTTAGAGTCATTGGCAAGCTCTTTAAGAGCAAAACTTTCATGGTGGATATATTGTAAGTGGTCATACATTGTCTTTGCAATAAAGTTTGTTTGTTTGTTGGGGTTTTTCTCCTTGTATAGGGTTTCCCCAGGGTACGTATGGTCTGAAAATGCATGTTGGTTATTCTCTATGGTTTTTACTGTTCAGTTTTGATTATGCGTTAAAAATCTAAGTTAAAAGAACAGTCAGAAGTAAAAGACACTTACAGTATTGAATCAAGCCCATAATTTTAACAACTGCTTCCTTGCTAGCATCACATGCTGCAATGTACTCAGCCTCTATTGTACTATGTGCAATGGAACCATGTTTCCTGCTTGACCAAGAGATCATAGTGGATCCTAAACCAAAGCAGTATCCGAAAGTACTCTTCCAGTCCACTGGGCTAACTGCCCAGTCAGCATCTGCATAACCATGCAAAAATAGACCACTAGATGTATATCTCAGCCCATAGTTAAAGGTCCCTCTGAGATATCTCAAGATGTGCTTTGCTGCCACCCAGTGTCTCTGTCTTGGTTCAGCCATGCACTGACTCATTGCAATCACTGCATAGCATATATTTGGCCTGGTGTGGATCATATACATCAATGATTCAATCAGCTGCCTATACATGGTGGGATCCACCAAATCTAAACTTGTATCAAAATCATCCAGCTTCCTCAGATTGGTAATCATCGAAGTAGACATGGATTTACAATCCATCATACCAAACCTCTTTAACACATCCACTGTGTATTTACCTTATGCCAGAAATATCTCGCCCTGTCTTTGCCACACTTCCAACCCTAGGAAGTAATGCATCAAGCCTAAGTCTTTCATCTCGAATTATGAGATTAGCTACCTCTTACACCAAGCTATTAGCCCTTCATCTCCTGTCAGAAAGAAATCATCAACATACAGGAGTAGTATAACAGGTTGGTTCCCTCTTACCTTGAAGTACATGTTCGCATCAGCATCACTTTTCTGAAAGCCCAAGCTTATAAGAAAGCCATCAATATTGTCATACCAAACTTCGGGAGCCTGCTTAAGACCATACAAGGCCTTCCTTAGTTTGCATACATAAGTGTCTCTGTTATGCAATACAAAACCATCTGGTTGTTCCACAAAGACCTTTTGTTCAATCTTTCCATTCAAGAATGTCGTTTTACATCCATCTAATGTAACTTCCAACCAAGAACTAAAGTTAATGAAATAATAACTCGAATGGAGGTATACTTGGCTACAAGGGCAAAAGTCTCATCGTAGTCAATCCCTTCTTTCTAAGTGAAGCCTCTAGCTACAAATCTTGCTTTGAACTTTTCCACACTCCCATCGGTTGCATGTTTGATCTTATAGATCCATTTGGAAGAGACCACTGATTTTTACTTTGACCTCGACACAATGTCCCAGACATTGTTCTTTAGAATAGACCTGTATTCCTCAAGCATGGCATCCTTCCATACTTGTAATTTATCTGCTTCTTCAAATGAAGAAGGTTTGACATCACTGATGTTGCTCATTAGTGCAACATAGCCTCCAAGCCTGAGGCCTCTTACTTTCCCTGAAAGTTCCTTTGGGAGCAGTTATCTTTTCTGCTTCCTGCACTGTTACTTTAAGCCATCCAGGCTTCCTTTTGGTTGGAGGTTCTTCAAGTGTTCTTTCCAACTCTTTAGCAGGTTCTAGGGGCAGATCACTTTGCCCTTCATAAGATTCCTCCCTCTGATCATCTGACTCTTCATTTTCAAAAGAGGCTGAAGCTGGTTGAACAGTTTCTGAATCAAGTTGAAGCTCTCTAGATTTCTTGAATGTGGCTTCCTCATGGAAAGTCACATCCCTGCTTACCTCTATCTGCCTCTAACCTGGTGCATATATCCTGTAAGCCTTGGAGTTCTCATTGTAAGCCTGGAACATGAATATATATAGGACATCCAAATATCCTGTAAGCCTGGGAAATGAATATATATAGGACATCCAAATATGCTTAGATGCCCTACTTCAAGTTTGATCCCTAAGAAGACCTTTTCATGAGTCTTGTCCTTCAAGATAGCATGTGGACACATATTCTGAATATACACGGCAGTGGAGGTAGCTTTTGCCCATAAAGAATTTGGCAGATCCCGGTCAAACATCATGGCTTTCCCTGCCTCACAAATTGTCATGTTTTTCCTCTCAGCAACACCATTTTGATGAGGGTTATATGGCACGGTCAATTGTCTCTTGATTCCTTCTTACTTGCAAACATCCTCAAACTGTAGAGATTCAAACTCTCCTCCATTGTCTACTCTAAGGGTTCTGATGTGTTTCTCTGTCTGCTTTTCAATAAAGGCTTTATACTCTTTGAACTTATCAAATGTGTCACTTTTCACTTTAAGGAAGTAGACCCTTTTCTTGAGTAATCATCAATAAAAATGACATAATACAAACAACCACTAAGTGAAGGAGATGGCATGGAACCACATACATCAGAATGAACTAAATCTAAGATGCCCTGAGCTCTATTGACACTGCTAGGAAATGCTTTCTTTATATTTTTACCTAGCATGCATCCTTTACAAATTTCATTTTTACTAAAAGAAATAAAGGGCATGCCACATACCATATTTTGCAGATCTGGGAGTGCTTTGTAATGAAGATGTCCAAGCCTTGTGTGCCACAACTCGTTGGAGCTAGTCGCATCATGAGCTAATGCTTGAACTGACTGTTCTGTCACAACGTACAATCCTCCTCTGCGAATCCCAACAGGTTATGTTGTACTCAAGTGGCTACTTTTAGCCCACAGAAGTGCCTTCTTGTCCTTGAAGATCACCAAATATCCCTTGTCCTTGAGGGTTGCAACTAATAGTAGATTCCTCCTTAGCCCTAGAACATATAATACTTCATCAACATGAAGCCTAGCCCCAGATTCCAATCTGAAGAAGATAGAGCCTACTCCCTCTATCTTGTAACATTTGTCATCCCCAAGCTCAACCTGCTCTACAAAAGATTATGTCTTGAAATCTAAGAGGATCTCCTTGTACCCTGTCATGTGCTTTGATGCACCATTGTCTACTAATCAAGTTTTTGGCCCTGTGATAACTGCACTGAATAAAGCAGAAACCAGGCTATATTATTTTCTATTTTCTCTTTCATTAGAAGGGTTTTTCTGATTTCTTTTGGATTCATCATCCTCGACAATTGAGGCATGATGTTTCCCTTTCCTTGGATTTTTCTTCCTATACCAGCAGCCTCTAGCAAAATGACCCAACTTATTGCAACTAAAGCATTTAATCTTAGATGTATCAATATTCTTGCCTTTGAACATACCTTTGGTGTTTGACTTCTTCTGAGAGCCTTTCCAGAAAGTGACCTTCTTCTTTCCCTTGAATCTTGATGCTAATGTCGAATGCTCTTCTTTGGTTGGCTCGCTCCTAGTAGTAGTGTAACTCTCCTCTTGGAGGCAATCATGCCATAACCTCTCAAACGTGGGTTGAATCTCTCTCCCACTCACACTGGATAAGAAAGTCTCACATGAAGAAGGAATACCATCAAATATGGCCTGCACTAAGTCATCATCTTCCACTATGACACCAGTGACCAAAAGTTGATCTCTGATCTGGGCTATCCTGGAACAGAAAGATGCTACTGATTCACCTTTCTCCATCTTCAAATACTTAAGCTTGTGCTTAAGTGTCCTCGTCTGACTTGGTGCATGTTTCTCATACAGATTTACCAAGGTATCCATACAGTCCTTGGCAGTCATTAACGAAGTCATTTTTGGCATTATACCGTCTTTGACTGAGTCAAAGATGATTCACTTGCCCTTGTCTTGATTCTTCCTGAAGGTCGCTCTTCCTACATTAGTGGTGGATTCCTCCATCACTGTCATCACATACTGCTCAAGTTCATGCTCCTGCAAGATATTCGTTATTCTGAGCTTCCACACATTGAATTTGGAAGCTCCTTCGAGCCTATCCTTGGCCCTAACTGAAATGGAGGATTCCATGGACCTCACACTCGAAACTTGATGAAGCTCGCTTTGATCTTTGTGTACCTGCTGCTGCACTTCAACAAGTTTATTCACACCCTAAGCTCTGATACCATGTTAAATTATGAGCTTGATTTTAAACTGTTGATATGTTCTTTAATTTCTACAATACTTAGCTTAAAATAAACCAGAACGACAATAACCATAGATTTACCAGCATGAAAATTCACAACACATGTACCCTGAGGAAACCCTATACAGGGAGAAAAAACCCAACAAACAATCTCCTTTTATTGCAAAGATAATGTATAATTACTTACAACAATTCCACCATGAAATTTTGCTCCTAAATGAGCTTGCCAATATGACTTAGACTTGACTGTATGACATGTAGGCACAGCAACACCTTGTTGTCCTTTCTCTGTTGAAATATACCAACATTGTTACAAGTTGCTTGTTGTCCTTTTCTGGACTGATATACACCAGCCTTGTTGGTGTATGTTTGTTGCCTTCTATACTGATATACACCAGCACTGTAAACAAGCACTTGTTGCATGTTTATACCGATATACACAGGCACTATAAATAAGCACTCGATGCCTGTTTATACTGATACACACTAGCACTGTAAACATGCACTCGTTGCCTGTTTATACTGATATATATGTTGCCTTAGCACTAATATATATCAGCATTGTAGATAAGCACTCATTGCCTTCTACTCCTCTACTCTCACGCTACATAACCTGATGTGTAGAATGAGGGGTCAACCTCTGCTTATAAAGGAGTGGAGAGGAGGAGGAAGGGGGCTCAAATTAGAAACTTGTTTGCATGCTTTTTCATAACTTGACTTTAACTAGAAATATATCTTGGACAAGTGACTTTGAATTTATAACTTAACTCAGCATGCACATGACATGCATGCAAGCAATGCATGTCAGGCATGCAACTTTATGCAACTTATCCAACTTTATACAACTTTATGCAACTATGCAACTTATGCAACTTTATGCAACTCAACTTTTACAACTTCACCTTATACAAATCGAGTTTAACAACTCATTCAACTTGACTCTTATACATGGCAATTCAAATTTCTTCATGGTGGATGGTGTTACACGTGCCAACGCACTAGATCAATACATTTACTTTATTCATTTGCAATATCAAGAAGATTGTTTGTTTCTAGCTCATATGAATTTTACGTTCAACCTAACTTTTGCTAGATGCCTTGACTTTTGCTCATGGCTCACAAGGCTTGACTAGGCTCTCAGAGGTTGTACATTCCCCCTAACTTTTGCAGTAGTCTGTCTATGCTCACAGAGGTTGTACGTTCTCCCTGAATTTTGCACTAGACTTTCTATGCTCACAAAGGTTGTACGTTCCCCGTAACTTTTGCTTTAGACTTACATATTGACTCACATCTCATTCGTCTTGACTTTTGGTTTGACTCACATAGGTTGTACGTGTTGAAAAATTGATGCATGTAGATAAATTTTAAAAATTTACAGCATACAACCAACATACCAATACATCTGCATATATGAGGATAACTGAAAGTGAGACAATCACAAAGAGAACACAAGTATACCCTAGGAAACCCTCTTGGGGTAGAAAACCCAGCCAAAACTTCTCTTTAGATTCTTCAACAAAGTACAATACCAATACAAGACTTGTAACTAGCTAGGACTCAGAGGGCTTGTTGTCGTCCTAATACACACTTGCAGACGTGAGCTAAGTCCGGCTCACTTAGTGTGTCCTTGGAGGCACAATGCCTAGGTTCACAGCCCACGTTGTCACTTTGACTGGAACCTCTTCCGTGTAGGCTTACTCCTAGGGAAGCCAAGGGGGGTAGACCCTAGTTACTAGATAAGATTTAGCGTTTAAGATCTAGGAGTTGATTTTAATTTGTTAAGGTTTGGGGGGAGTCTAACCTATGATGCAAAAGCAGCAATGCAAGATGCAAGGGTTAGTATGTTAAGCAAGCCTTTTCCCTAAGTCATCTAAGACTAGTGCCTAAGGTTGAGCAAGGGGTCAACTAAAGTTAAGGGTGTTTCGTTACCAAATAATTACAAAGATTACAAAAGAATAAATATTTCATAACAAGATTAGTTACAAGTACTTACAAATAAAGAATGCTAGAGATACAATGCTACAATGTAACAAGCTAATCACGTTATTTCAATGTGCAGGTTTTAAAGAATATCAAGGCATTAGCATCATCAACACATTAAGCCTAAGCATGCCCCAATAGCACTTACTCTATTGGACTGCTCCTCAATAGAAACATCAACATTCACAAGTCAAAGGAAAACTTAGAAGATTTAAAAGTTAAGGCACAAGTATTCCACAATGATTATGATACTCAACACTTTAGTTATTTAACCCACAAAGTGTTATTAGATGAAAGATTGAATTACAAGTATTAAGCCCAAGGTTTAATTACTTAGTGAGTTAGGGGTTCTTAAGATTGAAAATATTTTATTACCCTTATTAGATGTTTCACCAAAAACCTCCTCCCCCGATTGTCGAATGACTGCTGGATGCTTAAGAAGTATGGCAACGAGGCCTACCCTAGCTTTGCAGGTCAGCCCGAAAAATTGAGTTTTTACGTAAAGGACGCTCCTTCGCGTTGTGAAACCGTCCCCAGCCTATCACCTTCTGTCACCCTCCTCAATCCCCGTTTTAGATGGTGAAGATGGTGGTTTAAAGTACCCTATTAAGTCTATTAAGTATGTATATCAATTGGTTAGACTTTATGTGTATTTTGAAGTGTTTTAGTCACTTTATGATGCTTAAAATTGGTGATTTTAAACCAAAACCGAAACTTTTATGAGCTTAGAAAGTGTGTTATTTAAGCATAAGAATGGAGGGCATTAACACATATAAATCATTTAAAGAGAGCTCAATAACGATTTAGTTTATCACCATGCATTAGATCATTAACATGAGTAACTTGTTATGGAAGAAAACTAAAGCACAAGGGAAAGGACAACTTGCCAAAAGATAAAAGAGAAAGCTCAAGCTTATCACCACTTATCTTGTATTTGTTAAAGCATTAAGAGAAAAGCATTAAGTGTGAAGAAGAGCTTGAGAGATTTAGTTATATGCCTACACTATCAACTCATCAACAACACATTCACTTAAATATGGTGGCAAATGGCCTTAAGGTGTTATAACATGAAAAGCAAAACCATTTACTAAACTATGAAATCATCAACCATTTATTGTGTTGGGTTAGAGCATGCAACAAAATAGATCTTGAAAGAGATTATAACATGCAAATAGATCTAAGTGAGTTGGTTATGCCCCAAGGGCTTAAGCTAAGCACTAATGTGTGTCGAGATCTAGATCTACAATATTTAAACATTAAAGCATAAATAGATCAAAAGCACATTAAAACCCTAGCCTCACAATTTGGGGTATTCCTCTCCCAAAGTGTAGGCAATTATTAAACTTTTAGAAGATAACTTGGAAAGAAAGAGAGAAAAGCAAGCAAGTGAAGAAACAAGCAAGCAAGAAGCTCACTAACCCCACGTCCTAGCTTAGGAGAGTGATTTAAAAATAGAAAACTCAAAGCTAGATCTTACCCAAGCTCACACGTGGGAGGTGGGTCATACCAATCCTCCTCCCACGCTATGAGCTACTAAAATCAGCAAGAAATGAAAGAAGATAAGCACAAGAAGCTAGAAGAAGTGAAGAAAAGGGTTGAGAATGTTACCCACTTGAAGAGAAGGGTCTTGGAGTGTTGTGTGGCTATTTTAGGGCGACTTAACCCCCTCAACTAGATCTGAACCTGCAAAAACCAGCAATGTATACTTGCTGGAAATGCTACACACAACAAGCAAAGATGAAGAAAAATTTCTATTTTTGGTAGAAATTTTTCACATAGAAAATTTTATGAAGAAAGCAGATTTAGATGACCATTTTAAGATGTTAAGCTAGCTGAAATATATATGAAAGGACAGCAAGAAAGAATGAGAAAAGACGAGCTTATGTGTGCTTTAATGTTAAGCTAGCTGAAATATATATGAAAGGACGGCAAGAAAGAAAGAATGAGAAAAGACGAAATATGTTTTAGAGGACTCCTTCCTTACAGCATTCCCTAATAAACCCTGAGGGCCAAACCTGGAAAAACACTTAGAAAGATCTATGCATACCAAGATAATATGGAAAAAAATGTGCTAATAAGATGAAATACTTACACCCTATCTAGCAACTCACATATATAGATCTACAAGAATACTGTTTGTTAGATCTACTCAAATAAAATACTTTACCCAAGATCTAGGCTATGAATAAATCAAATCAAACACATACAAGTTTACCTCACATGTATAGCAAGAACAAAATTTGTTGCTCCTTCCAAAATTCCTCCAAAGTTTTCCTTTATTACTCAAGAAATGGATTTTGGAGAAATACTTGCTCAAAAACCCTAAGAGCCAAAGAATGGAAGAAAGATGGAACAAGAAAGAGAGAGAGAGGAGATAGAAATCAAGCAGCATAACATTTAGCCTCAAGATATGCAGAGGAAGTGAGGGAGAGGGATCTATTTATACTTGAGAGACAAAACCTACCTCTTGGATTAATGCTGGCATCCACCACCAAGCATAAGAGGAGATCCCAAAGGTAGGGTGGACCATCTAGGGTTTGAGAGGTAGATCTAGGGTGTGGGTGAGTGAGGGAGGTTGGGATCACACAAAAAAAGGTAGTGGAGGCTAGGGATGTGTGCCAAGGGAGAGAAAGGGGCCCCAACTCATAAAAACAATTTTTCTAGAAGATCCACAAGAGGGGGCGTAACTCTCCTTGGAGAGCGCTTAATTCATTTGGGAGTGGAAAAGGAAATGGAAGGGAATAAATGAGAGAAGGGGACTACAAAAAAGGGAAGGGAGGCTAGGAAAAGCGTGTCAAAGGATAGCATAAGTCTCCCATTAATTTTTATTATTTTTTTTTTGAGACTTTCTAGAAGGAAGGCACACCACTCTAGGAAGTACTTGCTTTATGGCTAGGTGAGGGGTGAAGTGAGGGCTGGTGCAAGGTTAGGAAAAATCTCACCTTTATCCATCTTACTTTACCCCATTAGCTCAAAAATAAGAAAATGACATTTTACCTATGTCAAGACTTAGCAATTAAAATTGTTGTTTTGACTCCATCATTAATTCTCGGAGGACAAACCCATAGCAAAAGTTGTCCTCAATCGAAGTTGAAACTTCTGGTCCAAGGGTCTGGCCCCATTCCATTTCTTTGAGCACAAATACCCTATAAACATCCCAAGCCCTAGTTTAAGCAATTTTTATAAAATACTAATTAATTAAATAATTAAAACCTCCAACCAGTAAATAACAAACAATGGCCTAAAAAATTAATTAGACTCGATGGAATTCCGCTAAACTTTTTAAGATGTCTTGCATGGTTGGCTTACAATGACTCGACATAGATCGATGGACAGATTAATTAGCCCAATTGATAACCTCAGGATAAAAACCTCGCAATAATTCTCCAAATTGGACAAAATGAGCATCCTGATGATGCATCTCTTCATGGCACATGGAGCTGACCCCTAGTTGAATAGGTGGTCAACAGTGGCTGAAACAATACCTCTATTTCAGCACTAACAAACTTTACAAATAGTTGAACTAACACTTGCAGTAACAACTTGACAAAATCACCAAAAGATAATTGACTTCCTTCTTGTTGTAGCAGACTCGTGGCAGCTTTAACACGCATTTGCAAATGTTCTTACATCGAAGGAAACAACGTAAGACTTCAGCTAGTCATATTAGAGCAAGTTTGTATCAAAGAATATACTTCCAAACAACCAGCTGCCATACCAACAAGACTCACAACTAGCAACCATACACTTGTAGATTCCAAGAGATATCAATTATATACCACAAAATACTTCAAGAATGATGCCTTTGCCTCAACAGAAGATTCCAACAAAACAAAGGTATGTAATGTTAAGTGAATGCCCCTTTATAGGTTGGTTTCATGTCTCTAAGTGTACTCTAGAATGTATGATGTTTGTATAACGCTTGTCATACCTATCTTTCCTTATGCCAAGAGTCACCTCCTAATGTTCCTAAGAGCCACCTCCTAAAGCTCCAAAGAGCCACCTCCTAATGCTCCCAAAGGTCACTTCCTTTGTCTCTTCTGTGAGGTTGCCCTAACCTGTTGTCTTAGGATTGTATGGCAATTGTATAACAATTGTCATACCACCATCCTAAGCAGCCCTCTTAAGCAGTTTCCCTAAGCTAGCCACTACAACTATCCTAAGTAGCCCTTTTAGAGGTGTTATGAGGTTGACACGTGGCATATGGTTGTCTTGGTATAAGGTTGACACTTGTCATGTGTTCGATGCTTGACATAAAAGTTAACACTATATCAAAACTTTATTTTACATGGTTAGTTACAATAGGAAAATAACTTCCAAAGCTATATAATTCAACAATAATCCTCCTGGCTTTGTCAATAACTCACAAGATTGGTTGATTCTCCAAATCTCCTCGACTAGCCTCAGGGTGGCGATATGACCTCCTCATCGAGAATGACCTGCCTATGTCAGCCAAATTTAATAGTCTGTTCACATGTGCTTGCCTCGATGATCACCCCTTGGTTGATCTTTTGATGGATGTGGAGCATAATATTAAATCACATTATGGTAGTTTGGTATATATACTTATCTTGGATATGGATGAGAGTTCTAGGCTCCAAGGGGTTTAGATGATGATGGTTAGGAGATTTATGTTTCATGATCGTTGAAGTTTCCTAGTGACCTATGTACGATGATGTGGTATTATTTGGTATCACTAGGAGAGGTGTTCACATGGTCCTTATATGTTGGATGTGTGATTGGAGACACACTTGATGGTTGGATGAGTTATCCTTTTTTATGTGTCCCCTACTCTTATGATGTTTCTATGGTGTGATGATTCATGTTGCCTTTATGGGATTTTCTAGGTGATTTAACTTTATAATGTCACATTTTCTAGACATCACCTAGGAGGGGAGGTGTTTCATGATGTTAGTACCCTCATTGATATGTTATTTCATAAGTTTGAGTTAGAGAGGGAGTATTACATTATGATTTGATGGTGATTCTGATTTAATAATCCCTTGGTGGTGGTGCACTTTAGATTCAACCTTATGTTTTGTTGTTATCATGGAGGGGTTTTGCTAGGAAGAACATCGCAATTTCCATGGTGCCAACACTTGATTAAAGTGCAACCTCTCATTGGCACACATGTTAATGGTAATTTAGTTTGTCGATGACTAATTGGGAGAAGGACCATGGTTATATTTGAGGATTAGCCTTTGTGTGCCATATATGTTGAGGTTGATTTAATTATTCAATGGTTAAATTAATCTAATTTATTTAAATTAAGGTTAATAGCTTGGGCACCCTATTTTATATGCTTCATTTTTCACACTTGAAGTGGTTATTTAGGTTGAGTCAATGATGTATATGCTGCCTGTGAAAGTGCCCATGAGGGTCCCATTGAAAACTTCTACATTAAGGTAAAATGTCTAAAATAAGGTCTAAGACCTCAAAAAAGTACAAAAACAATCATTTTTTCAATTTTTTAAACTCAGAAGCAAACAACAACATCAAATAAACACTTTGCTACATAAATATGAAAATACAACCAATAAATAAGATGCATAAGATGTCAAGTGGTCACATATCGCTACTAAACTAAAAATTCTGAAACATCTCCCTGATAGGATGATAGTAGATACAAAACACATCAATCGATAAAAAATGTATCTCATGAGATGAATCAATCATCATGAGGCATCTAGATACCAAATAGTACATGATAAAAATGAAAATGATAGATCATAGGAATCCAAATCATTGATTCCCTCTATGTCGCGGTGTTGTTAATGCCTTTCTAGCCCTTTTACGTGTAAAGGGCACCAATTTTCCTCGGGAAGCAGATGTGGTCGTGGAGGTACTCTAGATGAGCTTAGAGTGGAATCTCCATCTTCTTCAGATGCTCCATCTAAGGTAGTAAGTGATGGGGACGAGGTGGAAGGAAAAAGTGTGTTGCCTCCTCCCAACCCCAACAGACCCAAGTCCAACTCTGTGTATGGTTCTCTGTGGAGGTGGTGGTGGCACTGGATCCACTGAAGTCCAATCTCCTCCTCAGCCTCTAGATCCAAGGGAAGTGTTCACCGCCTCCCTCCTCCTCCTCCCTCCTCCTCCCCTTCCTCAAGGTTCCCCTCCTCCATCAAATTATTCTGCATGCTCTCCAACCACTGAGGGCCTCCACTCTGCCCAATCTCCACCCTCCACTGACGGGTGGTGTCAATGTTATCCAATGAAATGGCTTCTATGTCGTGTTCTGTCAAGTTGTTTCCACCAACCTTAGATTATAGTACATATACCAAGTCATTAAGGCGCTAGATACTTAACCTGTATGAACATTTAGAGCTATAGTTAGTGATGGTAAATAAATAGTAAATACTAAATTGTAAAAATTAAAATTAAAAAAAAAAAATATAAAGTTTAAACAATTTAAATTTTGATTGTTGCATTTTTTAACATTTCTATCCTGTTGCGCTTCTTGGAGAGTATATTTTCAAAGACACTCCAATTACAATCACACCCTGAAGAACTGCAAGATTGACTAAGCACCTAATCCAAGAAGTTTTGCGTACTCTAGGGAGCTTTCCACCATAAGAGTTTCCACCGTGACATCTACAATGAATAAAATGAAAAGAAGACAACGAATTATATTTCAAATATCCATCAAGCAATAAATGTCATATATAATATAGAAAGGAATAAACAAATTTGAAATTGAAGCTTACCTCGCATCCTTGTGGTCCTATCTTGACAGCCATATCATAGCCCAACATCCCGATGCCATCCTATATATCTCATAATGTTTAGAAATATCTAAGCGTTCAGTTGGAGTCACATTTTCATCCTCTCAACACACCGAGGAAACCATCAATGACTCACCATCAAAATTAAATCCATAAGCATAAACAAATGCAGGGTTGAGGTAGAGACATGCTGCATGAATCAGACGATGGACTCGAGAGTAAGTTATTCCATCATCAATCACACCCTATCCGAAAGCTCTTGGTGAGTCCTTCCTCGCTCTTGTTCTCATAGTACCGGTAGATAGCTTCTTTGGCCCTATCCATTGCCTCATACAAGTAGTCCATTGCGGGCTACTTGTATGAGGTCACGTCGGACCACCAAGAACCTTTAACAAAGGTTCACTAATGGTACATACCTCCCCTACCCACTCCAGAATATCAGGTCATAGCCCAACTTGTGGGACATGGCTTGACCATCTTGTTTGGTGTTATAGACACGTTTCACTCATTAGAAATAAACATTCTTTGTAAGTCAAACATACTTTTGAGGAGCAACTAAAGATAAATGAAGCTAGTGGCAAAATGTGTGATTGTGGGACGCACCAACTCTCTGTTCTATGCGAATTGTCTCATGAGTGAAAGAACATATGTGTGATTATATATATATATTTTTCACACCTCGAAGTTGAATCAATGACTTCCCCTGATCCAAGGAAGCTTTTCCTATGTCCTCTAGCATCAAATTAATGCAATGTGCGGCATAAGGACTCCAATACAAGGATGGATACCTTTCCATAAGCATCCCATAAACATAATTAGCGCATTAACCGGTGATGACTTGGATAACATATTGTGGGCCTATCTCTCTGATAAAGCCATCCAACAACTCACATAATAATTGTTGTGCATCTTTGTATATGCACTTGTATCAACATCTTTGATAAACATTGTCCCCTTGGGACAATTAACCACAGGTTTAGAATTGATCTGTTCTTCCCATCACTCCACCCATCCTGGACATCACGGTGCATCCTATGGTCTTCCATGTTTCCATGAGCTGAGCTAATCTTTTCTCGCAATCGTCTTTTTCCCCTTGAAGGAGACGCCTCTCAAATCCTAATAGGAAGGGCCCCTATACCTCAGGCCAACAATTGCAGCAGCTTCAAACATGGGATGGTAGAAGGGGCTATTGGCAATGTTAAAGGTATATCAATCCAAAGAAAAACATTTTAATAATAAGTCATTTGCCTCCGCCTCTCTTTTAATCAATGACTCAATAGAAGGTTGCCCCCCTCAGGTGTTGACCTCATCACAAAAGATGAGGTTGATGAGGAGGTTGCAGAAGCTGAGGGCCTAGTGGCTAAGGAGGATCAGGTGCCTACCGCCCCCTAGGCACTTATTCCATTGTATTCATTTGCGCTGGAACATGCAAGTTCTTTTTGCGAAATTGCATCTGCAATCCCCTTATTAGCCATATCAATGAGTGATTGGTTTGCATTATGCACAATTTCCGGGGTACTTGTTGGACAAGGATCCACATCAAACCTGGGGATTTTGGCAAGGTGGTATTACAAGTTTTTCGCTAATTCCTCCATAAATTCTTTTTTTGCAAAGATTGCATGTCAATACTAGTCTATTGGGAAGTTGCACTGCTTCACCATGCTATAATAATCTATTATTGATCCAGAATGCCTTCTAAGATTTTCTTTTAGATGGAAATATTATTAAACCTATGGTAAAAAATAAATACATGATAATGCAAAGGTTAAATAATAAGAGAGATGAATTAGAATGATTGAATCTTCCATTAAAAAACAACAAGAAGAGGCACATTGCAAACCCTAGCCTAACTCTAAAAATTTAAAAAACAAAGTTCAAATCTTCAAAAGAAAAACGTTTTTGGTCATACCTGGAAATCTTGATCTCTCCGTTGGCGCTAATGGAAGCAAGATCTTTGGCTTTCTCCTCCTTGGATAAATGCACAATGACTTCCCTCACACCTCTCTAGCTCTCTCACACTTCACAAATGAAACAATGACAAAAAAAAAGGAGTCGCGGCCTCTAAAACCCCTCACGCGAAATTTTTTCCGCGGGTCATCTCAGCAGGGCAACACAATGGATCGACCCGTGACACTTTGTCAAATTCTCGCGACACAATGAACGTGTCACGACACTTTAATTGTGTCAGATGTGTCGCGACATTTTCTGCAGAAAGTTTCGGGAGGGTTAAAATGTTGCCGACATTTCCAATATTTCCGATATATCGGAGATATATTCAACACTGGGTTGAGTTGGAGACTATTCTTGGAATGTGCACTTGTGGGACATTTCTTGCTTTTCTTGGAGATATATATATTATTATCTCATGGAGTTTTGGCATGATCAAAACACTAATTCGCCCTTATTTCCCTGGATTTGCTTTATGGAGATGGTCCACTTGCTATTTTGGGGTTTTGACCACATCATTTGTTGTGGAGCACTCCATCCACTTAGCATCTTCCACATTCATCCATGGAGTTGGTTACCTTGGAATTCACACATGTGGAGTGGTTGTACGCATGCATTCTTGGAGGGCACATTCCATGTGGACACTTGGTATTTGACTCAGTTTTATGCCTATTTTTGGTGGTGCACCCCCTTCATGACATTTCTTGGTGCATATTACTACTATTTTTGGATAAGGACGAATTGCCTTTGAGGGGCTAGTTTTCACATGTTGTAACATGGTCAACCATGGATTTAGGAGAGATTTAACTGCTCCATTATTATAATATTTGTTTGACTTGTCATTGAGTTAGTTAGACAAATAATATATTTTATTGTATAAGAAATTTGACTCACTCTATATAAAGAGAAGTTTCTCTCCATTTCAAAGCAATGTAATTGGGTGATTGGCAATTGGAAAATTGTAAAAGAGAATAGTGATTGAAGATTGGAGCTTGGAGATGATGGTGTTTGGCTCCCATGTATAAAGAGGAGTTTCACTCCATTTCAAAGCAATGTAATTGGGTGATTGGCAATTGGAGGATTGTAAAAGAGAATATTGATTGAAGATTGGAGCTTGGAGATGATAGCGTTGGGCTCCCATGTATATCAAATTTAAAGATTAATGAAGGATGAGGGTAGCCATAGCGTTGGGCTCCCATGTATATCAAATTTAAAGATTAATGAAGGATGAGGTATTGTTGCTTTATTCTATGGCTACTCTTTAAGTTGTTCATTTGTTGTTAATCTAATATGGGAACTTCTTGTTTTCACTCTGACATAAAGGCCTAGTAATGAGAACGTCACTCTTCTAGGAATAATCAATGTGAGGAATTTTCCCTCTTGTGTTATTCGTTGTTTTATTTTTGCTCTTATTACCTTTCTTCTATCTTATCTAGTTGTTGATTGGAAATGATTCAGCTAATAAACAACACCTTTGCGTTGAGTTGATGTGTGGCAAATTAATCCTTCCAAGACTAGTTTCCATATCATAATTTCCAGCAAACATCTTAAGGTTCAATGTATCAAATGAGTTCACTTTACCTTGGGTACACAATTAGTTGATGAAGGTATCAAACTAGATATTTTATCTAAGTTTATGGAAGGTGTCATATTAAACCTTTTACCGCATAGCCTACCTTAAGTACTTGATGGTGACAAACAAGTCCATTCATTTTGCAATGTCCCATGACTCCATTAGGTCTTTAGATTGATAGGCACCGGTCCCATATCATCCAATTTCCTTGTTCCCTCTTCTTCTTTTCCTTCCATTCGCAACCCTATCTTTAAGGAAGCCCCCCCCCCGGGGACTTGGGGAAGAGCCAACCAGAAGAGAGGAATAGCTACTAAGGTGACAGTGGGTAGCCTCTTGTTGAGTTGCTCAAAACCAGACCCTTGATGCTTGGGGTTTTACATCATTTGGAGGTGCTAGTTTTTGTTGTAACACCCCTTATTTTCAAGTGCCCCTTCTACTATGAGATTAAAGGGCACTATTATTGCCTCTATAAGGACTTGGGGAGCTCCCTCTCCACGTTCTTCCAGTATTGTGATCACAAATGCCTAGTCCTCTTCAACAAGGAGATATTAAGCCACGGATCTTAATTCTTGCACGCCCCATCCCACCATGTGACTACCAAGAGGATCACTTTATACTTTCTTGTTGCTCTATCAAATTGCGACAACAAGACACTGAAGTGCCCNNCCCCAAGTGGTCGACCAATATTCTCAAGGCCAGTTCAGATATGTCGGACCAAGCCTCAAACCACACATCATCATAATGACAATAGGACCAGATCCAAAGAAAGGCGCTTCTTGCCCATTGGACTGCCCCCCAGCTTCAACAAAGCAGCCAAGGTTCTATTTGGAGCTTCTTTCCTTCAACCTGGTAGGAGAACGGGGCTCCCTCGCACCTATGCCCCACTAGATCGTACAATCATATCCCATTACCACTATGGTGCTCGACGACTCCTACAAAGAGACAGTGCCCCAGTCGCCCCCCTCACCCTCGATCATCAAGACCAGGGGACCTTGACATCATCCTCATCTCTCCCAATCTCAAATTCTCACATTGTATCATTGCACCTATGATGTTCTCATATATTGTTTGGCGAGATATTTTGGTTAGACCTAGTGATTAGCTTAGCTAGACACTTATCTATGCTACAATTTTTCTTTTTCTTTCTTTCTCTTGCTTTCAGCATTACCTAGAAGTTGCTTTTGCACTCCTGCATTATATTCACACTGGATGTACCTTTTAGTCCTAGTAACCTACTTTTGTGGTCACATCAATAAAATTATCTCATCTTTTTTTCCAAGGAAAAAATCACATTTTATATTCAAAGAAGAGTATACAACACATTTTCTTCAAGATCCAAGGAACGCAATACATCAACAATGAGATACATCAAATATCACCTACAGTCAAATCATAGGAACTGACAGAATTTCCAACCACATCCTTGTAGTAACACCAGGTACTAAATGTCCCCACAAGTTTAAACTGACGTAATGGCAGTCATCCAGAGATAATAATAAGTGTTCAAAACTGTCTAAAAAACTATATGAGATACAGGATTTGTTAAAAAGATTGATCATAAAGCATGCTTATATTCAATAGAGAGCCCCTAAGATACATTTACTCACATATAAAGGGAATTGAATGCGGCAGCTGACACGTAGAGAGACCCTCAATCAAAGCTTCGATCAACAAATAACCTAGTTCCAAAAGTAATCCTTGCTTGGATAAAGTGTCAGCTGCCACATTCAATTCCTTGTATATGTGAGTAAATATATCTCAAAACTGTACAGTATTTTCCTTGACTTGTATGGCCAAAGGCTGTAAACTTTAAAGTAATATTATGAATTTGCAGATCATATTTCATGCACTTTATCACTAACATAGAATCACCAAAAATTTGCAATATGTTAACCCCTTTTGAAACGGTCACTGTCATCATTGATCTAAGAGCCTCTGATCTTATCTTATCTTTGTCCTCGATACTATAGTTTCCCATAGGACACAGTATTACATTCTCATCATTGTTGAGGCCTAATTCTCAAATAAGTTCTTCCCTTCTCCTTTGTCTTTCGTGTTAAATTTGGCAACATCGACGGTCATTCTCCAATGATAGGCCATATGGGCCACCCTGAGGCTAGCCAGGGAGATTTGGAGAATCAACCAGTCTTGTAAAGTATTGACAAAACTAGGGGGAACGTACAACCTCTATGAGTCAAACCAAAAGTCGGGATGAACGAGATGCTATGTGAGTCTAATGCAAAAGTCAGCGGGAACGTACAACCTCTATGAGCATAGACAGTCTAGTGCAAAAGTCAGGGGGAACGTACAACCTCTGTGAGCACAGACAGACTAGTGCAAAAGTCAGAGAGAATGTACAACCTTTGTGAGCCTAGTCAAGCCTTGTGAGCCATGAGCAAAAGTTAGGTTGAATATAAAATTCCTATGAGCTAGAAACAAACAATATTCCTAATATTGTAAATGATATAAATGTATTGATCTAGTGCGTTGGCACGTGTAACATTATCCACCATGAAGAGAATTTTGAATTGCCTTGTAAAGATTCGAGTTGTAGAAGTCAAAGTTGCATGTCTAAGTCAAAGACATTGTTGTCAAGTTGTCGCATGTTGCATGCATGTATAGTTGCATGTTGCATGCATGCATGACATGTGCATGCCAAGTCAAGGGTGAGTTGTAACTGAAGTCCCAAGCCGAGTTCTATTTTCGAACTAAAGTGTGAAGCTGAGTTATGTTAAAGCATGCAAACAAGTTCCTAATTCGAGCCATCTACTTCCCCTCTTCACTTCTTTATAAGCAGAGGTCGACCCCTCTCTTTCACACAATTGCTATGCAGGGTAAAGGTGAAGCTAGAGGCAGCATTAAAACTGCTAAACAGAGGCTGCTATACAGAGGCACATATCAGCAAATTAAAGGCAGCTGTACTAGTGCTATACAGAGGCACATATCAGCAAATTAAAAGCAGCTGTACCTGTGCTATACAGAGGCACATATCAGTCACAAGAAACAGCGTATAACCCTAATAAAGTGAGGCTGCATATCAGTCCAGAAAAGAACAGCAAAGCTTCTCTTCTTCTAAAAGTTTTCAGTCGAGTCTAAGTCGTCTTGGCAAGCTCTTTTAAGAGAAGATTTTTTCATGGTGGATATTTGTAAGTAGTCATACATTATTAATGCAATAAAGGAATATCGTTTGCTGGGATTTTTCTCCCTGTACAGGGTTTCCCCAAGGTATGTGCATGGTTATTGCTATTCGGTTATGATTCTGTATTGTTAAAGTGTATTAAGCTGGAATCAAAGTGTTGAAGAATTCAAAGAAATAATCCACTTAAGAAATCAAGCTAAAAATTTAACATTTCACAGTTCACTTACAAAATTATCATGTTTTTACCTTCATTTTTGTTCATCCCTTTCTAAGAAATATAAAAATGCTTCTCTATTTAGTGTTTCAAGTTCCTTGATATTGTTTGTTGGATTTCAAATCCAACTCTTTATTTTGTTTGTTTCAAAGATAACACAGGTTCCTATTATGTTTCCCATTTTTGGATGAATTTCTTCCTTCCATAAATGCCTTGGGAAAAAGCACAATCTTACCGAAATGAGGATCTTTTAGAACTTCTTACGTGGGATCCACTACTAATCCTCCAATCCTTGGAGGGACATTGCAAAGAAATCCCTTCCTGTTAGAAGCTATTTCAACTGTCCACTTTAGCTTTAATTCCCAATTCCTTTCCACCCAACCCTTTAAGACACTAAGATTGAGTTAAGCATTCTTCAAATTTCCCAAACAATCCACACTTGTCAGAGCTTGTGATTTTATCTTAAAATTCTACAAAATCTTGCTACCTTTTAAAAAAATATGCTTTTTTCCTTGCTTTAAGGGTAAATATTAGGGTTTCACAGATAGAAACAAGTATACATGGAAAATTCTTAACAAGTATGGCAAGTATTGACTCGTGATACACGTCATGTTCAGGAGTAATTAGTAATCATCGAGAGTATGGCAAGTTTTGACTGGTCAATACTTTGTAATCAAGATTCATAAGAGTGTTGGGCTAGGTACTTTTACTGATTCCATACTTGCCATACTAAAAGAGTGCTTGTAAGTCAGACTCAGGAGTACTTGGGAGTCATATTCAGGACTACGGAATTATTTGGGAGTCATACTAGGAAGTGTCGCAACTATGGACTTTCACATAGGTTGTCACTCACTTTCTGGTCCATGTGTCCTTGAACAAGGATGTTAATCAATTGGGAGAGCTATAGCTGCCAATCTCAGATACATTGGCACTTCTAAAGATCCCAACTTTGCAATTTGAAATATACTACTCCCTTGTTCCTTCTATTAGTCAAAGCTCTACAAGGATTTTTTAATTCATTTCCACCCTAAAAGCCGAACCATTAAAAGCGTGGGTTGGAACTTTTATATTGAGAAACTAAAATTAATCAGTGAATTTGCATTCACTCAAACCTAGCAAGTTTTTGTCCCTAGGAAGCCATTAAACTAAAAAACAAATTAATCCCTGCCACAAAAAGCAGCCATCACCTATGTTACCAAAAAACACACCTAGGGAGGTCGTTTCAGGCAGAAACCTGTCCCGAAATCAAAACAAACCAAAAACCCGTTTCTGATGTCCATTTCCCATTTCTGGATAAGAGACCATTGGTCGAGAAATAGTCAGTGTTTCTATTGACCACTTATAAGTTCTCACAAGTTCCTGGCCAGCAGAAAAGGCCCTAGTTCAAGTTTGTATTATTAAATTATAAATCACGCCATCTCCATTTTGGTACACATGCGACTAGTTCACCGGCATGTTAGCAAAATTGGAGTGAATTCCATCATACATTGTTGGAAGAGGGCTTGCCTAACGTCGTAAAATGCTCAAACTTTGGTGTGCGTTCACTCAAATCTCTTCCTTCTATCATGAGACAGACCACCTTGTTGCACCTATTAGGATATGGGATTATGGCAGTTCTAAAAATGATGCTGACGATGAACTAGCTTTCAAGGTGCTGCAGGCAAATGCAGAAGAAATGTTAGAAGGCTGTAGCCATAATACTACTGATCCTTGTCAAACTGGTGCCTCCAACTTTCACTCCAAATAAGCGAACAGATGATATGGTCTCTATATATTAGTCTATTTGTGAACTATTTATCATGTATGAACTGAACAGTGGACATTTTGATATTCACGTGGTTGTCATTGTTATGAATGTGAATCATGCTATTGAGAGTGGCCTGTTTTGTTATGAATATCAATATAATCTCTATTTTTAATTTTATAACTTTGAATAATTTGAAAAAAAATTGTATCCCAGAGTGTTGATAGTTAAAAATTTTAATTATTCCTGCATATGTATTAAAAATAGCCTGAAACGTTTCTTATTGTGAAACCTAAGAATTTCAGTTTCCCTTTATAACTCATTTTTCGTTTCGTGTTGTGCTTCTCAGTTGTGATAACATAGTACATCCCCATATGAATTAAACAATGGGGTTACATTCATTAGATTAATAAAATGTGGCCAGCAGAAAACATATCATGTGTATTTAACATGGAAAAACCCTATTTGCAACCCTAAATTTATATTGTTTAAGGGTTTAAGGAAACTAACATTCATTGTCGACGGACATCATTTGAATATCTTCCATGGTCAGCAACCCTTTCTCCATAGCTGCTTTTTGATCCTGTGACACATTGAAGAAAAATATATGCATACATTTATTACACCACTGCAAAGGGTTTAGTGTGGAAAAAATGCTGAGAGATTAAGAAGCTGGGGTTTTATTATTGTTATTGTTATTACCCGGCGCCATTTTTTGAGGAGCTTGCGCTTGCGTTTGCCGGAGAGGGAGGCTGGAGGCGGGACAGTTTTGAGCTTCCCAGTGTCGGCGTCACCGTAGACCATTCTTTTGAACTCGGCCTTCTTTGCCCGCAGCTCTCGTTGTTTGTTTCGCAGAGGAGCGTTCATTTTCGCCATTGTGGTATCAACGAATGTAATCGGGTAGTCCAAAGTATATATGCGTAAGAGAGACAACTTCAAAGCAATATATGGAACTCCTATTTCACGATGAGCCAGGCGACCAGAGGGAGCGGAATGAGAAAGGCGATAGGGAGAGGAGAGAGAAGATTTTATAGTTGTAGAGGTTATTTCATGATGGGCAAGGCGAAGGCTAGGAATAGTGACTAGCGAGAAGATTTTATAGTTGTATAAGTAAATATAATGTGATTTCATGTATATCTACTCATCTAACATTATTTTAATACTTTAAGTAAGGTTATTTGATTGTTTATTGCCCTCACTTGCATCCACACGACACTATCTTTCACTAAACCCCAAATTTGTCCATGCACTTATATTATCGTTACCACTAGTCTCCATTAAGTCTCAAACTTATCTATACCATAAGTTTACACAAACATTATCGCCATCCTCTATGAAGTCCTTAACTTAGGCAACATAGCTTATGTTGGTGATACACAATGCTTTATGCCTTGGTGCATCTAAGTCCACGTCGGTTCCCTCACATCTTTGAGTGTGATGGGAAGCATGTGAAATCAATTAGCATCCAGCCCCATTGCATTTAGTCCCTCTTGCAATTGATCCTTGCCTTTATGTCATAAATACACTTGCCTATATTGTTGTGATAGTGTTTGGTTTACAATGTGTCATCAATCCTACATAATGTGTGATCCATATGGTCCCTCTGACATAAATTAGCAACCAACCACTTGCACTTTCTCGGTTTCATTTTTTTGGCAATGTCAACGAGATCTTGTACTTGGGAATATCAATGCGCCCACYATCTGAGGTGATTAAAGTTAACTAGGGTTTTGTCATCGTTAGTTATCAAATTAGATGAAGTCTAAGTGCATGGAACTAATGGACTTCAAAAAACCATAGGATTTGTTTGAGACATTCCACACCCACCATGTAACTACCACATAAATTGCATTTGATCGCTCTAGCTTGTATAAATATGCATCGTAACGCTTACATAATTTAGCAAATTGTGATCTTTAGCAAGGTCAAGTTGTACACAATTGTTATCACAATTGAGAGACAATGATATCTGACATTACTTTGACCTGTCGTGTAACTACCACATAACTGGCATTTGATCACTCTAGCTTGTATAAATATGCATCACTTTGTATGTAAAGGTATGCATAATTTTGCAAATTGTGATTTTTAGCACGGTCGACTTGTATACAATTGTTATCACAACTTTAAAGACAATGACATCTCACGTTACTGTGATCATGTCATTCTTTGTAGTGCAATCCATTTGTATTGGGAACAAATGTCAGTGGAGCAATTTCCCTATGTCCTAGTTTGTTGTCTATTTGAGGATGGTTCTTTCTTATTATTGGTATGTTCGTGTTATTGGTGACTAACTTAATTACTTTCATCTTTTTGTGCACTTTATAATTGATTTATCTGCTTGTGACACATTGATAATCCCCATATAATATTAATCGCTTTTATGCCCTTAGTGTCAAAATACATTAAGCTTTAGGGTTTTAGAACTGCTCTGCTATCGCCTTAGGGTTTGAAGCCGACAACCGAGTGATCACGCCCACAGGCCCGTGAGGGCCATGATAC
>SNQJ01S0007544.1:79370-110983 GCA_010110895.2 Picea sitchensis
TGGAGGTTGCCCCCTCGAAGAGGCCTGTGAACATTACTATCTGAATCAAGTGCTATTTCTGTTCAAGTGCTATTTCTGTTGCTATTTCGTATATCATTTCTGTGTATTGTGAAGACTATGCGGGATATATTACTGTTATTCTGTTATTTCTAGCATTTCGTTTCTGTTCTGCATATTTTATATATCTGGTATCTTGCAGATTCCATAGAATATCACAAATTATAGGACTGTAGGGCTCCTAGGATTCTTTTTGTAATATGGATCCGGAGGCAAGATGAACCCCTTTTGACAGTGTGAATCATATTACAGGGCTAAACTCAAACTCATGAGCTCCATTTCTTTACTAATACAAATTTTTCCTCCCCATGATATTGGGTAAAGTACCCACTTATTAAACATATACATTCCATCTAAATTCCAAAGTGGAGCTACTGGAAATAAAGTCAATGCTCTGTTCTTCACAGAATTTGGAAAACAAAATGTAAGGAATCCATTTACATTAACATTCCCTGTCAAAATGTTTGTAGTCCAGAAATTTTGTTGCACGGGGCTCCATTGAAATTATCTCAATTTAATTCCTATGGAATCAACATGGAGCCAGACTTCAGGATGAAGATGTTTAGTGCCTTTATCCATTAGCCAGGTTTTAATTAATTTTTTTTATAATTTTATTGTTTTCTGACCTAAGGTTTCATCTTCTGTTTTTTTTTCCTTTTTTTAGATCATAGATTTTAGTTAGCAACCAAGTAATGGCAATGCTAACAGATGCTAGTGGAAGTTGTTATAGTTAGTTTTCTGTCAAGACTCAAACTGTAAATTTATTCCAGCTTACATTTTAGCCGATAAAAATAACCCTAGATAGACATTTCACTTCATCAAGCCCATTTATTACAATGTATAGGTCAACAAGGTAGACATTCACTGAGAATAAATAGTATCTACTTTCAATGACTTGCAATATAACACCCATATTTGTAGTCACAAAACATAATTAGATAACATAAATGAGCGTACGACCTTAGAATATGACCTTTAAACATTAGATGTTGCTAAAAAGTTAAAAAAAGACATGATTCTATCTTCTAAGGAGCATTCTTTGAATGCAAAAGATATTTCCAAGTTGGAAGAGAAATCCATGTAAAAGATATTCCCTCCCATAAATCTTACTAGGATGAAATTATTTTAGTGAGCAATATATGCACATTGCATGCATAAGTTGTCAAAAGTAAACAACAGACTGATCATAGTAAAAATTCCAATGGCATGAAACATAGTAGTAAGAATATCTAAAGACATGGAACAAAGTGGATACAGAGTTGTTTTGATCACCTTCAGACATTGATGTTGAATGTGCAAGTGTTTATGAAAAAAATATGAAAATTATTTTACCAATATATAACAATGCAACTAGGGGATCTATTACTCCACCTTATTCTTGAGCACCAACAAAGCATATACCATGAGAGACAAGATCTAGACAATATAAACAAAATTGGAACAAACTAGAGAACCTTATATTCCAAAAGTAATAACAAGATATCTGGTGAAGAAAAGAAGAAAAGAACAATCACAAATATGGGTAGAGATTCGAGTGCCAAAACTCTGTATTATAAATCGATCAGATTGTCCTTGGGCAGGTAAAGTGCACTAGAAAACAAACTACTTCCTGTGATAGTTAAGAATGCTCTTTTAAATGAAAGTGAAGCTTCTTCCCACTACAGGTAGACTTTGGAGAAAGTGTATGTATTAACAACATAATATATAAAAGATCCCAATGGGAGATACCAAAATTAGCATAATGTCATGTTTGATTGTTGCATCCAATTAAAGAGAATAAGAGCATCCTTACTGTGATCATGTTGGGCATAAGCAACAATCATTGCATTCAACGAGACCACAGTTTTGCCAGACATTTTTTCAAACATTTGGCGTGCTTCCTATATTCTTCCACATTTGACATAGCCAGAAATCATAACAGTCCATGAGAAAACAACTCTTTGAGAAAAACATTTCAAATATGTCGAGTGTATTTGCTATGCTACCATGTTTTGCATATCCTGTAATCATCCCAGTAAAAGAGATCGCTGACATTTTTTCGAATACGAAAACATCTTTCTTTGAGAAAGTTTTTCGAATACCTCGCATACATTTGCTATGCTACCATGTTTTTCATATCCTGCAATCATGACAGTAAAAGAGACCACATCGTGTCGAGACGTTTTATTGAATGCTTGGCAAGGGAGTGGATGGTACTTTGAAAGAGATCAATGCTGGCGAGGTTGTCTTCAGGGGTTGGGATATTGGGTATAAGGTGAGGAGGCAGAGGTGAAGTGAACAAAGGAATCTCATTTCATTTCATGTATAAAATTTTCCAAGCAATTTTATGTATATGATTGTGAGCCACTTTTGGTGAAAAAACACAGAAAGGTATCCCTCGCTGAAGGGAGAGGTGGCAAATGTTCTCATTGGAAATACATAGCATACATAGCATGACATCATCGGTATTCTCATGGTAATTTGGGTTGACCCTAACTATTCAGTTAGAATGGACCCTTATTTTGCCATTTCTTAATATTTTTATTACATGTAGAACATTTATTATTATTTACTACTCTCTTTAATAATTTAAACTGGACAGATGACATAGTGTGGTTTCGTCCATAAGGGATTTATAATGATGAAAGTTTGAACAAAGATAGAGCTTTGATTTTTTAATTTATTCTAATTTTTTAATATAACTCACAAATCCTTAAATCTTTATTCCTTATTGTTCAATCCCTCTTTTCCACATCGTAAGCTCCATGGCTCCTAGTCAAAGAGACTCTCAATACTTTAACCTTACCTAGGTCTTGGTCAAACAAATGCAAGAGAAACAATGTATATTCCCAAGACTTCAACCTTACCTAGGTCTTTGTCCACGAAATACAAGAGCAATAATGCTTATTAATATAAATCCTTGTTACTTTACAACAACAACAAGCCCAAAAATAAGAGTTACAAGATACAATCATGCATGATATTATAAGTATGTTTGAAGATCTCATCGTCGCTCAGTAACATGCCTATCCATAACCTCAGCTTCAACACACTATTCATTAGGTGGTTCCCAATATCCAACAAAACCTCAATATGGACATCAAATTGTTGGTGCCTAAATCTAATGGGGTTCTCAATAATGACAAGCTCAATTATAATACATCCAACTAACAAATCAATTTGGTATCAGAGTAGTTTATTACACTAGTTATATTTTTGTAGAAGAGATTGGAAGGTGACTACTCAAATTTGGTACCATGCAAGTGGTATTCAAAGAACAAAGTCTAAATCAAAAGTCAATATGGCAGGAGAAGAAGACCACATCATAACCAAAAGGGAAGAGTTTGTGTTTCCTCATGCAACATTGATCACTGTAGAGTAGGATGTCTTGTCCTTTCAATGAGACATGTAACAACAATTGTATCTTCTTCAACAATTGGTCAATTCAATGAGTTTGATGGTCGTACCCAATTTGGTGAACAAGTTTTCTCAAGATCATTAAAGTAGAGTAACAACATAAAATAATTTTACCCAATCTGGTGAAGTAAAACCATTAAATTAGAGTAACAACATAAAATAATTATATTATGGAAGGATACAGTATTGAGGAGACAACCTCCAAATGAGAAATAGTCCAATACATTGATACTTAATTCTCAAGATCCATAAG
The DNA here is from genome assembly GCA_010110895.2 of Picea sitchensis. NCBI lineage: Eukaryota > Viridiplantae > Streptophyta > Pinopsida > Pinales > Pinaceae > Picea > Picea sitchensis. The sequence goes on from SNQJ01S0007544.1 coordinate 83,077, forward strand.
GTGTATTCCATTCTTCTTTATAGATACCTAATAAATCCTAACCTTAACCACTAGTGTGGTTAGGCCTTTACATTAATGACTATGCCATATTACATTCATTAAATGTTATGTTCATGGTGGGCCTTATTTAATAATAAATATCATAGTGAACCTAATCTACCTTATATCAAATAGCCATAATATTTGTCCTATCATTAATCCTAATGGGCATCTTGGCCCCCATAACATCATTATGAGGATTCCATCATGTTACCAATCGGTACTATGGTTGGTAGTTAATATGCCCTCCATCCATATATTATGGAAAAGCAGTACAGATGTTGTGCACACACACATTATTTCTTAGTTACCAACACTATCAAAATCAAAATGTGAATCTCAAAGTACACTAAGGATATGGAATGAAAACTTGGAAATCTTCAATGCTCATAACTATCGAATATTTAAATATCTACAACCCCTCAACCCTATAAACCCTTCAAATTATAAAAATATCTACAAATAGAACAAAAACTATAATTTGATGATATGTTTGACTATTCAACCATATTTTCAAATCAAACAAAATTGAAATTATAAGTTGTACTTGACTATACAATGATGTTTATACAATGATATTTATAAATGAAATGAAATGATTTTTTTTTTAATTTCAGCACGGTACCATAAAACATAAATTATCCTTTGACCATCATAAAAAATATAAGAGAAATCAAATATGAAACAATAAATTGATATTTTGAGTTCCAAAAATATCGTGTGTATGTGTGTGTGTATATATATATATATATATATATATATATATATATATATATATATAATGAAAATTTTCATAGTTACACCGCCAAATACATAGGTTCCACAACCATTTTAGGATAATAACAAAAACTAAGAGGCAATTAAAACATTTAACTACAAAATTCTGGACTATAAGCCATAGCTTTAAGATAGATCACTTCATACCTGCAAAACAAAACATTTGTTGAATTTAAAATTTAAAAATTTGAAATAAAATATATCTACAAATTTAAAATAAAATGTACACATAACATTTTAGATAAATAAAAAAATTGTGATTAAATTAAAATTGACATACATACCAAAAGAGTTAATTTCCATCCTCTAACATGCACATTTTCCACGAAATATAATGTAAACATATTTAACAATAAAAAGAAAAACAATAACACATATTAGCATATATACTTTATTATCAAATATTTTAAATATATTTAACTAAATATTAAATAAGGAATACGAAATAATAACATACCAAGCTGGAGTTCCACAGATTTAAGATTATCACTCTCTTTTTATTATACTTTTTTGGCATTTTAAAGATAAAAATTATGATCTTGGTAACCAATTTTAGTGTTCATAGTTAGATAATACCTTGAAACTAAATTCGGTTGTGTATGCAAAAAGTTCACAAATCTCCATATGAAGTTGTTCTTCCAGTAAAATAATTATCTCCTTGTGGATAAAGTTCCAGATCCTTCAGGTGAAGTTCTCATGCCAGGTGACCTTATTTACTCAGCAACAAAATACTTATCTCCTCTTCAGTGGAATATATGTTCTCATATAATCAAATGCCCTCAAATTCTCTTTCAAATTAAATGACTCACAAATCTCCATATTAAGCAATTCTTCCAAGAAATTACTTATATCTATGAAAGTTCACAAATATCCATATTAACAACCATTATTCTAGAAAATACGTATCTCTTCTTTCTGCAGTGGAATATATGTTCTCATATAATCTTTCATGTACATGTAGAAAACACAAATCTGCACATATATTAAGTCATTCTTCAAAAACCATTTAAATCCTTCATCTTTCTACATGGGATTTATTCATATTATATATAATCAAATTCTCTTTGATATATGTCTTCGCCATGATTTAAACATAAGTGAGATCATGCACATATATAACTTATTTTTAAATCTACAAATGTTGGTTTTTGTGGTTAGTAAGCATTTAGTTAAGAGTTTGACAATACCCCAAGAAGGAATTCATTTTGTTGTATGCATAAAACACAAATCTCCATATTACTCCATTCTTAGACAAGAAGGAAAGGAATGCAATCAAAGAAAATTTAGAAACCTCCCCTTTTTTGATGTGGGATAGAGTTTGTTCTCAAATAATCAAATGCTCAAGTTCAAAATTAGGTATGCATCATGATCTAAACACAAATAAGATTGAATGTACCATTTTAGACGACAATAAGATTATATAGGAGTTCTATATATTTCAAAATAATTGATCAAAGCATTGAAAATTTATATAAACATTGGTTGTGTAACTCTTCTATGAATAGGAAAGGATAAACTAAAAAGTTGATCAAACATAAAATTGAAAAAAGTAAAATAAAAAAAGCATATTCAACAAAAATAATCTTGAATACTTATATATAAAAGGCCCAGCATAAAAACAAATTAAAACTCACTATTGTGCAATGTCCATACATTTAAGAATCACCATGAATAGATGCATCCTTCTCAGGTATGGATGCATCCTCCTATATCCCAATCTCCCACACTCTCTTCTCCACAATTTGTTCAAGCACACTCCTAGGAACTCTCTTCTCCACATTGACCTATAAAACATTTCAAATTTTTACATTTGAAAATTAAATTTAAATGATTTTAACACATTAAATTTTAGTTTTAAATTTTGAAACATGTAATACCTGTGATGTGGCAATGTGAATATCAATAAATTATACCCACCATACCCTAAGATTCAATAAATTATATGTTGTTTAAGACATTTTCCTTTTAAATTAATAATTTAAATGACATTGCAATTTTCATATATAACTAAATTTGTTTTCAACATGAAATGATACCTCTGAACTCCAACTGTAATACTCCCCATCGTTATGAATACAAGCGACACAAGAAAGGCAATTTTTTTGTGTGTGTTTTTAGGAAGGAAGGCAACGACGACAACCATTAAACCATACCATATGATGATGAACACAATGCACACCAACCAGGAAACCGATAAAAATGATCGATCTTAACACAATGGCTTCAATGACAAAAAATAGAGGCCTATACGGCGAGAAACCAACCAAATTAAGGCGTTCCATAAAAAAGTACCAACGTCTATTACAACTAATAACACCCACAACAGGAATCACCAGACTTCACGCCAGGTTATCATACACACTCGTTTATCAACGCGCACATTGATCCCATTATAAGGAATCGTGCCGCCACAATGAGTCAAGTGCAGTAGCAGCTAAGGCGCAACTAAACCGTCCTAAACCTTCAAATAATGACACAAGTCAATGAAAGAAATCTAGAATTGACTGTCATGCCCTAAAATAAAACTATAAACGTGAGCACTCCAACGATCAATCTAACGAGGCGCAAGGTGACTGCCTTCGACAAATTTAGAATTGAGCAACAACCAAAAGTACCTCATTCACAATTTTCCATCATAAGATGAATTCAACACGTGAATCCAACCTCTATCTAAACTTGACAACATGTAACAATAATCTTTGCTTCCTTTTAAAATGGCAACCGTGTTCAGTATTATTGATTAGTTTAAAGACACATGGTAGCCTTAAATTAATTTATGTCATTTGCAATTACAACATTATATTTATTTCCTTCACCCTTACCTTTACGAGGAACTAACTTACCTTACCTTAACAGGGAAACATTTTAAAGAATAAGGCGTTAGTAAAAATAACACAAGAGTTGGCTCAGTTAAACTGTTAAAGACAAATTGTAATTTTATGGGATTCCGATCTGCTCTGCTATCGCCTTAGGGTTTGAAGCCGACAACCGAGTGATCATGCCCACAGGCCCGTGAGGGCCATGATACCGCAGGAAGGAGGCTGAGCCGACGCCTCCTACAGTGAAGCCACAACAAATGGTAGTGGAGGAGAAACGTTTAAGCGACCGTCCTTTGAGCCGCCGCAGAACCTCCGAGCAACTCTCATCGCTGATGGCACCTTCAAAGATCGCGACATGGATATTGACCCGGATCACCCACCCGCCCCTGTCTCAGCATCGCCGCCTTGGCTCCCTGGTAAGTGCATTCCTCAAGCCCCGCATGCCCCAAAATACATAGTTAACTCTCCGCGGATAGAGGAGCAAAAACAATACATGAGAGATCATGCTCTGATAGGGAAATTTCTAGGGTTATGGCCATCTGAAAGGGATTTAATCAAGTGGATTCAATATTGGTGGAAACCAAAGGGGCATTACGAATTACAGTTAGGCTCAAAAGGATTCTTCACAATCATTCTGCATAATCTTGAGGACCGAAACCGCATCTTTGATGGAGGCCCTTACTTCTTTAACTCGACCAGGCTATTCCTCCGATTCTGGACCGAGAGATTCAGCCCTGAAAAAGAAGATTTCGCCCATGCTCCAGTATGGATCCGTCTGTACTCCCTCCCGCAAGAGTTCTGGTTGGAAGAAGTCCTAGCTGGCATTGGCAACACTATTGGAATTTACGTAAAGTCCTCGGACGCCACAAAACAGAGGAGATATACCTCGTACGCTCGTCTCTGTGTGTACCTGAACATAGCAAAACCACTCCCTACTCTCTACCGCAAGAGTTCTGGTTGGAAGAAGTCCTAGCTGGCATAGGCAACACTATTGGAATATATGTTAAGTCTTCAGAGGCCACCAAGTAGAGGTGATACACCTCCTATGCGTGCATGTGTGTTTATCTGAACATTGAAAAGTGGTTACCATGATCCATTGCTCTGGAATACCATGACGAGGGTTGGTCTCAAACTATTGATTACGAACATATCCCCTCGATGCCGCAGTGCCATGAACATGGCATTTATTCGTGAGAATGCCCTCAATGAAGCTCCCTAAAGAGGGGAACAGACTTAAAATAGTACAGATAAGGAGGGGTTTCTGCACTGTGGAGGGAAAGATGCCAAGCCAATCACGACAACCAAACTGTAGCAAAGATCCTTCCACTTAAACAAATTTGATGTCTCCATGTGATCAAATCGAGAATCCCTGAACCAACACCAATCAAGCGGCACTGTGAAGATTCTCACCTCCTCCGAAACCTAAGAAGAAAAGTAAGCACCAGAAATAAATCGCCTAGATCCACCAACCGGCAAACAAAACCCACAAGAAGCCTACAAGAATGAAGAGACGGGAAGCAGATGGATAATGAAGAGCAAGACTGCCGGGCCAGATCCGAACACTTCAACACGCTTTGTATCGACACTAAAACTTTACACTATACCTCCGTATTAGCTACGGAAGGTTCATAAGATCTTCATTAACTCCTCTGTAGGCTCCTCAGCGTGATCCAGTAGCATTTAGTATCTGGGGCCACATCAAGACCTCCGTGAAAACCCAAAAGATGACAAAAAAACGAGGAAGGAAGTCCACTACCACACTCATACAGGAAATAGGGCAATTTATGGTGAATTCAGGGCATATGCATTTAATCTCTCATGCTCTTTCCCTCCCTCCCTCCCTCATCCTAAAGATAATCTCTTGGAACATAAGAGGCCTCAATGGGCGTAGCAAAACGTAAACCTACAGATCTCGATCTTTGCAGAGAAACCGGATATATTATTACTTCAAGAAACAAAATGCTCAAATGAAGACTTCAAAAAAGCTTCTCCCCTACTACTGAAATCAAGGGAAAGGTCAATAGCGGGTCATGGTGCACGGCAGAGGATCAAGGGATTCTCTCTGGTTCCAAATAATCGTAAAATGAAACTTCACTTACTACTTTGGTCCATTGTTAATTGGATACAAAGCCTATAGGATCTAACAAGCTGTGGCACATCACTTAATTGCCTATGGTCCAAATGAATAATTAGAGAAAACAAAACTTCTTAAAATCTTTTAGATTATCTTCACAAATTGCTCACTGTGCACTCGATCATAGGGGAGATTACAACCCTCATTCTAATTGGATGAGAAAAGGGGTTCCGTGACGCTCGGATCAAGACACCGCTTCAATAGACTGGACATCAATCTCAACTTGATCGAATTGAACTCCATAAATAGTATCTTCAATTGACCAACAAGGACTGGTAATCACCAAATCAGCGAACTGACCGCTTTCTCATCTCCTAATTTCATGTTGGAAGGTTCTCACATGGAGACAAGCATAATTTAATTAATCACACGGATCGACCATCAGTCATTCACCAGGGATAGAAGTATCCGCCACACCGTGAAGAAAACCTTTTTTAGATTTGGAGAGCACCTCGCTCAACCATCCACTTCGAAAATATAAATAAAGAATAAGGGAAACAGCTGAGGTCATTACATTAGAGCCGGTGATGTCTCGATTTAACAAAAATAAAATCAAGTAACTTATCAAACTTGAATAAGGACACCTTCGGGTAACATCTTTGACTCCTAATGCAACTGGCTTTAATGGATGCTGACTTCGACAATAAAGAAATCCGCATAAGGATGAATGAAAGTGACTGAAAGACCTGTAGCAAACTATAACTCACAACAACTGACAATTGTAGTGCTAATGTGAAGAGATCTTATGGAAGCAGAAATCACATTCAATGGCTCAAAGAAGGGGAGCAAAACACTGCTCTTTCCACGTCCGCCTTTGCAGCTTAATTTTACTCAAACAGTAATCACCATTCCATTCCTCCGCCATTGTGTGAACATCTACACTCTACGAAGATATAGCCACAACATTGGATAGATTACTATCATCTAGACCTTCTAATCGGAGCCATCCCTAATGATCGGTTATGGCCAAAATAACGCAACATGTGCCCTCCCTAGTCACCCAAGAGCAGAACGCAGCCTTACTTCGACCTATTACCATTGAAGAGGTGGATCAGGCGTTGCAAGACACCCCCAAAGGCAAAGCCAGTCCCACTACCACCAAAGGACTTCTTTCCACCACTCTGGCCATTGATTTGCACCGAAGTCCTGAAATTATTGAAGACTCCCGCTCCGCTGGACAAGTCCTTCAAGCTCTTAACGCCACGTTCCTCACTCTTATACCCAAAGAGGGATAGGCTCACCATCCAAAACAGTTCATACCCATTTCAGAATGTCATCTATAAACTTCTGACAAAGGTAATAGCCTGCAGACTCAAGACTATCTTGCCCACCATCATCTCTCCGGAACAATCTGGCTACATAGACGGTGCATAAATTTTTAGATAGCGCCATCCCCGGCGATGAGGTCATCCACTTCCCCTTCAGAAACCAAAATGCCGTGTATGCTTATAAAGCTTGATCTTTCCAAAGCATTTGACAGGATTAGTTGGGCTTACATGAGGGATATGCTCCTTGCCTTTGGCTTTGAAGATCGTTGGGTATCATGGATCCTTAATCTCACTTCCACTGCCTTCTTTTCCATCCTTGTCAATGGCGTCCCCTCAAGCCCTTTCACCCCTTCACGAGGAATCGCATATGCATCCTTCCTTTCCTTTTTCTAATCATATCAAGGCCTCAACAGAGTATTCATGTTAGTAGGCAATGGTAGTCTCAAGGTCTATCGTTGCATGGCATCTCACCTCCCATCTCACACAACCAATTCGTGGATGATACTCTACTGATGGGCAGCCCAACAATCAAAGAAGGAAACTCCATTCTTCAAGTCCTCCAAACCTTCTCGGATGCCTCGGGCCTTGACTGCAACAAAGACAAATCTCTCATCTTTTTCTTTAACACAACCCCTCCGATCCAAAGACACATCTACGACCTCTTAGGTTTTCAAAGAAACTCCCTTCCATCCAAATACCTTGTATTACCTTTTGATCGAAAAACGCTCTTCAAACTCCTCCCGGGAACACCGCTTCTCCTCCTCCAAAAATCTCTCCTCGACCCTTCGAACTTCCAATCTCCCAAATGACTCTATTCTCCCTCCGAGCAGTCAGCCTCCCACCTACATCTTCGGTCCCTCGACCGGCCTCACCAAGCAGCAGACGACTATTAAAACTTTACAGCTGAACTTCCCGTGGCAAGGCATCAACACGTAGGACAGAAGGAAAAGAAATGGGTAAGTTGGGAAAAAATTTGGTGCCTAAAGTGTAAGGAGGCCTTGGACTCAGGGATCCAAGCATCATGAACAAAATTCTTAGCTCAAAAATTTGGTGGAGGTGGCTAAACACCCAAAGGATATTTGGGTCTCGGGCTTGGTGGAAAAAATACCCAATCACACAAGAGCGTAGGTGAAAACCCCATACTGGAATGGCAATACAATCGCTCTTTAGTTTGGACAATGGGTAAGGCAAAACAGACACCCCATCACCCAAGATGCCTTTTGGGAAGTAAGAGACGCGAAACTAATTTTTGAGCGAATTTCAAAGAATGGGGTTCCAATCTCTTGACCAGAGGGAATGGGTCAAGCCAAATCTTGTGCCCTATCCAAGCAAGGAATGGTGACGGTATGACTACCTGGAAGGGACTCCAGCCGCAGGACAACGGGGCCATGCAATTGGATAATGGATGTGCAAAGCTTACATTTAGGGCTAATTGTGTGGACTTGAAACCATATCAAATGGAGCTGCTTAGTATGAAAATCACAAACTCAAGGGAGAAGACTCCCGATGGGGACATTCCACCAAAGGCACTTTAGCACAAGGAAGCTTCCATCACATAAAAGTTTAGTTTAGCTAAGACTATACTGCATGTAATTTGGAAAATCTGGAATCTCAAGCATTGGCCCAAAATTACCCTCTTCATGTGGTTGGTGGCTCACTCCAGTATCCTCACCTGGGATAACCTCTCTACGTGGCTTTCTAGAGGCCCCTCTATGTGCATCCTCCTGTAAAGCACCAAACTATGAATCACCTCCTTACCTCCTGCCCCTACACAGCTCGAATTTGGGATCAAATGGCGCTCATAATGTGCACCTTGGATTATGTTCGAGACAATGTTGCATATACCATCGCCAATTGGAGGGATCATCCATTCCTTTCACCCCTCTTAAATCAGATCTGGCAATTAATCCCAGGCTTCATCCTCTTGCAAGTCTGGAAAGAGAGAAATCGGCGATCTTCAGAATACTTTTCCTCCCTTTGGCAACAAGTGGACTAGTTGCCGCCGCGAAATATCATTGAAAAACACTCCACCTCCAAATTCTTGACTAACCAAGATCTAACTGGAACCCTCCTAATCCCCTATCCCAAGCATTGCTCCTCCCCCCTTCCTCCCTCCCACTTTCTCTCTCTCACCCCACCCTCTATTAATTTTCTCACAACTTGGTCCCCACCTCGTTCAATCTTCCTTAAAGTAAATTTTGATGGATCCTCTAAAGGCAATCCAGGTGCAACGTGCTATGGAGTAGTCTTCCGCAACAATCATGGGCACATCATTCTCATTAATGCACACTCTCTTGGTCATACCATGAACAATGTGGTGGAACTTTGGGCACTCATTCGGGGGTTGCATTTGGCCAAGGCACACAGCTTCAATCAGCTCCTTGTGGAAGGCAACTCCCAGATCCTCATAAACCTTCTTGGCCAGCTCCTAAATCGCGCCGATTCTGAAAAGATCTCCCCAAGCTGGCACCTCTCGCATGGGTTACATCTCCTAACAGAGCTTTTGCACCCCAACCAAGTAATCATACCCGGCCATGTCAAACGAAGAGCAAACCAAGTGTATAGACTACCCTCACAACATTAGGATAAACCAAGGGACCAACTCGCAACACTCAAGGCTTGTGATCGACGATCCTATTTTCACCGCATCAACAAAGCAGTTGAAATGTGGACAATCACCCGATGGGTGCTAGTGGCCACCACCGGCGCTAGAGACGGAGGGGAAGGAAGAAGGCACGAGCCATGTGTCTGCCTGTGCTTTATCGGGTGTTTCATCCCCCGAGCATTAAAAACTCCTTCACGCCGATGGAGGGCATTAACTTACACCCCTAATTCACCCTTATGCGGGATTGCACACAAGCCCCTCCCATGTTATGGCTCTCTCAGGAGTTAATTCCCATTCTGTTCAATCAGCTTGTATGGTTTCTTGATGCTCCTTTGCCCTTCACCAGACCAGACTCTCAAAACAGGCCAACCCACACCATGTCAGCCATTGCATCAAAATGTTTGCACGTATGTAGGCTCTCCTCGCACCTCATGCCCCCGCGACTCTCCACCTCACCGGGTTCATCCACCCAGCCTTTGAGGGTCCGGGCTACTGATGTTTCTTTTACACCGTGGTCCTCCAATCACCAACACCCCCTCCTCCCTTTGCACCTGCTCATGAGCGTTGCATCCAAACAAGCATGCCATGCCCAGACCTTCCGCGTGGACAATATGCCATTTTACATGACCTTATCTTTGAGCTTCGCGACGGGGTTAACGACCTCCATTTTCGGTTTCAGCAACTGGAGGGGAGGCTAACCGTCCTGCTTCAGCTCCTCGCAAATCCCCCCGCACCCTCCCCAGAAGACACCAGCGATGCTTCTCCTCAGACTGCAGGCTCCCCATCTGCACGAGGATACAGAGAGGAGCCTGCAGTCTGAGAAGAATACAAAGACGCCTACGCCTCAGACAGACTCTGTGAGCTTGGAGACCCTGGCAGGCAATGAATGTGATGAAGCCGACCCAATCACGGCAGCAGCGGTGGACGAAAAAAATCCCCAGACTCCTGCAGCCTACCTCAGAGGCAAGTGCAAAGTTAGTCGATGTGGGATTGCAATGCATGGCGCCAATGGTAATACGTAATGGACGCGACAAGGGACACTATTGAAGAACCCCTGCCACCTTTTAGTATAAAGGACACACTCAGCTGGCTCCTTACTTTAGCTCTAGTGGCTCTGATGGTAGTTAATTTGTCCAAGTTTCTTCAGGAATGTTAGTAATTTTAAATTCAGAATATGGCTTATTGGCTGAACTGGTTTCTCCCTGTGGAGCAGTTCAGCAATTACAATCACTTGACTTGGCTATGTACTTTGGATCTTGAACTTCTGAAGGTTTTTTATATATAATACAAAAAAACAAAAAAAAAAAAAAAAAAAAAAAAACTGTTAAAGACAAGAATTTACTGCGGTGTAATCTACCTCCCAATAGCTTGCCGCCAGGAATCATAAATTTACTTCATGCTACTGCCCTAAATGTATGGGTCCAATGCCAAATGTATGGGTCAAAGACCCAATCCTCAACTATCGACCACGATTCGTGGGCCAATCCAAATCGTAACAATCACAAGGTATCACTTGAGAGACACAACACCAGACTGAAGGGAGGCACCCACAAGTGGCATGTCTAAGTGATTAACACATCAACCCAATGGCCCAGCCCATGAGCCCACAAGGGGCGTTCTCTTGCGTTTCCTGCAACCCATTTATTTTTCATAACTCCTGACCTTTGACCTATAATGATACCCAGAGGTTGCAAGAGTTGGCAAAATGCTATCAGACATTCTGAAAAACAATTGTTGTCTAAAAAAAATAACGCTGCCATTCATCATGATTTTAAAAATATGTGTGTGTAACACTGCTATCACTCTTTAATGATTTAAAAATTCGTTGAAGTACATCTATAAATTTCTATCCAACTACTAACCCTCACACAATAATGAAATGGTATTCATTTTCAAAATAAATTTTGTCCATCGCTATTATAGAAAAAGGTGTTGTCAAGGGTGGACTGTCAACAACCACACAAGATATAAAAGAATTGATTACCAAGCCATTAATGTCAAACTCCATCCAACATTCGCTGTGTAGAACACCTAAGTATTAATTCTATTTTAATCAATGCGAAAGCAAATTGGTTGGCAGTATGACACCTAAATTTCATTGTGGTTTATCTATGGGAACGCTCTAACATCAAAGAAAAAACCCAGGCTCATTTTGTTGTGTCAAATTAAGAATAAGAATATCAATATATATTGTTGGACATAAATTAAGAATTTATAATCACCCGTTCTAAGGAATCATCGTTGTGCATATATTTAAAGAGATAAACCAAAATAGTAATAATGATATCGATGTGCCTATTTCTCACTATGCCTGTCTCATAATAAGAATAAAATATCCCTATACTAGATAAATACATCGCTGCATAGAATAACAAGAACATTGTACAACTTGAAATGACCTCCCTGTTACGACAACATGCGACAACATTAGGTAAAAAGAAAAAAATTGCATTAGGAAAGTACTGACAATAATAGCATCACAACAACTCAACTTGACGACATCATAATGAAGGACGACACAATTAACATAAACTTACATGGCGAGCGAGGAATATAATATCAACAATCATCAATTACATTAGTTTCAATGCGCAGGAAGTAAACAACTAGAACCATCACGCAGTACATTGAAATTCCATTCCGCGAGAAGGTTATTGTCTAAGACTATCATCATGACATTAATTCCCATACATGTGAGAATCCCACTATCTATCATCATACATTACTTTATAAGTCAGTGCACGCAATTGATTTATTTAACTGAATCATTCACATGTCAACATTCTTCTAAAGGCACGAGAGTAATCAACTTGGTTATAAATGCGTAAAAGGTTAGAATTCCTCAATAAATCGTAATTCCACATTATTTTAGGGTGCAAGGTCAACTAATTAATAAACGATTCACCCTAACTTGAATAAATATAAGGATCTCACATGAGGTAAAAATAAGCTTCTTCAACAAGCAAACATTTATTACTTTTTCCTTGGGTGGCGTAACATACCCAATTCTTATTTATTATTTATGCACAAGTCACATTGTAAACTCTATTGAATGATTAAAATAATTCAATAAATGTGAAATCATTTAATGAAATTCTTATCTAAGTCATTATTATAAAGATACCTATCACTCAATACCATAGATCACTAAGGGAATCATTAATAAACATGAAATCCTTTGTGCATTTATTTTCTTAAAGCTCCCATTATATATTATATGTTTTATAGAATAATATATATGTAAGTTCTAATAGATCTAATATTTAATCAAATGCTCTAAGAGGAGGTAAGAAGTAATTTAAATTCTCAAAAATAAATTGTTGGTTGTTCCACTAACTTAGAGAATTTCACGAAGCTCATTATCCAATCATTACTCTCATGTTCAACCGGATAAAAGACACAACTTCATAACCAATCCCTTTACAATTATAATCAAATAGTCACATACAATCCCTTTATCAATATAATTTAAAAGAAACAAATTAATAACAAACAAGTTGAGACATACAATCCCTTTACCAATATAATTAAAAAGGTGTTAAACTGAAATGAATTCTAATCTGTAATAAAATTTTAACTAAATTATATTCTCAATTCTAAGCAACACTGAAGTTAAAATTCAAAATTTTAGGATCGTAACATAAATAAATTAAACCAAATAACATTTCCATAGAACTTGCCATAAAAAGTTTACTACCAGTCACGCCATAAATAATTAATTCCCCTGTCATCCACTATTACAATCTTATTACTGGAGCTACAAAAGGTACGTCTAGGTAACACAATGGTCATAGATCGTTGTCAATAACTTAAGCAGTTGTGTCACATCATTTTTGCAAAAGGGAAAAATAAATCGTAGTCAACCAAGAAAACAAAACACAACCAATAACTCTGTAAAAATAAAGAAGAAAAAGGGAAACAAACGCAGCCAATCATCCAAGCATGAAACAAATCGTAGAGGTAAAATTAATGCCGCCCATACAGGGACGTGATTCTACAGAGAAAGGACCATGCAACTATTACCTAAACACGGTTTTGTAGAGAATAAGGTAGAGACAACATATTGTACAGCTCGCAGATTTAAAGGTGTGAACCAACAAATACATAGATAAGATTTTAGCAGAAATGGTTATGCAGCCATACAAAAAAAAAAATTGCAGTGGCAAGGTTAACACGGCCAATACGGAGGCACGATTTTGCAGAGGGAAAGACTCTACAGTCGTTACATAATATTTACATAGTTAAATTTGCCAGTTAAGTGATGAAGACAAACGGTAAAAAGAAAACACTCAATAATAATTCGCCCAGAAAGGTTAAAATAAATTTGCAGACGTAACTTCCAGTAATAAAATGTTTTCATTAAAATAGTAGACAAAACTTCTAGTAATAAAATGCTTTCATTCAAAATCACATACATCAACTTCCAGCCATAATGCATTTTCATTATAAAATCACGCACAAATCTCCAGTAATAAAACATTTTCACTAAAACAATTCCAAATAGAACTTTAATAAGTCTGTCCAATGCCATAATACCAAATGGAAAAAAATGCAGACACGAGATTAAATCATTTTCTAGCCAGAATACCCATCCAACACAGACAATAGTGAGAGCGCAAGGACCCCAAGTAAAAGGGCATGGAATGGTTGCAGGGATAACCAACAGTACGCAAGAATTCCATACACAGAGACACTTTTTGCTAGAAGGCGCAAACAACCATCGACCCAGGGACAATAACAGAGGTAGACGGTTGTCGAAATCGTCCTTCGCTCATCATCCTCGCACATAAAAGAAGGGCTTTGAGATCCATAGGTATTTTAACGCTAAGGCGACGACTGTAGATCAGGATCTTGGCCGACTGCTCAGGTGAGGACTGGTGAGCTAGGGACGAAGGCTAACTCCCATGAAGGTCACAATCACACTCAGTAAGGTGGTCAAGACATGCGGGAAAACAAGGCCATAGGAGACGACAACCCGTGAGCTAGGCCGAGAAAAATTTCAGCTATCAATCTAAACATCCAATCTACTTACATAATCATCATGCAGATCCAATCATAAAACCTACAACAATCTACCATTCAACGAAGAAAGTGTATTGTTTCCTGTTCGCTCGCTCTGAATGATGTCCGTGCGTTCCATGCAACTCCCGCTCGCCGACCGTCGAGACCTTACCGGTACCTCCTAGATAATTCTAGGGGTACTCTTTTTCCCCTTTAGCCCCTCGAGCCGCAAAGGGGCCACACACACTATCCAGAGGTTTTGTCTAGCTCCCAGCTCGCCTTGCAAGGCTGAGCTACCACTCCTCTCCAAGCTCGGTATCCAAACTCCCACAAGTAAATTAGTCAAGATGACATTTCTGCAGTGTAACGT
The DNA here is from genome assembly GCA_010110895.2 of Picea sitchensis. Classification (NCBI taxonomy): domain Eukaryota; kingdom Viridiplantae; phylum Streptophyta; class Pinopsida; order Pinales; family Pinaceae; genus Picea; species Picea sitchensis. Next base: position 98,090 of record SNQJ01S0007544.1, read on the forward strand.
TACACATACAAAAGATGATCCTTCATCCTTCTCCTTCCTTAATTTTATAGAATTTCAAACTTCCTTTCTTTCCTAAAATCTCATTTAATTAAAGTTTTAAAAATAATTTCCTAAAAATTTATCTTCAGACAAGTGTCACCCATCCCCTAAATTCCTCCATTATTTAATTTCTTTAATTAATTAATTATCTCCATTCCCTCACCCACCTAGAGTTACTCCTAGAATCACTCCTAGGTGTCCCCAAATTCCCTTACAGGTTTTAAAGGCTTTCCCTATTATGAAGTTGCTAATTTAGTTAAAAATTAGAAATCACTTAATGATCGATTCTTTACTAAGTTGACCTTCTGCTTTTTCCCTTAAGTTCCCCTTTTTCCCTTTTTATGTTACCTCTTTTCTCTAGTTTCCTATTTTTTTTATTTCCCCCCCTTTCCCCTTTTTACTTAGAATTCAAAAAAGTAGGTGTGGAATTTAACCCCTTTTCCCTTTTATCATTTAATTAGTATTTTTATTTTTTTTAATTATCAAAAAGGTAAAATAATTAATTCCCCTTTTACATTTATTACCACAGATTTTATTTTTATGAATAACTTAATTTCTTACACCCTTCATGTTACAAGATTTAACGAAGGTCACAATTATTATTTAAGTTTTTTTTTTTTAAGTAAAAAAGATGGAACCTGTTATATTATCATAATCAAGGTACAATAACTGTTTGCGATGCCAGCTGTCTCGCCTAAACAGGAAACCAAGACAGTTGGGCATCCTGTGCCATGTGTTTCCCATCTAACAAAATTGATATGGTTCCATCCTGCCCGAAGGAAACTAGGATTGTCAAACTGTAAACATATGAAGTTTAAATTGTATGCCATAAACTAGTTATAAGAAAACTAAAAACTAACTGGGCCAAAGCTTAGTTCATAATAGGAAAAGAGATTCCTAACCAAGAACATCATTGAACCTTTTTTCCTATATGTTCCTCCTCATCCCCATGTTGTCGCCAGCTTGCTGGAAGCACGTAAGTCTATGCACACATTGGGAATTGCCGTTGTGGAAGAGTTCTGGAGTGGGCTGCGAAAAGCATGTCAAGCCGTTGATCAATCCTAACAAGGCGAAAGACCTGGTCGTCCAACAGACTCCTCAGCTCGAAGATGAGAGTGAGGTACCCCGAGTCGGTGAAGAGTGGTTGCTCATGCCAGTGGCTATCGATGAAAGCGAGGTGTATGGGTTCTGTTGCGTCTTTACCTATTTGCGCCGAGTGGTTGAGAAGTTGGGTCGCCGCCTCTTCTTCGACAAAGCAGGTGGTGAAATGATCCTCTGGGCTGTTGGCTTTGGAACCAGGCTGAATGCTCGCAGGTAGAGGCTTGTCATCCAAGCCAAACTCAGTGGGTGGATTCCAATTGTCTGGGAATGTGAACAGAGGGAGCTTGGGATAGCTCTGCATGGCATCCTCTAAGGTAATTTCTTCCACGTACACCATAAGAGGTGTTCGTGGTTTCCTGCACCTTTGGATGGACACCATGGCCAACGCCTGCTCGAACTTCTTCTGTCTCTAGCATCGAGATTTGGTCGTGTACCAAGTGGCACCCCTGCGTGGCTTTCCTCGTGCTCTGGGCATGGTGGAGGCCTTGGAGATGACCAGGGTTCCTTGCGAATGGACTGCTCTGCTCCAGAGCTTCGACGGGACCTTGAATCTTTGCTCCAGTGGAATGAACTGTTGTTGCTCCGGTGGAATGAACGCTGCTATGGAAGAATGCCGCTTTGTTCTATCAATTCCAGTGATAAGGAGGAGGGAAACCACGATCGCCATAGCCATTAAGGCTTGATGCTAAGTGCGTTGGTGCCTGGTACTATTCACTTGCGCGAGGGGGCTCATCGCTTGGGTATGGCTGCACCGATCCATGGTGTGTTAATGGCTGAGGGGATGGTCATCGGTGGATGCATTAATATTGCATCCCAGCATAAGTCCGCGTGGCTCTGATTCACTATGTGGCACCCCATCCGAGGGACAATTATTATTTAAGCTATTTTATTATTATTATTATTATTATTATAAAAAAAAATTTGAGAAGACAAGGTTCTACCACTAGCATAATTTGGACTTAGGCCTTAAATTTTGTACTGGGTGACATTTAGTTAGGGAAATTGTTTTAAAATTTCTTAACATTTTATTTGTCTTAGGGCCATCTAGGTTCATCCCTCTATCATCAACAACGCGACGTTCCCTTCAGGATGCACTACGTGCTCCAAGGGTTCCAATTGCCTCTTGACTGACTTGGTAGACATCAATAATCCCTGGAGTCAACACTCCGCCAGGTGAACTTGTGGGAGATTAAGGGCTTCTAAGGAATAAGGCCCCCGCCTTATTGCACGCCCCTTAGAATTATCGTGGGTGACTGTCGCAGTCTTCCCTCACAACATCGTGGGTCATTTCAAACTAGGTTATCATTAACCTACAGTTCGAGCCATGGTGGGAGTACTAGTAGGTTGTGGCAGGGCTGTTGTCACACCTCTCCCTCAACATATCTGGTAGTTGTGTGGGACCCCTTTACTCCATATGTGAGTTTGGTCGGCAAGCTATCGTCAGCCTGCATCATCAACAAATCATCTCAGAACATATCCAGATCATATCATTCAGTCATATGCACTAATATCACAGTAAAACAATCAAACCCCAATGGCACACTCCTTGACTCGATCCAGAGTCCAAGGGGTTCCATCAATGCCTCTGCATCCTCAAGGTCCAAAACCCTGCACACTCAGTAAAACCAAGTCAATAGCACCTGTCTATGTCAAGGTAGTAAAACAACATGTCATCAACCCATAACACATCATAATCAAAATCAAAAGTTTTAATAGCATAAAAATCCAGATCACTTGTGAGCAAGTGTCCTCAAAGAATAAGTTTTCTCAGTGCACCAGAGCGGGATGTTACACAACTTCATAATGCAGAGTTGTATCACTGCGCATGGATTAAAGGAGTAACAATAACTAGATAATTACTCTTGCGTATAATAAGAACTAACATTAGCTCCATTTTATAGAGTTGTATCACTGCGCACAGATCAAAGGAGTAACAATAAACTATAAATATCGTTGGAGTTTAACCCAATGCATAATTTCGTTGTAACATCGCTGAATACAAATACAAATCGCTACATCGCTATAAACATTGCCAGATACAAAACACTACATCAATTGTAAGTTAACTCGAATACAAATAGCTATATAAAAGTCTGATGTGTGAATTCACTAACTTATACCACATTAAGAAATTTATTCACATACCATTAGGTATGGGTGAAATGGGTACTGGTATAGATTAATTTGCCGTGTAACTAAAATTTCAGTCACATTCGATCAAGGGTAGATTTGTTGAGGTTTAAGTGCTAAAACGCAAGCTAGAGTATGAAAACACAGAGTTGGAAATTCAGGGATGGGAATGATAAAAATGGCATAAATACTCAACACAATAAGACACAAGGACCATCAATCAGCCAAGAAAAATACGTAGGGGTAGATGACTAGGCAACACCTCCTTCGCTCATCATCCATGCACAGAAAATCAGGGTATTAAAATATATAGGTCTGTAACGTCCCCGGTCATTACGACTACAAGCGAAACAACAATGCAAATTTTTTTTTTTTTTTTTCAGGAAAGAAAGTGATGACCACAATAGTTTAACCACACCACTAATGAAGAACGCAAGTAGACAGTCTAGGCAACCAGAAACTATGACTCCAGTCACTGGAACAGGAGAAACTGGGAGAAACATGGGTAAAATCATGAAGCTGGGTAACACTTTTGCTTGTTTTATGACCAAAAAAACTGTATTTTCACAAGTTCTTCAACTTATGGCATACAAAAGTATTTTTTTTATTTAGAATTTCAGTTTACAGTAAAAACAAAACTTGTAAATAATTTTGTTATCTTTCCAATGACTATTTTTCAATTTTTTTTATCAATATTTGATAAGTCAATTTGACAATTGTTTAACAGTATGTTCGTTAAACATGAAATGAATGATAATGAGTTATTTTTTTCCACAACAAAGTATATGTTATTAAACTTATGTTTTTAAGAAATGAAATATACAGCAACAATCTACAGAGACTCTATTTTATTATGACTATAATTTTGAATCTAATGGATGAATATTATAATTTCTAGAATTTTTTTAAGTTTACCAAGTTGAAAACGTTGCATATTTTAAACACGTGTTTTTCTACACCTTGTATCTATCTTAATTTTTACTTAAAAGTAAAATCTAAAAATACCCTTTTGACGAGAACATTTTAGCAATTATGAATATAATTTTTCCATAATTTAATTTAGCAATTATGAACATAATTTTTCCATAATTTTCCTCATAGGTATTTTAGAGATACTGTTTTTCATTTCACCTAATCATAATCTCACCTAAAATATTATGCGCTGATTTTTTATAAAATTAAATAAAACAGATAAAACAATGAAAATGAAAACAAATTATACCCTATGAAAGTAGATTCAATTCTAAAAATGTTGGTATCAATTCTCAAACTAAATTCTGAGTATTTGTAGGAGTCCGCTACCTCCAAAGATGAAGTAAGATGGAGAGAATTTGCAGTTTCCTGCAAACTGTCCCATTTTCAAGTTTTCGGCCGAGATATTCTTTCGGCCGAAACCTAGTTTTTAATGGAATCCGTTATAAATAAATGTTTCGGCCGAAAAGTATTTCGGCTGAAATATTCTTACCATGGGAAAATAATGCATCCAAAAAACATTGTACACGAATTTTGAGGGCACCGTTAAATTTGACGTGAAAAATTTCGGCCGAAAGTAACATTTGTTCGGCCGAAAAATTGTCGCTAGAAATTTTGGAGACCCGATTTTCACGAAAGTGTTACCCAACTTCATGATTTTACCCACATGCGTAGGACAATAAGGAGGAACGACTACCAACCCGACGCAAACAAGACACTCCTACAAGATAAGAGACAACATCCCCCTCCCGACACAACGACCTTGATGGACATGACTAGAACCTCAAGGCATGCATACCAAACACATGAAGGCGTTCCACCCATGCGCCATAAGAAACTTACAATGCTTGACAACACTCACACAGAACGCATCGACTCCAGCCAATTTCTCATTCCCCGTTATCCAATAGGGTGCACTATGATCCCATCACTAGGGATCATGCCATCCCCAGGTGATAGATGATCAATAACCTTGGCACACCACATCCATTCTAGACCAAGGACACTAGATAAATCCGACGCGCTAGGATGAAATAACTGACAAGGAGGCTACACCCACACCCCAAGCAACGGGTCAACGAGATGCGGGATGATGTCAACAAGAAAATGCAAGTTGTTACATGAATTCACCAACAACCCAACCCATTCATCAAGTCTAACCGGTCAATAATTACCATCTAATTAGCATTGAATACAAATCAAAATTTATCATTACTTACGATCTAAAAGGGAAATTCTACATAATTCCAAATTGCAATCTAATTAGTAATGGATGTCATATAACAACATTTACCATATCAATGCAGAAAGATATAATGAAATACTTATTAACACGTTATATTACAAGATGCGGTTTATATACACTAATCGTACCAAAATGATAGTTGTACATTAACCTTAAAAACAATATGCTAAGAAGTGACAATTCCATTAAAGCCATATACATTCAATGAGAAATTAAAGCCATATACAGTAGATGATATTACTGCCATATGCATTTAATGAGATCTACTTCCATATGCATTTAATGAGATTTACTGCCATATGCATTTAATGAGATTTAATGCCATATTCGTCTAAAGAGATTTATTTTCCATATGCCTGAACATAATTAATGTCATTCAGAGCCATTCAATGTAGTTGATTCCATTGCTAAGAGATATCCTACAACAATACTTATTATTGCTAATTAAATTGGAAGGAAGATGTCCAAAATCAAAATTGTTGATTCGACATGTTGTCAGGTAAAAGTAAAACTCAGGGGTAAGAACGTCCAAAGCATTTAGCTAGCCATCTAGAAAATGCTAAATCGATTTCTGTCAACACGGAATCCAATATCTAGTTGTCTAAAAAGGTAAGAAGTTGTTGTGTAAAGTAAATGTGAATTACCATTACTGTAAAACTACGATGTAATTACACATTGGTTGTCAAATGAATTGAAATGCGTGTAGATTGATAAGTCACCAGGTAATCTAAAATAAAATGCAAATGAATATATAATGCGTCTATAATCAAATTATGCAATGACGGTCAATTAAAATGGAATGGGGAAAATCGCAGAGAAATTAAACGCAACTTTCCCAAGGAAGATTGTATAGATCCCGACCCGATTTTGGTGGCCAAAAACGCAGAGGTAAAGGTGTCACAACAAATTCGTACATGCCAGCAGAGGTATGGTTTCACAACAATTTGTAGTGTCACAACAGAGGTATGAATCAAGGTTACAAATCACAGATTATAAATTTGCTGAGCTATAAATTCATTGAGTTACAATTCGCAGATGTAAGGTATTACAACAATGATGGTTACAATTCGCAGATGTAAGGTATTACAACAATTTCGTGGGTACAAATCACAGAGGTAAATATAATCTGGGAAGTAATAAAGTTGGAGTCCCAATAAAATAAATGTAAACTTAACCAAATGCCGACATGTTTGAATTTGAACCATACGTAATGTAAAATCATAGACACAGGGGGTAATATGCAGTCAGTAAGGGAGGCATTAACTGAAGAGAATTCATTGTCTCTTTGCAATTAAAAGAGCACTCGTTGTCTAATGAAGTCCTTGCTATACTTTACATAAAAACTGGAACAAAATTACTGCAATACTTAAACCATATTAAATTGCTACTGTCTTAAAAGCTACCTGACTTAAAAGGTAATAATCACTGAGGTGTAACTCGTTGGGTAACATGGTGAGGCAGGGTATCAACGCCAAGTGCAATCGTAGTAAAATCGTAGAGTAAAAATGCCCATAAAAGCGAAAAGAAAATCACAGAGTATTAGACATTCAAATATAACACCAAGAAGGAAAATTTGTCTTAATTAATATACAGTGGTTGTCTAAAACGAAAAGTGTGTAGCTTGTCGAGCACCTGGTAATCTAAACAAACTGACTAGAAATAAAAAAAATGTTCGTTGGTCAAAATTCGCCCCCAAGTCAAACAAAATGCAGCTGAAGAAGCAGAAATCGCCAGGCAAACAAAATGAGATATAAAAACGCAGGAAATGTCCATCAAGATATAAAAATGAGATATAAAACGACATAAAAAACGAGATATAAAAACACAAAGTTTAAAGAAAACTTCGTCATCAATCAAATTTTGCAGGGTTAATTAAATGCTTCAAGGCACAAGACCACACACTACCTGGAGAAATCAATAGGGGTAGATGACTGGCAGGAACCTCCTTCTCTCATCATCCACGCACATAAAAACAGGGCATTTGGATCCATAGGTCTATTAACACCGAAGTGACGACCGTAGATCCGGCACCTGGCCGACTACTCAGGAGAGGAATGATGAGCTAGGGACAAAGGCAAAAACAAACCACAATCATCACAAATCAATAAACCATAGGGCGTTGAAGACATGTCGAGAATTGAAGGCCAAGGGAATCAATCAACATCGAGCTAAAGGCTATGGGGAAAATTTTAGTGATCGACTAGAATGCTAAGACAATCATTTCCTTACCTAATTAAACATACAGAACTAAAAACACAAATCACACTAACAATCTACCATTCATAAATAAAGGAATCATATCATTGCACAATCGCCCACTCTGATTTGATGTCCTACGCGCTTCGTGCAACTCACTCTTTCCGACAGATGAGACTTCATTGGTACCTCCCATCCAATGCTAGGGGTACTCTTCTCCCCCCTTATCCCCCCGAGCCTCAAATGGGCCACACACACTGACCAGAGAATCAACTAGCTCCCAGATTGCCTCGCAAAGCCGAGCTTCCACTCCTCAATGAGCTAGGTATCCCAACTCCCACAAGCTAAGTCAGTCAAGTATAAATTTCTGTAGCATAAAATTACGCATAACAAAAGAGAACCATTATCCTTCTCCTCCCTCCATTATATAGAGTTTCGAAGTCCCTTACTTTCCCAAAATCCCATTTAATTAAATTTTTAATAATTTAATTCATAAAAATCCTCCCCGTACATGTGTCACCCATCCCCTTCATTCCTCCATAAATTAATTTCATTAATTAATTAATTTCCCCTATTTCCCTCACCCACCTAAAATACTTCCTAGAATCACTCCTAGATGACCCCATATTCCCTTACAAGTTTTAATGAATTCCCCCTTATTAATTTACTAGTTTAGTTTAAATTAGAAAGTTCTTAAATGTTAGATACCTTACTAAGTTAGACTTTCTACTTTTTCCTTGGGTTTCCCTTTTCTTTTTATGTTTCCCACTTTTTCCTAGTTTCCTAATTATTTTAGATTTCCCTCTTTCCCCTTTTTATTTAAAACTCAATTTGGCAGGTGTAAAAAATAATTTTTTCCCTTTTCCCCTTTTAATTAATAATTTTAATTAGTATAAGTGACAAAACAATTATTCCCCCACTTTTTTTAATTTTATCCCCCAAAATATTTTTATAAATTAAAAGAATTACTCACCCCCTTCTCGACACAAGATTAATGAAGATTATCATTTTTATTTATTTATTTTATTTTTATTTAAACATAGTTTTTTTTTCTTTTACCGCAAGTTTCACCTAGACCTATATTTTAATTTTCGAGGCTGGGCGACATTTTATTAGGGAAAATGTTTTTTATTTTTCTTATCACGTTATTCATCCTAAGGCCATCTAGATTTATTCATTTATTAATTAACAATGCGATGTGCTCTTTAGGACGCACCACGTGCTCCAAGGGTGCCACTCGCCTCTTTCATTTTTTCTTGTGCGACGTGCCCTTAAGGACACACCACATGCTCCAAGGGTGCCACTCGCCTCTTTCCACTTTTCTTCCTCGAAGATCCCTTTAGGATTCACCACATGCTCCAAGGGTGCCACTCACCTCTTCAATGACTTGGTAGACATAAAAAACCCCTGGAGTCAATACTCCGCTAGGTGATTTTGTGGGAGACTAAGGGCCTCTAAGGAATAAGGCCTCTGACTTATTGCGTGCCCCTTAGAATCATCATGAGCGACTGTCGCATTATTCCCTCACGACATCGTGGGTCCTCTCAAATTAGGTAATCGTTAACCTACAATTCGAGCCACGACGAGAGTGCTAGTAGGTTGTGGTAGGGCTGCTATCCACACCTCTCCCTCAACATCTCTCGTACTCATGCGTGACCCCTCTACTCCACATGTGAGTCTTGTCGGTAAGCTATCATCAGCCTGCATCATCAACGAATCATGTCAAAAATATATCCATAATCATATCATATAATCAGATGCACTAATATCACATATAAAACAATCAAACCCCAATAGTTCACTCCCTGACTCGATCCGGAGTCCAAGGGGTTCCATCGATGCCTCTGCATCCTCGAGGTCCAAAATTATGCACACTTAGTAAAACCAAGTCAATAACACCTGTCTATGTCAATGCAACAAAACAATATGTCATCAAGCCATAACGCCTCATAATCAAAATCAAATGTTTAATAGTATAATAATCTGGATCACTTGCGAGCAAGTGTCCTCAAAAAATAAGTTCACTCAGTGTGCGCAAGAGTGGGATGTTACAACGTCTCTATGCACCGAAGTGACGACTGTCGATTCCGCTCTTGGCCGACTGCTCAAGCATGGACTGAAAAACTAGGGAAGAGGACGAAAGGCACAAATCTTCACAACAATCAACAAAACCAAAGGACAACCACAACATGTAGGGACCGAATCCCAAGGGAAACAAGTCAAGCAACGAGCTTAAGGGTATGGTAACTTAAGTTCTCGGATGAAATTCTAAGTCAGATATTTTCTTTACCCAATTAAAAATACAAAATTGAAAGTGTAAGGTGTAATAAGAATCTACCATGAAGAATCAAGTAAGCGTATTGTATCCCAAGTCGTCCTCTCTGAGTCGTTGTCCCGCATTCTCCATGCATCTCCCGCTTGCCGACTGACGAGACTTCACTGGTACCTCCCAGCCAACACTATGGGTACTCTTCTTCCCCCTTAGCCCTCCGAGCCACAAAGGGGCCATGCACACTAAAACAAAGATCATATAGCTCCCAGATCGCCTCATAAGGCCGAGCTACCACTCCTCTTCGAGATGGGTATCCCAACTCCAACAAGATAAGTCAGTCAAGTCTAAAATTATGCAGTGTAATGTTAAGCATAACAGAAGAGATCCATCATCCTTCTCCTCCCTCCATTATGTATAGTTTCAAAGTCCTCTACTTTCCCAATTTCCCATTTAATTTATTTTTCAACAATTTTATTCATAAAATCCTCCCTGTACATGTGTCACCCATCCCCTTCATTGCACCTTAAATTAATTTAATTAATTAATTAATTACTCCTATTTCCCTCACCCACCTAAAAGGACTCCTAGACTCGCTCCTAGGTGTCCCCATATTCCCTTACAAGTTTTAATGACTTTCCCCCTTACTAATTTACTAGTTGAGTTTAATTTATAAAGTTCTTAAATGCTAGATACCTTACGAAGATAGACTTTCTTATTTTTCCTTGTGTTTCCCTTTTCTTTTTATGTTTCCCACTTTTTCCTAGTTTCTTAATTCTTTTAAATTTCCCTCTTTCCCTTTTCATTTAAAACTCAAATTAACAGGTGTAGAAAATTAAATTTTTCCCTTTTTCCTTTTTAATTAATAAATTTTAATTAGCATAAGTGACAAAACAATTATTTCCCCTTTTTCCCTTTTTAAATTTTATCCCCCAAAAGATTTCTTATAAATGAAATGAATTACTTACCCCCTTCTCCTCACATGATGAATGATGATTATCANATATATATATATATATATATATATATATAATCATAAGTATTGCTTAGACCTAGACTTTATTTTCCTGGGCTGGGTGACATTTTATTAGGGAAATTGCTCTAAATCCTTCTCATCACATTATTCATTCTAAGACCATACATGTTCATTCATTTATTAATTAGCAACGTGGTGTGCTCTTCAGGACGCACTAAGTGCTCCAAGGGTGCCACTAGCTCCATTTTGTTTCCCTTGCGGGACATGCCCTTCAGGATGGACTATGTGCTCCAAGGGTGCCACTCACCTCTTTCTGTTTTTCTTGCACGACGTGCCCTTTAGAATGCACTACATGCTCCAAGGGTGCCACTCACCTCTTGAATGACTTGGTAGACATAAAAAAACAGCGGAGTCAATAATTTTTCAGGTGATATTGTGGGAGACTAAGGGCCTCTAAGGAACAAGGCCCCTTCCTTATTGTGTGCCCCTTAGAATCATCGTGATAAATTATCACAGTCTGCCCTCACGACATTGTTTGTCTTATTCCTCAATGTTGGGAGTGCTAGTAGGCTATGGCAGAGCTGTTGTCCACACCTCTCCCTCAACGTCTCTAGCAATCATGCGTGACCCCTGTACTCCACATGTGAGTCCGGTCGACAAGCTATCGTCAACCTACATCATTAACGAATCATGTCAGAAATAATATCCATAATCATATAATCTAATGTACAAATGTCATATATATATAACAATCAAACCCAATATTCCACTCCCTGACTCAATCCAGAGTCCAAGGGGTTTCATCGACGCCTTTGCATCCTCGAGGTCCAAAATCTTCAACACTCAGGAAAATCGAGTCAATAGCACATGTCTATGTCAATATAGAAAAATAACATGTCATCAATCCATAACGCCTCATAATCATAATCAACTTCCCAATAGTATAATAATCTGGATCGCTTGCAAGCAAGTGCCCTCAAGGAATAAGTTCACGCAGTGTGCGGAAGAGTGGGATGTTACAGCCACCCTCTTCAAACTCTCCCAATGAGAATTGGGACAAGCCTTGCCAATTAATAGGAGATGGACTAGGGATCTGTGAACAACACAACTAAGAACTAAATCTAGGATTCAATGTGTTCACATTAATACGAAAAAATAAATTTCATGTTGTTGATTATTCAAAAGATTGGAGATTGGACAACTAAAGTGATCATATGTGGATATTAGAAAACAAATACATGATTCAACCCATTCAAATTTAAACTCATGGAATGAAGTCTACTATTTACTGGAGATTCATTTAACATATGACCAAACTGCAACTAATGACGATAACAACTCAATTATTTCTAAAGATACAATGATATGTATCTAGATCTAGAACTACAAGAAAACTATCCTCAAATGCATAAAAAATTTATTAACTATAACACTGTTAATATTATGGTAGCTGCGGGAGGTATTTACCCCCACATGTGAACCTGATGAGAATAGAAGACTTCGGGAAGCAAGAGAAACCCTAATGAGTTGGCTAATAACCCTAGAAGCCTTTTCGGCTCAAGAAGAAAATTTATATTAGGCTATTAGCCTCCAAGAGAAGAAGTCGACCAAAATTAATAATAATATACTGAACAGACACATACCCAGAAAGAGAAGTCGGCCCCAGTAAACTGGCAGGATTACTATAAATACAGGGTGCCAGTTCTCATTTGTCATATCTCAGGACTGCAGTTTTCCCAGTTGGTGCGCACTGCAATTGCAGTCTGGTGCGCAGGTTTGGAGGAGGGTTGCAGCTGCAGCTGCAGCAGAAGCTAGTTTCAGTATTGGCTTGGATATCTCTTGGCTAGGGTTTGGAACATCTGATCAGTGTTTTGTGATGTGCTATCCTTGGGGATTGATGCACTACTCTTTGTTTGGCTATCTAGCCTAGGGTTTGCTTCCGGAGGAATTCTCAGGTCAAGGTTA
>SNQJ01S0007544.1:117926-142034 GCA_010110895.2 Picea sitchensis
AAGTGGAGGTAATTAAAAATTGGCCATCACCGAGAAATATTTTCGAGGTGAGAAGTTTTCATGGACTGGCTAGTTTCTACCGAAAATTCATCAGGAATTTCAGTGGAATTAGTGCAGCAATGATGGACACAGTCAAGAAAAGACATAAATCTTTTCATTGGACTAAAGACACATAGAAGAGCTTCAATCTGTTGAAGCGAAAGATCACAGAATAACCGGTTTTGGTATTGCCAGATTTCCAGAAGGTGTTCCAAGTGAAATGTGATGCAAGTGGCTTTGCCATAGAAGCGGTCTTGAGCCAGGACAGACCAATTGCATATTTCAGCGAGAAGCTGGATGAGGCAAAAGTAAAGTACTCCACGTATGATAAAGAGTTTTATTCTCTCATACAGGTGTTGAATAAATGGAGGCATTACTTGGTCCCAAAAGAATTTGTTTTGTATAGTGATAATCATGCATTACAGTTTGTGACTCAACTGGAGAAGTTGAATCAAAAACATGCTAAATGGGTAGAGTATATGAATAATTTTACATTTGTAATTAAACACATTTCAGGTACTGCTAACAAAGTGGCTGATGCTTTGAGCAGGAAGTGTTTGTTGCTGCAGGAATTCAGAGTCAAAACATTGGGTTTTGAAAATCTTAAAGACATGTATGCAGGTGATGCAGATTTTGCAGAGGCATATGAAGCAACTGAGAATCCATTTCTTAGAGACAGAAGCCCGTGGATACATTATATGATCCAGAATGGACTGTTGTTCAAAGGAAATCAGCTATGCATTCCGAATTGCTCCATGAGGGAGAATCTGCTAAAAGAAAAACACAGCGGAGGCTTGGCAGGGAATTTTGGCCACGACAAGACATTTGCAAAGCTGAGCGAAGCATACTTTTGGCCAACGATGCGGTCGGAAGTCAATCAATTTGTTGACAGATGTAGAATTTTCCAGCATTCAAAGGGCGGGAAGCAGAATGCGGGATTCTATCATCCATTACCCATACCAGAAGGGCCATGGGAGGCCATAAGCATGGATTTTGTATTGGGATTGCCTAGGACGCAAAGAGGACATGATTTGATCTTTGTGGTGGTTGACAGGTTTTCAAAAATGGCACATTTTATTCCATGCCAGAAGACCAGTGATGCGACTCATATCGCAAATTTGTTTTTCAAGGAGATCGTTAGACTTCATGGTTTACCCAGAAGCATAGTATTGGACAGGGATACGAAATTCATTGGACATTTCTGGAGGACACTCTGGAAGAAGATGGGAACTAACTTGATGTTTAGTTCTTCCTATAATTCTCAGATGGATGGGAAAACAGAGGTGGTAAATAGAAGTCTAGGAGATTTATTAAGAATCTTGGTAACAGAGCACCACAGCAGTTGGGACAATGCGTTGCCATAGGGAGAGTTTGCATACAACGACTCAGTGAACAGAAGCACAGGCAAAACTCCATTTGAGATTGTATATGGCAGGAAACCAAGAGGAGTATATGAGCTTAGGGATTCAGAGCAAATAATGACTAAGAGCGCCAACATTGAAGAATTCGCAGAGGCGATGCAAGAACTTCACAGCAGGGTGAAGGAGCGATTGCTGGAATCAAACCAAGAATATAAGCACAGAGCAGATCAGCATCGGAGACAACTTCAGTTAAAAGTTGGTGATCTAGTTTTGGCACATCTGAGGAAGGAAAGGTTCCCAAGGGGAACATACAACAAGCTGAAAATGAAGAAAATTGCGCCATGCAGAGTCCTAAAGAAATTGGGAAAAAACGCTTATGAAATTGAGTTGCCGAATGAGATCGGAATGTCTCCGACATTCAATGTCTCATACTTATACCCATATAAGACTAAGGAAGCAGGAGCTGGAAGTGATGAAAAGCCAAAAATACAGTGGCAGAAGCAGATGCCGATTGCAGAGAAGCCACAAATGGAGCATATACTTGATAAGAGGGTGAGAAAAAGGACCAGACGAAAGAAATACTTCGAGTATCTGGTCAAATGGAAGAACCACCCAGTGGAAGATGCCAGCTGGGAGACTGAAGCAGAGATTCAAAAGCATGGACAGACCGTGCAGGAGCTCATGGACAGGAGCCCATGAAAGTTTTCAAGCCGAGGATTATGATGCAGGAGCATCGCCACCTCATCAAGCGAGCCATCACATCAAGTGGAGATCAGCTGGATAAACAAACCCAAACTTTTGAAAATACTTTGGGATTGTAGCACTAGTCTTTAATGAAGCCATTTATGAAGGCACATTGTATGTTGTATTGGACCTTGAGTCTTAAGCTCTCGTCCTTTGGTAGATAGGAGGCATTTAATCTAGTTAATGCTGGTAGATAGGATGTTAAGTCTAGATTTGATAGTTTAGAGTTCGAGAGGGAAAACGGATATAGACACCCTCATTGTACCATTGTAACATTATCAAGCATTCAGGAGAAGAGAAGAACAAGCAGAGAATATTGTATGAAGAACACCCATGTACAGGCGTTTGAATTAATAGAAGGAAGCTTTGATTCAAACTCATGGTTTGTGTTGTTTTCTCTGTGTATTGATGCTATGCTCATGAATGTTTGCTTTCTGGTTATGCATTTTCTTTGTATATTCTGTGCATGTGATTTCATGTTTCAAACTAAAGTCTGAAAGGGAGAGAGAATGAGGTTCAACTCTTTCTCTATCTGAGCCAGGAGATTCCTACAAAGTGTGCAGTTGAATGCATCTGCAAGGAGTCCATTGATGAAGGCTCAATAGTTTAACTTTTGTTCTCATTCACCCAGAAGTGGAAGTGGGTTGTTGAATCCGTTCAAAGAGTGCGCAGGCTGAAGAAGAAGTCTCAGTTGTGAATCTGAGCAAGGAGATCTATGACTGCTGCTGCGAGAGTTGCGCAGAGTCGAAGGGATTCAACACTTGAGAGTTGTTGAACGATTGTCGTGAGGAGCGCATTCAAGTCCCTCTAGAAGAGTCAGAGTGGGAAATCTCAGGAGGTATAGAACCTTCGTGATATCGTTGAAGAAGAACACCAGGAGTTTGTGCCGTGAAAGGTTTCAGGCCAAAGTTGTCAGTGCGTGCACATAGATCTCTTTTTTCCTAGAGACTGTTGAAGTCGTGGAAAAGCTCAAGAGGAATATACCTTGAAATCACTGAAGGCTAAGTGCAGGGAAGTTGTCGTTGGAATTCGGAGGAAAGCGCCACATGTTGGCGAGCGATCAAATGAGTCTCGTGGAGAGACATTGCTTTATTTCGCAGAATCCTCAAGGGGAGAACGGACGGACGAAATCCTTGGAAGAGGTTTCACGAAGTTTCGAGAGTCGTTGGATCTCACAGAGGTGCAAGGTTGTCACAGTGCAGGCGTGGAGAGGATTCAAAGCTCAGGATGGGCAGCGTCATTGATCCAAGTCGGTCAGGGCCGTTGGATTGTTCACAGGATCGCCTATCGGGACCTCGTGACAAAAGTGTCCTAAGTTTGGGAAGGAAAGTCGGGAGACTACGAGAAGCGAGATCTCGAGTACTCCGAGGATAGCGTGGGTCCACTGGAGTTGGCGAGTGGATAGGTGGCACCTCGCATCTCGAGATCTCGTAAGAGGAAGGATCAAGAAATTGGTGCCAAAGGACGTGAGGTCACGAGGCAGCAAAGTGGCGAGAGGCTAGGAGTCGTTTATCTGAGAAGGACAAGTGGAGGAGATATAAGGATCTTGCGAACTCGGGAGCTCGCAAGGTGAACGCCCAACCATTGGGTACTCCGATTCACGAGGACGCAAGGCGCGAGGAGGTGGATAGTCGTTGGATCCAGAGTGCGGGAGGACCATTGGATCTGCATGTGGGATCGTGCATCGGAGCCTCGCAAGAAAAGGCTCAAGAACTTGACCTTGTGAGAAGCAAAGTCACGAGGGAACAAAGTCGCGAGTCTCGGCACCTCGGACAACCGGAGTCGACGGGGAAGTTATTCAACCTCGCGAGTAGTGAAGTCGCGAGGGAGCGAGGTCGCGATAGCGTGGAAGTCCCAAGAGAAGTGACGAGTGTGGATGGGTCAAGTCACACATGCGCATCGAAGTTTCAGTACCTCGGGTATCGGAGGTTGTAGAACCAAAAGTTTGGGATCGCGAGTAGCGAGGTCGCGAGTAGCGAAATCCCTCAGGGAAAAGTCAACGAGTTGACTGACCATCGGTTCTCGGGGATCCGAGAACCCAGAGTTCAACCTTTGAACTCGCTAAGTCACGAGTTCTGATCCTCCGAGAAGTTAAGGAAGGGGATCGCGCGGTGAAGAGAATCTGTGGGTAGAAAGATTCTCGATAGGGAATTAGGAGAACCATTGAGTTCTTCGGGCCGAGGAGAGAGGAAGGTCCTGTGTGAGCGGACGTGCCCGTGAGGGTGGTGTGCGTTTGCGTCACTATCAATAAGAAGTGGATGTAACATTCCCATATCTTCAATGATCAAATGGAGAGTGCACTTGGACATAATGTTACTAGTGTTGGTCTCGAAATAAACTTGATTTGTGTTTGTTGAGGTGCTAGTCGCATGATTTTGTTGGGAATTTGTTGAGGTCGAATGAGGATAGTACCTTTAACATGAAAAAGTGGGTTTGGCATCAAATGTTTGAAGGGAAAAAAACCAACAATGGATTCAATCTTTACAAAGTAATTTCATCATAAACATGAAGATATTGTAGTTGTGCACTCAGGATACATGGTACACCATAAGACAAGAAAATCTAGTGATTCATATTGGCCGATCTAAATAATAAAGGGAGGGCTAACCTGTCTGAGCATACATTAGAGATGACTTGTCCAAACAAATACTAGGGTCGTCCTATGTCTAACAAATCCTAGGTCTAACTCATCTCGATTTTGCAAGTGACAAGTATTTACTATTTATACACCTATTTGGGGTGCCTTGTTGAGGTTTATTCTATGGTTAGTTTAGTACAAAAGTGCATTAATTGGATGATTTTGGTTATATCCTATGTTTCTTGGTGGAGAAGACAATGACTGAGTTAGCCCCTATTGGTGCATGATTTTGATGACATTTCTTCTCATGTGCTATGTTGATTTGAGGACTGTTTGGGAGACTCTTCATGCTTGATTGTCATATTTGTTCATGTTTTGAAGTTGAGTGAAAATTGGAGGTCTAATTTTTATATTGCACTAGCAGGAGACCAAATCGTTGTAAGTAAATTTTAGGCTTGTTCTGTGTAGACATCATTTTCATCCTTGTTCCAACATTCCATATGAGCCACAACCATCATTAAACAGGGTATTGATATGTGTATATTAGATATAAACATGAAATACCACAGGGTTATCACAATTTTATGTCATCATGCTTTACTGGACTAAAGACTACTAATCTGCTTTCAGACATAGTTTACAACAACAAGTTGATTGTTCAGGGGCAAGGTTAGAGCGTGGCCTAAACTTCTTGAAATTTATCAAGGCATGGATCAAATGTTTCAAGGAAGTGATTTGGCATATCCCCTTGACATGGTCAAAGGGTAAGTATTTTATGCCTTTTTCACAACAAATCCATAATTTGAGATAACAGGTTAGTATTCTTTGAGGAGAAAACGTAGGGGTATTACTCTCTTTGCTCCGGGCACTGTTGTTGAAGGATATGAATGTAATCATAGTCAAACTTAATAAAGAGGGAAAGACAACATGTGCTAGCTTTCCCCCACTGTGGAATGATGTTGTTCGAGATGCACTTGTGCTTGTGCAAGAGCGAAATCTAGCATGCACTCGCTTTCCCCCACAGTGGGATGATGTTGTCCTAGATGAGCTTGTGCTTGTGCAAGAGGGAAATTTAGCACGCGCTAGCTTTCCCCCATGGTTGGATGATGTTGTTTGAGATGAGCTCGTGATTGTGAAAGAGGGAAAGCTACCACACGCTATCTTTCCCCCATGGTGAGATGATGTTGTTCGAGACGAGCTCATTCTTGTGCAAGAGGGAAAGCTAGCATGACCCAACTTTCCCCCACGGTGGGATGATGCTTTTCAACATGAGCTTGTGGTTGTGCAAGAGGGAAAGCTAGCACACACTAGCTTTCACCCACGCTGGTATGATGTTGTTTGAGATGAGCTTATGCTTGTGCAAGAGACAAAGCTAGTATGCCCACAGTGGGATGATGTTGTTCGAGATGAGCTCATGCTTGTGCAAGAGGGAAAGCTAGCATGCACTAGCTTTCCCCCACAATGGGATGATGTTGTCCGAGATGCACTCGTGCTTGTGCAAGAGGGAAAACTAGCATGCTTTCCCCCATGGTGCGATGATGTTGTCTAAGATGAGCTTGTGTTTCTGCAAGAGGGGAAAGCTAGCACACGCTAGCTTTTCCCATTGTGGGATGATGTTATCTTAGATGAGCTTGTGTTTGTCCAAGAGGGAAATCTAGCATGCACTTGTCCAAGAGGGAAAGCTAGCACGCACTAGCTTTCCCCAATGATGCGATGATGTTGTCTGAGATGAGCTCATGCTTGTGTAAGAGGGAAAGATGACACGTGCTAGCTTTTCCCTATGGTGGGATGATGTTGTTAGAGATGAGCTCGTGCTTATGCAAGAGGGAAAGCTAACACGTGCTAGATTTCCACCACAATGGAATGATGTTGTATGAGATTAGCTCGTGATTGTGCAAGAGGTAGCTCGTTCTTGTGCAAGAGGTAGCTTTACCCCATGGTAGGATGATGTTGTCAAGATGAGCTCATGCTTTTGTAAGAGGGAAAGCAAGCACCCCCAGGGTGGGATGATGTTGTCTGAGACGAGCTCACACTTTTACAAGAGGGACAACTAGCATGAACTAGCTTTCCCCCATGGTGGGATGTTGTTGGAGACACACTCGTGTTTGTGAAGGAGGGAAAGCTAGCATGTGCTAGCTTTCCCCCACAATGGGATGATGTTGTCCGAGAAGAGCTTGTGCTTGTGCAAAAAGGAAAAATAGCATGCGCTAGCTTTTCTTCATGATGGGATGATGTTGTCCAAGATGAGCTTGTGCTTGTGCAAGAGGGAAAGCTAGCACACGCTCGCTTTCCCCCATGGTGGCATGATGTTGTCCGAGATGAGCTCATGCTTGTGCAAGAGGGAAAGCTAGCATGAGCGAACTTTCCCCCATGGTGGGATGATGTTGTTCAAGATGAGCTCATGCTTGTGCAAGAGGGAAAGCTACCACACGCTATCTTTCACCCACTCGGGTATGATGTTGTTCGAGATGAGCTCGTGCTTGTGACAGAGGGAAAGCTAGTATGCCCATGGTGGGATGATGTTGTCCGAGATGAGCTCGTGCTTGTGCAAGAGGGAAAGATAGAACGCGCTAGCTTTCCCCCACAGTGGGATGATGTTGCCCGAGATGCAGTCATGCATGTGCAAGAGGGAAAACTAGCACTTTTTCCCCCACGGTGCGATGATGTTGTATGAGATGAGCTTGTGCTTATGCAAGAGGAGAAAGCTAGCAAGCACTAGCATTTCCCATTATAGGATGATGTTGTCTTAGATGAGCTTGTGCTTGTCCAAGAGGGAAAGCTAACATGTGCTTGTCTAAGAGGGAAAGCTAGAATGTGCTAGCTTTCCCCAATGTGATGATGTTGTCTGAGATCTCGTTCTTGTGAAACAGGGAAAGCTAACACACGCTAGCTTTCCCCTATGGTGGGATGATGTTGTCAGAGATGAGCTCGTGCTTCTGCAAGAGGGAAAGCTACCATGTGCTAGCTTTCCCCCACGATGGAATGATGTTATCCGATATTAGCTAGTGCTTGTGCAAGAGGTAGCTTTACCCCAGGGTGGGATGATGTTGTTTGAGATGAGCTTGTGCTTATGTAAGAGGGAAAGAGAGCATGCACTAGCTTTCCCCCAGGGTGGGATGATGTTGTCTGAGATGAGCTCATGATTTTTCAAGAGGGACAAATATAACGAGCTAGCTTTCCCCCATGGTGGTATGTTGTCAGAGACAAGCTTGTGTTTGTGCAAGAGGGAAAGCTAGCACGCACTAGCTTTCCCCCACGGTGGATTGATGTTGTCTGAGATGACCTCGTACTTGTGAAAAAAGGAAAACTAGCATACGATGTCTTTTCTCCATGATGGGATGATGTTGTCTGAGACGAGCTCGTGCTTGTGCAAGAGGGAAAGCTAGCAGACACTCACTTTCCTCCATAGTGGAATGATGTTGTCCGAGATGAGCTCGTGTTTGTGCAAGAGAGAAAGATAGCATGCATTATCTTTCACCCACAGTGGGATGATACTGTTCAACATGAGTTCATGCTTCTGCAAGAGGGAAAGGTAGCACACACTAGATTTCCCCCACAGTGGGTTGATGATGTCTGAGATGAGCTCCTGCTTGTGCAAGAGGGAAAGCCAACAAGTGCTAGCTTTCCTCCATGGTGGATGAGCTCGTGCTTGTGCAAGATGTAGAGCTAGCACGCATTTTCTTTCGCCCATGGTGGGATGATGTCCGAGATGAGGTCATGCTTGTGTAAGAGGGAAAGCTATCACACACTAGCTTTCCCCCATGGTAGGATGTTGCTATCCAAGATGAGCTCGTGCTTGTGCTTGTGCAAGAGGGAAAGCTAGCACGCACTAGCTTTCCCCCATGATGGGATGATGTTGTTTAATATGAGCTCATCCTTGTGCAAGAGGGAAAGCTAGCTTTCCCCATCGGTGGGATGATGTTGTCTGAGATGAGCTTGTGCAAGAGGGAAAGCTAACACGAGCTAGGTTTCCCACACAGTGGGATGATGTTGTTCAATGGGATGATGTCCAAGATGAAATTGTGCTTGTGCAAGAGAGAAAGCTAGCACGTGCTATCTTTTCCCCATGGTGGGATGATGTTGTCCAAGATGAGCTCATGCTTGTGCAAGAGGGAAAGAACACACATTGGCTTTCCCCCATTGTGGGATGATGTTTTCCAAGATGAGCTTGTGCTTGTGCAAGAGGGAAAGTTAGCACACACTAGATTTTCCCCATGGTGGGATGCTTTTGTCTGAGATGAGATCGTGCTTGTGCAAGAGGGAAAGCTAGCATGCTCTAGCTTTCCCCCATGGTGGAATGATGTTGTCCAATATCATCTCTTGTGTGTGGAAGGGGGAAAGCTAGCAAGTGTTAGCTTTCCCCCATGGTGGGATGACGTTGTTTGAGATGAGCTCGTGCTTTGGTAATAGGGAAATCTAGCACAGGCTAGCTTTAACTCATAGTGGGATGATGTTGTCTGAGATGATCTCATGCTTGTGCAAGAGCGAAATCTAGCATGCACTATCTTTCCCCCACAGTGGGATGATGTTGTCCTAGATGAGCTTGTGCTTGTGCAAGAGGGAAAGCTAGCACACACTAGCTTTCCCCCATGGTTGGATGATGTTGTTCGAGATGAGCTTGTGATTGTGAAAGAGGGAAATCTAGCACACGCTAGCTTTCCCCCATGGTGAGATGATGTTGTTCGAGATGAGCCCGTGCTTGTGCAAGAGGGAAAGCTAGAACAACCCAACTTTCCCCCACGGTGGGATGATGCGTTTCAACATGAGCTCGTGGTTGTGCAAGAGGGAAAGCTAGCACACACTAGCTTTCACCCACGTTGGTATGATGTTGTTTGAGATGATCTTGTGCTTGTGCAAGAGAGAAAGGTAGTATGCCCACAGTGGGATGATGTTGTTTGAGATGAGCTCATGCTTGTGCAAGAGGAAAATCTAGCATGCACTAGCTTTCCCCCACAATGGGATGATGTTGTCCAAGATGCACTCGTGCTTGTGCAAGAGGGAAAACTAGCATGCTTTCCCCCATGGTGCAATGATGTTGTCTAAGATGAGCTTGTGTTTCTGCAAGAGGGGAAAGCTAGCACACGTTATCTTTTCCCATTGTGGGATGATGTTATCTTAGATGAGCTTGTGTTTGTCCAAGAGGGAAATCTAGCATGCACTTGTCCAAGAGGGAAAGCTAGCACGCACTAGCTTTCCCCAATGATGCGATGATGTTGTCTGAGATGAGCTCGTTCTTGTGTAAGAGGGAAAGATGACACGTGCTAGATTTTCCCTATGGTGGGATGATGCTGTCAGAGATGAGCTCGTGCTTATGCAAGAGGGGAAGCTAACACGCGCTAGATTTCCACCACAATGGAATGATGTTGTATGAGATTAGCTCGTGCTTGTACAAGAGGTAGCTCGTGCTTGTGCAAGAGGTATCTCATGCTTGTGCAAGAGGTAGCTTTACCCCATGGTGGGATGATGTTGTCAAGATGAGCTCATGCTTGTGTAAGAGGGAAAGAAAGCACCCCCAGGGTGGGATGATGTTGTCTGAGATGAGCTCATGCTTTTGCAAGAGGGACAACTAGCATGAACTAGCTTTCCCCCATGGTGGGATGTTTTCAGAGATTCACTCATGTTTGTGCAAGAGGGAAAGCTAGCACGTGCTATCTTTCCCCCACAGTGGGATGATGTTGTCTGAGAAGATCTTTTGCTTGTGCAAAAAGGAAAAATAACATGTGCTAGCTTTTCTCCATGATGGGATGATGTTGTCCAAGATGAGCTTGTGCTTGTGCAAGAGGGAAAGCTAGCACATGCTCTCTTTCCCCCATGGTGGCATGATGTTGTCCGAGATGAGCTCGTTCTTGTGCAAGAGGGAAAGCTAGCATGAGCCAACTTTCCCCCATGGTGGGATGATGTTTTTCAAGATGAGCTCATTTTTGTGTAAGAGGGAAAGCTACCATATGCTAGCTTTCACCAACTCTGGTATGATGTTGTTCGAGATGAGCTCGTGCTTGTGACAGAGGGAAAGCTAGTATGCCCATGGTGGGATGATGTTGTCTGAGATGAGCTCATGCTTGTGCAAGAGGGAAAGCTAGCACGCGCTAGCTTTCCCCCACAGTGGGATGATGTTGCCCGAGATGCAGTCATGCATGTGCAAGAGGGAAAACTAGCACTTTTTCCCCTACAGTGCGATGATGTTGTATGAGATGAGCTTGTGCTTATGCAAGAGGAGAAAGCTAGCAAGCACTAGCATTTCCCATTGTGGGATGATGTTGTCTTAGATGAGTTTGTGCTTGTCTAAGAGGGAAAGCTATCATGCGCTTGTCCAAGAGGGAAAGGTAGAATGCGCTAGCTTTCCCCAATGTGATGATGTTGTCTGAGATGATCTCATTCTTGTGCAACAGGGAAAGCTAACACATGCTAGCTTTCCCCTATGGGGGGATGATGTTGTCAGAGATGAGCTCGTTCTTCTGCAAGAGGGAAAGCTAGCACGTGCTAGTTTTCCCCCATGATGGAATGATGTTATCCGGGATTAGCTAGTGCTTTTCCAAGAGGTAGCTTTACCCCAGGGTGGGATGATGTTGTTTGAGATGAGATCGTGTTTGTGTAAGAGGGAAAGAGAGCATGCACTAGCTTTCCCCCAGGGTGGGATGATGTTGTCTGAGATGAGCTCATGATTTTTCAACAGGGACAACTATCACGAGCTAGCTTTCCCCCATGGTGGTATGTTGTCGGAGACGAGCTTGTGTTTGTGCAAGAGGGAAAGCTAGCACGCACTAGCTTTCCCCCACGGTGGATTGATGTTGTCTGAGATGATCTCATGCTTGTGAAAAAAGGAAAACTAGCATACGATATATTTTCTCCATGATGGGATGATGTTGTCTGAGACGAGCTCGTGCTTGTGCAAGAGGGAAAGCTAGCAGACACTCGCTTTCCTCCACACTGGGATGATGTTGTCCGAGATGAGCTCGTGTTTGTGCAAGAGAGAAATCTAGCATGCGTTATATTTCACCCACAATGGGATGATACTGTTCAACATGAGTTCATGCTTCTACAAGAGGGAAAGGTAGCACACACTAGATTTCCCCCACGGTGGGTTGATGATGTCTGACATGAGCTCTTGCTTGTGCAAGAGGGAAATCCAACACGCGCTAGCTTTCCTCCATGGTGGATGAGCTCGTGATTGTGCAAGATGTAGAGCTAGCACGCATTTTCTTTCTCCCATGTTGGGATGATGTCTGAGATGAGCTCATGCTTATGTAAGAGGGAAAGCTATCACACACTAGCTTTCCCCCATGATAGGATGTTGCTATCCAAGATGAGCTCGTGCTTGTGCTTGTGCAAGAGGGAAAGCTAGCACGCACTAGCTTTCCCCCACGATGGGATGATGTTGTCCAAGATGAGCTCATCCTTGTGCAAGAGGGAAAGCTAGCTTTCCCCATCAGTGGGATGATGTTGTCTGAGATGAGCTTGTGCAAGAGGGAAAGCTAACATGAGCTAGGTTTCCCACACAGTGGGATGATGTTGTTCAATGGTATGATGTCCAAGATGAAATTGTGCTTGTGCAAGAGAGAAAGCTAGCACGTGCTAGATTTTCCCCATGGTGGGATGATGTTTTCCAAGATGAGCTCATGCTTGTGCAAGAGGGAAAGAACACACACTGGCTTTCCCCCATTATGGGATGATGTTTTCCAAGATGAGCTTGTGCTTGTGCAAGAGGGAAAGTTAGCACACACTAGATTTTCCCCATGGTGGGATGCTTTTGTCTAAGATGAGATCGTTCTTGTGCAAGAGGGAAAGCTAGCATGCTCTAGCTTTCCCCCATGGTGGAATGATGTTGTCCAAGATCAGCTCTTGTGTGTGCAAGGGGGAAAGCTAGCAAGTGTTATCTTTCCCCCATGGTGGGATGACGTTGTTAGAGATGAGCTCGTGCTTTGGCAATAGGGAAATCTAGCACAAGCTAGCTTTAACTCATAGTGGGATGATGTTGTCTGAGATGATCTCATGCTTGTGCAAGAGGAAAAGCTAGCACGGACTACCTTTCCCCAACGGTGGAATGTTTTTGTATGAGATGAGCTTGTGCTTGTGCAAGAGGAAAAGCTAGCATGCACTAGCTTTCCCCCATCGACAGATGATGTTGTTCGAGATGGGCTCGTGCTTGTGTAGGATGGAAAGCTAGCACATACTAGCTTTCACCCACATTAGGATGATGTTTTTTGAGATGAGCTCGTGCTTGTGTAAGAGGGAAATATAGCATTTGCACGGTGAGATGATGTTGTCCGAGATGGCCTCGTGCTTGTGGAAGAGGGAAATCTAGTACGAGCTAGCTTTCCCCCACGATGGGATGATGTTGTCCGAGATGAACTGGGATGATGTTGTCTGAGATGAACTTGTGCTTGTGCAAGAGGTAAAGCTAGCAAGCACTAGCTTTCCCCCATGGTGGGATGATGTTTTCCTAGATGAGCTTGTTCTTGTGCAAGATGGAAAGATAGCATGCGCTAGCTTTTTCCTAGGGTGGGATGATGTCGTCCGAGATGAGCTCGAGCTTATACAAGATGGAAAGCTAGCACATGCTACCTTTCCCCCACAATGGGATGATTTGTTTCGAGATGAGGTCATGCTTGTGCAAGAGGGAAATCTAGCACGAGAAAGCTAACTTTCTCCCATGGTGGGATGATGTTGTCTGAGATGAGCTCATGCTTGTGCAAGAGGGAAATCTAGCATGTGTTAAATTTTCCCGACAATGCAATGACGTTGTCCGAGATGAGCTCATGCTTGTGCAAGAGGAAAAACTAGCACACTTTTTCTTACCCCCACGATGGGATGATGTTGTCCCAGATGAGCTCATGCTTTTGCAAGAGGCATGTGCTAGCTTTCCCCCATTGTAGGATGATGTAGTCTGAGACTTGCTCATGCTTGTGCAAGAGGGAAAGCTAGCATGCCAGCTTTCCCCCACAATGGGATGTGGTTCTCCACGATGAGCTTGTGCTTGTGCAAAAGGGAAATCTAAGATGCGCTAGATTTCCCGTATGGTGGGATGATGTTTGAGATGAGCTCGTGCTTGTGCAAGAGGGAAAGCTAGCACGTGATATCTTTCGCCCATGGTGGGATGATGTTGTTCGAGATGATCTTGTGATTGTTCAAGAGGGAAAGCCAGCATGCGTTACCTTTCCCCCATAATGGGATGATCTTGCTCGATATGAGCTCATGCTTGTGCAAGAGGGAAAGCTAGCAGCACTATCTTTCCCCCACAATGGCATGATGTTGTCCAAGATGATCTCATGCTTGTGAAAGAGGGAAAGGTAGAATGTGTTAGCTTTCCCCCATGGTGGGATGATGTTTTCCAATATGAGCTTCTACTTGTGCAAGAGGGATACGTAGCATGAGCTAGATTTCCCCCACAATGGGATGATGTTGCTCAGGATGAACTCGTGCTTGTGTGAGAAGGAAATGCTAGGTTTTCCCCAGGGTGGGACGATGTTGTCCAAGATGAGCTCGTGCTTGTACAAAAGGTAAAGCTAGCATGACCTAGATTTTCCCCACGGTGGGATGATGTTGTCTGAGATGAGCTCATGCTTGTGCAAGAGGGGAATATAGCACAAGGTACCTTTCCCTCACGGTGGGGTGATATTTTCTGAAATGAGCTCATGCTTATTCAAGAAGGAAACTTAGCATGCACTATATTTCCCCCACAGTGGGATGATGTTTTCCAAGATGAGATCATGCTTGTGTAAGAGGTAGAACTAGCACACGCAAGCATTCCCCCACAGTGGGATGTTGTTCGAGATGAGATCGTCCTTGTGCAAGAGAGAAATATAATACTCTCTATTTTTTCCCCATGGTGTAATGATGTTTGAGATGAGCTTGTATTTGTACAAGAGGGAAAGCTAACACGTTCTAGCTTTGCCCCATGTTGAGATAATGTTTGAGATGAGTTTGTGCTTGTGCAAGATGGAAAGCTTGCACATGCTAGCTTTCTCCCACAGTGGGATGATGTTGTCTTAGATGAGCTTGTGCTTGTGTAAGAGGGAAAGCTAGCATGTGCTAGATTTCCCCCATGATGGGATGATGTTTTCCAAGATGAGCTCATGCTTGTGTAAGAGGGAAAGCTAGCACGAGCTAGCTTTCACCCACTATGGGATGATGTTGTCTGAGATGAACTCATGCTTGTGCAAGAGGGAAAGCTAGCATGGGATAGCTTTCCCCATGGTGGGATGATGTTGTCCGAGATGAGGTTGTGCTTGTTCAAGAGGGAAAGCTAGCATGCGCTAGATTTCCCCCTTGGTCAGATGTTGTCCAAGATGAGGTCATGCTTGTGCAAGAGGGAAAGATAGCATGAGCCAACTTTCCCCCAGGGTGGGATGATGTTTTTCAAGATGAGCTCGTGCTTGTGCAAGAGGGAAACCTACCACAAGCTAGATTTCACCCACGTTGGTATGATGTTGTTCGAGGTGAGCTCATGCTTGTGCAAGAGGGAAAGCTAGTATGCCCACAGTGGGATGATGTTGTCTGAGATGAGCTCATGCTTGTGCAAGAGGGAAAGCTAGCACATGCTATATTTCCCCCACAATGGGATGATGTTGCCCAATATGCACTCGTGCCTGTGAAAGAGGGAAAACTAGCATGCTTTTTGCCACAGTGCGATGATGTTGTCTGAGATGAGCTTTTTCTTGTGTAAGAGGGGAAAGATAGAACATGATAGATTTTCCCATTGTGGGATGATGTTGTCTTAGATGAGCTTGTGATTGTCCAAGAGGGAAATCTAGCATGTTCTTGTCCAAGAGGGAAAGCTAGCACGCACTAGCTTTCCCCAATGATGCGATGATGTTGTCCAAGATGAGCTCGTGCTTGTGCAAGAGGGAAAGATAACACACACTAGCTTTCCCCTATGGTGGGATGATGTTGTCAGAGATGATCTCGTGCTTATGCAAGAGGGAACGCTAACACAGACTAGCTTTCCCCCACAATGGAATGATCTTGTCCAAAATTGGCTCGTGCTTATGCAAGAGGTAGCTTTACCCCTTGGTGGGATGATGTTGTCGACATGAGCTCATGCTTGTGTAAGAGGGAAAGCTAGAACCCCCAGGGTGGGATGATGTTGTCTGAGATGAGCTCATGAGTTTGCAAGAGGAACAACTAGCACGAGCTAGCTTTCCCCTAGAGTGGGATGTTGTCAGAGACTCGCTCGTGTTTGTGCAAGAGGGAAAGATAACATGCGCTATCTTTTTTCCACGGTGAGATGATGTTGTCCAAGATGTGCTCGTGCTTGTGCAAAAGGGAAAACTAGCACACGCTAGATTTTCCCCATGATGGGATGATGTTGTCCGAGATGAGCTTGTGCTTGTCCAAGAGGGAAAGCTAGCACATGCTCACTTTCCGCCATGGTGGGATGGTGTTGGCCGAGCTGAGCTCTTTCTTGTGCAAGAGGGAAAGGTAGCACGAGCCAACTTTCCCACACGGTGGGATGATGTTGTTCAAGATGATCTCATGGTGATGCAAGAGGGAAAGCTAGCACACACTAGCTTGTGCTTGTGTAAGAGGGAAAGCTAGTATGCCCAAGGTGGGATGATGTTGTCCGAGATGAGCTCGTGCTTGTGTAAGAGGGAAAGATAGCACACTTTCCCCCGAGATGCAGTCATGCTAGTGCAAGAGGGAAAATTAGCATGCTTTCCCCCATGGTATGACGATGTTGTCTGAGATGAGATTGTGCTTGTGCAAGAGGGGAAAGTTAGCATGTGTTAGCTTTTCCCATTGTGGGATGATGTTGTCTTAGATGAGCTTGTGCTTGTCTAATAGGGAAAGCTAGCATGTGCTTGTCCAAGAGGGAAAGCTAGTATATGCTAGCTTTCCCCAATGATGCGATGATGTTGTCTGAGATGAGGTCGTTCTTGTGAAAGAGGGAAAGCTAACATGCGTTAGCTTTCCCCTATGGTGGGATGATGTTGTCAGAGATGAGGTCGTGCTTGTGCAAGAGGGAAAGCTAGCATGCACTAGATTTCCCCCATGATGGAATGATGTTGTCCGAGATTAGCTCATGCTTGTGCAAGAGGTAGCTTTACCCAATGGTGGGATGATGTAGTTTGAGATGAGCTCATGCTTGTGTAAGAGGGAAAGCTAGCATGCAATAGCTTTCCCCCAGGGTGGGATGATGTTGTGTGAGATGAGCTCATGATTTTGCAAGAAGGACAACTATCACGAGCTAGATTTCCCCCATGGTGGGATGTTATTGGAGACAAGCTCGTGTTTGTGCAAGAGGGAAAGCTAGCGTGCACTAGATTTCCCCCATGGTGGGATGATATTGTCCGAGATGAGCTTGTGCTTGTGAAAAGGGAAAACTAGGACGTGATAGCTTTTCCCCATGATGGGATGATGTTGTCTGAGATGAGCTCGTGCTTCTGCAAGAGGGAAAACTAGCAAACACTTACTTTCCTCCACGGTGGGATGATGGTGTCCAAGATGAGCTCATGCTTGTGCAAGAGAGAAAGATAGCATGCAATATCTTTCACCCAGAGTGGGATGATATTGTTCAACATGAGTTCATGCTTGTGCAAGAGGGAAAGGCAGCATGTGCTAGATTTCCCACACAGTGGGTTGATGATGTTTGATATGAGCTCCTTCTTGTGCAAGAGGGAAAGCCAACAAACGCTAGCTTTCCTCCACGATGGGATGATGTTGTATGGCATGAGCTTGTGCTTTTGCAAGATCTAAAGCTAGCATGTGCTAGCTTTTGCCTACGGTGGGATGATGTTGTTCGGGATGAGCTCATGGTTGTGTAAGAGGGAAAGCTAGCACGCACTATATTTCCCCCATGGTAGGATGATGCTATCCAAGATGAGCTCGTGTTTGTGCTTGTGCAAGAGAGAAAGATAGCACGCAATAGATTTCCCCCACGATGGGATGATGTTTTCTAAGATGAGCTCGTCCTTGTGCAAGAGGGAAAGCTAGCACGTGCTAGCTTTCTCCAATGGTGGGATGATGTTTTCCGAGATGAGATTGTGCAAGAGGGAAAGCTAGCATGAGGTAGCTTTCCCACACAGTGGGATGATGTTGTCCAGTGGGAGGATGTCCACGATGAAATCATGCTTGTGAAAGAGGGAAAGCTATCACACACTAGCTTTTCCCCAGGGTGGGATGATGTTGTCTGAGATGAGCTCATGCTTGTGCAAGAGGGAAAGAACACACACTAGATTTCCCCCATGGTGGGATGATGTTGTCCAAGACAAGCTTGTGCTTGTGCAAGTGGGAAAGTTAGCACAAACTATATTTTCCCCATGGTGGGATGTTTTTGTCCGAGATGAACTCGTGCTTGTGCAAGAGGGAAATCTAACACACTCTAGCTTCCCCCCACAGTGGAATGATGTTGTCCAGGATGAGCTTGTGGATGTGTAAGGGGGGAATCTAGCAAGCGTTAGCCTCCCCCCATGGTGGGATGACATTGTCTGAGATGAGATAGTGCTTGGGCAATAGGGAAAGCTAGCAAAGGCTAGATTTACCTCACAGTGGGATGATGTTGTCTAAGATTAGCTCATGCTTGTGTAAGAGGAAAATATAGCACGTGCTACCTTTCCCCAATGGTGGGATGATGTTGTCTGAGATGAGCTTATGTTTGTGCAAGAAGAAAATCTAGCATGCACTACCTTTCCCCCATCAGTAGATGATGTTATGCGAGATGAGCTCATGCTTTTGTAAGAGGGAAAGCTAGCACATGCTATCTTTCACCCACATTGGGATGATGTTGTCTGAGATGAGCTCGTTCTTGTGCAAGAGGGAAATGTAGCATTCCCACGGTGGGATGATGTTGTCCGAGATGAGCTCATGCTTGTGTAAGAGGGAAAGCTAGCACACTTTCCCTTGAGATGCAGTCGTGTTAGTGCAAGAGGGAAAATTAGCATGCTTTCCCCCATGGTGCGACGATGTTGTCTGAGATGAGATTGTGCTTGTGCAAGAGGGGAAAGTTAACATGTGTTAGCTTTTCCCATTGTGGGATGATGTTGTCTTAGATGAGCTTGTGCTTGTCCGATAGGAAAAGATAGCATGCGCTTGTCCAAGAGAGAAAGCTAGCACACGCTAGCTTTCCCCAATGATGCGATGATGTTGTCTGAGATGAGCTCGTTCTTGTGAAAGAGGGAAAGCTAACACACATTAGCTTTCCCCTATGGTGGGATGATGTTGTCAGAGATGAGGTCATGCTTGTGCAAGAGGGAAAGCTAGCACACACTAGCTTTCCCCCATGATGGAATGATGTTGTCCGAGATTAGCTCATGCTTGTGCAAGAGGTAGCTTTACCCAATGGTGGGATGATGTAGTTTGAGATGGGCTCATGCTTGTGTAAGAGGGAAAGCTAGCATGCAATAGCTTTCCCCCAGGGTGGGATGATCTTGTCTAAGATGAGCTCATGATTTTGATAGAAGGACAACTATCACAAGCTAGCTTTCCCCCATTGTGGGATGTTATTGGAGACAAGCTCGTGTTTGTGCAAGAGGGAAAGCTAGCGTGCACTAGATTTCCCCCATGGTGGGATGACGTTGTCCGAGATGAGCTTGTGCTTGTGCAAAAGGGAAAACTAGGACGTGCTAGATTTTCCCCATGATGGGGTGATGTTGTCCAAGATGAGCTCGTGCTTGTGCAAGAGGGAAAGCTAGCAAACACTCACTTTCCTCCACGGTGGGATGATGGTGTCCGAGATGAGCTCGTGCTTTTGCAAGAGAGAAAGCTAGCATGCACTAGCTTTCACCTAGAGTGGGATGATACTGTTCAACATGAGTTCATGCTTGTGCAAGAGGGAAAGGCAACACGTGCTATATTTCCCCCATGGTGGGTTGATGATGTCTGATATGAGCTCCTTCTTGTGCAAGAGGGAAAGCCAACAAATGCTAGCTTTCCTCCATGGTGGGGTGATCCTATATGGGATGAGCTCGTGCTTTTGCAAGATCTAAATCTAGCATGTGCTAGATTTCACCCATGGTGGGATGATGTTGTTCGAGATGAGCTCATGGTTGTGTAAGAGGGAAACCTAGCATGCACTATCTTTCCCCCATGGTAGGATGATGCTATCCAAGATGAGCTCGTGCTTGTCCTTGTGCAAGAGAGAAAGCTAGCACGCCGTAGATTTCCCCCACGATGGGATGATGTTTTCTGAGATGAGCTCATCCTTGTGCAAGAGGGAAAGCTAGCATGTGCTAGCCTTCCCCAATGGTGGGATGCTGTTGTCCGAGATGAGATTGTGCAAGAGGGAAAGCTAGCATGAGCTAGATTTCCCACACAGTGGGATGATGTTGTCCAGTGGGAGGATGTCTAAGATGAAATCATGCTTGTGAAAGAGGGAAAGCTAGAACACACTAGCTTTTCCCCAGGGTGGGATGATGTTGTCTGAGATGAGCTCATGCTTGTGCAAGAGGGAAAGAACACACACTAGATTTTCCCCATGGTGGGATGATGTTGTCCAAGACGAGCTTGTGCTTGTGCAAGTGGGAAAGTTAGCACACACTATATTTTCCCCATGGTGGGATGTTTTTGTCTGAGATGAAATCGTGCTTGTGCAAGAGGGAAATCTAACACACTCTAGCTTCCCCCCACAGTGGAATGATGTTGTCCAGGATGAGCTCATGTATGTGTAAGGGGGAAAACTAGCAAGCGTTAGCTTCCCCCCATGGTGGGATGACGTTGTCGGAGATGAGGTAGTGCTTGGGCAGTAGGGAAAGCTAGCAAAAGCTAGCTTTACCTCATAGTGGGATGATGTTTTCTAAGATGAGCTCATGCTTGTCTAAGAGGAAAATATAGCACATGCTACCTTTCCTCAATGGTGGGATGATGTTGTCTGAGATGAGCTTGTGTTTGTGCAAGAGGAAAATCTAGCATGCACTGCCTTCCCCCATCAGTAGATGATGTTATGCGAGATGAGCTCGTGCTTGTGTAAGAGGGAAAGCTAGCACAGGCTATCTTTCACCCACATTGGGATGATGTTGTCCAAGATGAGCTCGTGCTTGTGCAAGAGGGAAATGTAGCATTCCCACGGTGGGATGATGTTGTCCGAGATGAGCTTGTGCTTGTGTAAGAGGGAAATCTAGCACACTTTCCCCCGAGATGCAGTCGTGCTAGTGCAAGAGGAAAAACTAGCATGCTTTCCCCCATGGTGCGACGATATTGTCTGAGATGACATTGTGCTTGTGCAAGAGGGGAAAGTTAGAATGTGTTTGCTTTTTCCATTGTGGGATGATGTTGATTAGATGAGCTTGTGCTTGTCCAATAGGGAAAGCTATCTTGTGATTGTCCAAGAGGGAAAGCTAGCACATGCTACCTTTCCCCAATGATGCGATGATGTTGTCTGAGATGAGCTCCTTCATGTGAAAGAGGGAAAGATAACACGCGTTAGCTTTCCCCTATGGTGGGATGTTGTTGTCAGAGATGAGGTCGTGCTTGTGCAAGAGGGAAAGCTAGTAGGCACTAGCTTTCCCCCATGATAGAATGATGTTGTCTAAGATTAGCTCATGCTTGTCCAAGAGGTAGCTTTACCCAATGGTGGGATTATGTAGTTTGAGATGAGCTCATGCTTGTGTAAGAGGGCAAGATAGCATGCAATAGGTTTCACCCAGGGTGGGATGATGTTGTCTGAGATGAGCTCATGATTTTGCAAGAAGGACAACTATCACGAGCTAGCTTTCCCCCATGGTGGGATGTTATTGGAGACAAGCTCGTGTTTGTGCAAGAGGGAAAGCTAGCGTGCACTAGCTTTCCCCCACGGTGGGATGATGTTGTCCGAGATGAGCTTGTGCTTGTGCAAAAGGGAAAACTAGGACGTGCTAGCTTCTCCCCATGATGGGATGATGTTGTCTAAGATGAGCTCGTGCTTGTGCAAGAGGGAAATCTAGAAAACGCTCACTTTCCTGCACGGTGGGATGATGGTGTTCGAGGTGAGCTCGTGCTTGTGCAAGAGAGAAAGATAGCATGCACTAGATTTCACCCAGAGTGGGATGATACTGTTCAACATGAGTTCATGCTTGTGCAAGGGGGAAAGGCAGCACATGCTAGATTTCCCCCACGGTGGGTTGATGATGTTCGATATGAGCTCCTTCTTGTGCAAGAGAGAAAGCCAACAAATGCTAGATTTCCTCCATGATGGGATGATGCTGTATGGGATGAGCTCGTGCTTTTGCAAGATCTAAAGCTAGCATGTGCTAGCTTTCGCCCACGGTGGGATTATGTTGTTCAAGATGAGCTCATGGTTGTGTAAGAGGGAAAGCTAGCACGCACTATATTTCCCCCATGGTAGGATGATGCCATCCAAGATGAGCTCGTGCTTGTGCTTCTGCAAGAGAGAAAGCTATCACGCAATAGATTTCCCCCGCGATGGGATGATGTTTTCTAAGATGAGCTTGTTCTTGTGCAAGAGGGAAAGCTAGCACGTGCTAGCTTTCCCCAACGGTGGGATGATGTTGTCCGAGATGAGATTGTGCAAGAGGGAAAGCTAGCATGAGCTAGCTTTCCCACACAGTGTGATGATGTTGTCCAGTGGGAGGATGTCCAAGATGAAATCATGCTTGTGAAAGAGGGAAAGATAGCACACACTAGCTTTTCCCCAGGGTGGGATGATGTTGTCTGAGATGAGCTCATGCTTGTGCAAGAGGGAAGGAACACACACTAGATTTCCCCCATGGTGGGATGATGTTGTCTAAGACGAGCTTGTGCTTGTGCAAGTGGGAAAGTTAGCACACACTATATTTTCCCCATTGTGGGATGTTTTTGTCCGAGATGAACTCGTGCTTGTGTAAGAGGGAAATCTAACACATTGTAGCTTCCCCCCACAGTGGAATGATGTTGTCCAAGATGAGCTCGTGCGTGTGTAAGGAGGAAATCTAGCAAGCGTTAGCTTCCCTCCATGGTGGGATGGCGTTGTCTGAGATGAGATAGTGCTTGGGCAATAGGGAAAGTTAGCAAAAGCTAGCTTTACTTCACAGTGGGATGATGTTGTCTAAGATGAGCTCATGCTTATGTAAGAGGAAAATATAGCACGTGCTACATTTCCCCAATGGTGGGATGATGTTGTCTGAGATGAGCTTGTGTTTGTGCAAGAGGAAAATCTAGCATGCACTACCTTTCCCCCATCAGTTGATGATGTTATGTGAGATGAGTTTGTGCTTGTGTAAGAGGGAAAGCTAGCACATGCTATCTTTCACCCACATTGGGATGATGTTGTCCGAGATGAGCTCGTGCTTGTGCAAGAGGGAAATGTAGCATTCCCAAGGTGGGATGATGTTGTTCGAGATGACCTCGTGCTTGTGGAAGAGGGAAAGATAGCATGAGCTAACTTTCCCCCATGATGGGTGTTGTTGGGAAAAACACCCTACGGACTAGCAAACTAGGGTAATACTTGCATGCAGATTTGACAGAATAGAAACTACTTTTTTACCTACATCCCAAGATTTAAACCCCTTTTTCTCAGTAAATTCATGGAAAAGGACCACCTACCTTATTACCGGCGTTCGATGTAGATCCTCTGTTGCCCTTTGATTACTTGCTTACACTGCTCCTTCCACAGATGAACTACACTCAAGACAAACAACAACTATGCATGCATGCTACTTCTATACTCAAGGGTTAGAAATCAAACATAAATTAATCAAACCATAGACAATTCATGGATTGGGACGGGAAAAGCATTCTTTTTATTATTGAAAATGAATCAACTTACAAAAGTTGAGACTGGCCACTGCTCCTTGAACCTGATCCTAGGCTCCTCTTCTTCTGTCCTTCAACTGCTTTGCGTTAAAACTCCTTTGGCATGAGGAAAGGCTAAAGGGTTGGGACAATGGATTACGTAAATGGGCAGAGTTTCTTCTCTATATTTTTTCCTCCTCCAAATGGTACCCCTACCCCTTATTTTATAGGCTAGAAGGAGCTAGGGTTTTGTATGAACCCTCAGCCATGCATGGCCGGGAGTTTCAATTAACTGACCCATAGCTTTTTGTTCCGTCGACAAATTTCCTTTTTTCGTGTTTTGGTAGGTACACGCGGGCTGTTGTGAGTCAGCCAGCGTGTACATGCATGTAGTAATGGGTTAGGGTGTGTGGGCCTTTACACAAGAGTATTTTCAAAGAGTTATTCAGCAGAGTTTTGGAAAAGAAGGGATATGAGTTGGCCTGATGCCAGGTAAGCATATGTGGTGAAATTTAGGTTTATAACAAATGCCCCCTAATGTGTGAGGTCAGAAGAGCATATGATGGCCAAAATACATTACCAATATTTACTGATGTGTCGAACGAGTGTGGCCAAGGATCAGGAACCAGGAGGTGTCATCTGCAAAATAACAAATGTCTCACCGAGGCGGGCATACCCATGCTCGGGATAAAATAGAACCATGGCTACCAATCAAATACACTATAGATCCATGTCAAATAACTATAA
>SNQJ01S0007545.1:0-17887 GCA_010110895.2 Picea sitchensis
CCCACATCTATGAATGGAAGACTCATTCTCTTTCTTTTGGCTCGTCTGGTTCACCAAGATGGAGCTTGGTGGTAGAAACGTTGGCACTGAGTTCCGCATCAATGATCTATCTCCCCCTTTCTAGTTATAGATCAGAGTCTGAACCCACATCTTATTCATAGGATTTCACTTTAGCCACTATCGACTGCTTTGAGCAGCAGTCAGTAGTGTTATGCCAAG
Source organism: Picea sitchensis (assembly GCA_010110895.2). Lineage (NCBI taxonomy): Eukaryota > Viridiplantae > Streptophyta > Pinopsida > Pinales > Pinaceae > Picea > Picea sitchensis. The sequence goes on from SNQJ01S0007545.1 coordinate 220, forward strand.
GGCTCTTATGGAAGTTGCACCACTTCCCCGTATCTTTCTTTGTCTTTCTAGTGTCCTTATTTGCTTGCAGATTGGACTGCTTGTCCTGATACTGTCCATCTTTGCTCTGTCCTTTTTTATGTGGGTTGGGGCCACCCTTTCTTCGATTTTGTTGTGAGGGGTTCCCAAGCCCAAATTTCCGTGTCTTTTGTTTGAGCTTCTGCTTGATTTTAATGGCATATCGGTAGGCTGCACCCAAGGATGAGTTGTCCAAAAATTCCATTTCAATACGGATGTATCTATGCAGAGCGTCATAATACTTGAGCACCAGATTTCACTCTGAATCTTTGATACCCAGCTTGGTACACAAGGTATGAAAGATATTCCTGAAATATGGCACTGCTTGGTCTCTTTCTTGCCACAGTGTGGTCCATTTTGTATACAAGTCGTCATAACTTCCGACAGGGTAGTATTGTTCCTTAATAGAATCCCTGAAGGAATCCTAGGTGGTCGTGACTATAAATAATGAGGGTTCCTCTATTTCATTTTTCTCACAGAAAGTTTCCCACCAATCTTTGACATGGGGAACAACTTTGAGGAGTGCAAAAGTAATATTTTCTCTACTCAAAAAGTTATGGATAGAAAAATACCCTTCTAGTATATTCAACCACTTTTCTACAGCATCTATGTCTATCTGACCTTCATATATAGGAATATTGAAGTTTATTTTCACCTTGAAGGCGGTGGCGCCTCCGCTCGAAGAAGATGCATTGCCTATTGGTGGCCACTGAAGGATTTGCGTGAAACTATCCATCATCTCGTTCCTTTGTTGCATGAGGGATTCCTCAATCAAACATTTGAAAGGATATCCTATCCATCATATTTCTTTCTCCTACCATGAGAGGTCGCTTGGGTGTGTGAGAGATTTTGTCCTCAAGAGAAACAAGCTTGAGACCCAACTCTTTGTACTCTGACCTTGTTGGGGACATGCATTAAGACGAAAAGGAGCAGACTGTTCTGATACCATTGATCCAGATCTTATGAGAAGAACGAAATGACTACAGATTATTAACAGGCTCTTAACACAAAATAACATAGATACAGTAAGACTGGTTTTTTATTCAATAAGGAAATAAGTTAAAACTGTAAAATGTTGCGAAAATAAGCTTGCTGGAATGGTGGCGATTTATCTCTGAGAAGAGATGTGATGGTTGCGCTCATTCTCAAGAAGATGATTACAATGACGATATAAAGGCCTTTTTACAATAAAAAAGAATGAAAAAAACCATAGACAACCAAAAACCTAACCCTAGGAGATGAAGCACCAAAAGTCATGTGGGCCCCATTTGGGGAGGTTAGTACATCAACTTCCCGGGGTCGTAACTTTTACATACGATTTTTGTTTTAGGAGTGCAATAGCTCATTGGAAAGGTATCATCGAAGAGATTCATTTTGGAGGCTCAATCATGCCTTTGGATATCATTGAGAATCTCAATCCCAGAAAACCTTCATTTAGGCCCTCAAAATGGCCCCGGAAGTTAAAATTGCTAAAAATAGTAAATTGCCAAAATTGTCAGAAAATTGGATTGAGCCAGCTGGAAAAGGTGGGTAGCCACCGATATCCACCTGGATCAGCTGCAGAGAAGGTGAAATTATTTTATCCAAGGAAAGAGAAGCATACTTTTGAATAAGCAAGAAGATAATTTGTAGGTGAACAAGATTCTTCATCTAGGGCACAACTGGAAGTAGGGTAATGTGAAATGCCTCCAGCATTTGATCAGTCTATCTAACTTAGGAAAGGAAAAGAGGTAAGCAATCTTGTGGACTTATTTTATACTTGTATAAATTTGAATAAAGATGAAAGAGTTGTAAAGGAACTACAACACCTGATAAGACAATATGAAATTGGAAGAGTATATCTTCTACTAAATAGAGATGCGAATCAAGTATCTAGAAAAAGGAGGACAATCAAGGAACGGCACCTTAGTGCTCAGGTTGGAGACTATGACATGGACTATGTGGTCCTCAACCTGGGATCAGAAGTAAATGTTATGATGAAGTAGACTTGGGAATTTATGGGAAAACCTAAATTGATTTACTCTCCTACTAGGCTCAGGATGGCTAATCAACGAGCGGTGAGCCCGTTTGGAAGACTTGAGCATGTCCTTGTAGGCATCGACGGAGTGAGGACATTTGCAGACTTTGAAGTTATTGATATTGTTGATGATAGTTTTCATTATCCTACGTTTTTGGGTATTGATTTGGATTTCAACAATTTGACCATTGTTGACCTAAAAAAGAGAAGAATGACATTTGAAGGTGATGGCCTTAGAGTCATTGCACCTCTTGACCCTGATGAAGGTTGTAGATAAATAGAACCCATAAGAGAAGAATATTGTGCCTATGAGCTAGAGAACATCTATAAACTAATAGTAGTACAGTAGGCTTATATTAATCCTACAATAGATGGAAATCTAAGATGGCGAAGTGAGAGTGCATGCTCGTTAGAATCAGAAGAAGCATTGGAAAATTGGTAGAACATAATGTATGAAGTCTCTACGTGGAGGTGTGTCAGATTGACTAAGGTGGTTCACTGGATTGGCACAGAAGTAAGTAATCTTCCTACATTTGATGGCTTGAATAATTTAGAGACATTTCTACCTRAATTTGAAGGAATTGTACCAATACAATAGAGGTTGTTGGCACTAGACAAAKCCTTGAAAGAAACTCCAACTAGATGGTGGGAATCCCACAAGAAGAACATCGCAGAATGGGTACAATGTCACAACTTGTTGATAGTATGATTTTCAGACCAAGATTAAGGCTACGAAGTTCGATACATGGGTCAAATTTGTCCTAGGGACCATATGAAAAGTTGTGAGGAAGCCTGGAGCATCATTCCTAAAGAACAGTGGGCACATAAGTTCATTAACACCTTAGATACTATGCCTAACCACTGGTATCTTCAAGCAGAAATGTGCTTAGGCACTACAGATTGGTATGGTTTGACCTAGAACTTTATAGCTACGTTCATATTTGAAATTCAGTACCCCATAGTAGATCAGGCTTTACAAATTGTGAGACATAAGGTCTTTGAGGAAGTACCTAACCTCCCTCTTGAACAAGAAGAAGATGAATGGACTACGCCTCTTCAAAGGTTACAAGGTTGTTATAATATTAATGTTGATGAGGATGATGACCCTAGGAATGTGAACATTTTATAAACTGAAGGACAAAGAGATATAGAAGGGCCATGGATTGAATTACCTTTTTTTGGGTAGCCTATTAAAATTAATAAATTCAACATTGGAATAGATAAAGCACCTAAGTTATCAAATGTTGGAGACTATTGGGATGATGATACTATTAGTAAGATTACAGAACTATTGCATGAGTATCAAGACTTGTTTCCAACCAAGTTCACTGACATGAAGAGAATTAAAGGGCCCATGGGAGAAATGAGGATTCCTTTGAAAGTAGATGCAAGGCCTATCAAGCAGAGGCCTTACAAACTGAATCCCAAGTACAAGCAGAAATTTAACATTGAATTAGATAGAATGTTGGAAGCAGGAATCATAGAACCGGTTGAAGAATCTAAATGGATCAGCCCTATGGTGGTCCAAGATAAGAAGTCAAGAGAAATCAGAATCTATGTAGACCCAAGGAAATTAAATGATGCATGTTTACATGATCCATTTCCTACACCTTTTACTGATGAAGTTATAGATAATGTAGGAGGATGGGAAGTTTATTCATTTACAGATGGATTTTCAGGCTATCACCAGATCAAAATTGCTAAGGAGGTCATACATAATACTACATTTGCAACAGAATGGGGTTCTTTTTAGTACATTGTGATGCCTTTTGGTTTGAATAATGCACTAGCCATATTTTCCAGGGTGGTGGTTGAAGCATTTAAGGAATTTTTACATAAGTTTTTGGAGGCATACTTTGATGACTGGACCATTTTTAGTCTATTGAAAGATCATATTGAATGTTTGATATTAATGTTAGATAAGTGCAGGCAATGTCAGATTTCCCTGAACTTGAAGAAGTGTATTTTATTTTCACCTTTTGGAGTGTTGTTAGGACACATTGTGTGTAAGCAGGGGTTGTTGGTAGATCCTTCCAAGATTGTTATCATTGTTGATCTACCTCCTCCTACTTCGGTTAGACAGTTGCACACTGCATTGGTACACACTGGATACTACAGAAAGTTTATTAAGTGTTACACACAGATAGCATCACCTATGGAAAAGATATTAAAAAGGGATAGTAAGTTTCAATGGACAGAGGAATTCCAGCAGAGCTTCGACACACTAAAGCAGAAAATGGCCACTGCTCCTATTTTGGTTTTCCCAGATTGGAGTAAGGAATTCCATGTTCATGTTGATGCTTCATCAATTGCATTAGGAGAATTTTTAGCACAGCCAAGTGCAGGATATATTGACCACCCTATAGCCTTTGCTAGCAGGAAGATTTCTACATATGAAATGAATTATACTACCACTGAAAGAGAAGGCTTAGCTATGGTATATGCACTGCAGAAGTTTAGACACTACTTGTTGGGAGGAAATTTTAAGATGTTTACTGATCATTCTGCATTGAAGCACTTTGTCAAAAATCTAGTGTTGGGGGGGATAATATGCATATGGCTACTATTATTCCAGGAGTATGACTTTGAGATTATGGTCAATCTAGGAAGAATGAATAAGGGACCTAAACACTTATCCAGATTAGAACATGGAGAGGAACCTATTAGTTTGGATGATATACTACCATATGCATAGTTTTTGGCCATCAGAAAAATCTATGATCACTTCGCCAAGATAGTCCAATTCCTATTCACAGGAATGGAAACTCGCAAGTATACAGTTATTCAGAAGAAACAGTTGGTATTTTGCGCTGCATATTTTCAACTTATAGTTGGACAGTTATACAATATGGGATAGATGAAATCTTAAGAAGATGTGTTATGCAGTCAGAAAGACCAATGATTCTTGCAGAAGCACATGAAGTCATCACAGGAGGGCATTATGAAGGGAAAGAAACACTGCAGAAGGTTCTCAGAGCTGGCCTCTGGTGGCCCACTTTACATAAGGATACTAAGGAATACTACAGAGCCTGTGATGTATGTCAAAGAGTAGGGAAGCCATCCAAAAGGGATGAGATGCCTTTATCACCTCAGTTAACTTTACATGCATTTTAGAAATGGGCTATTGACTTTGTGGGACCTATCAACCCACCAGGAAATCACACAGAAGCTCGATACATTATCACTACTACAGAGTATTTTACCATATGGGCAGAAGCAAGATCAGTTAAGGACTGTAGTGTAGCTACAGCTGCGCAGTTCATCTTTGATGATATCATAACCAGATTTGGATGTCCGAAGATCCTTATGAGTGATCAAGGAACACACTTCATTAACAAAAATATTGAAGCCTTGACTCAGGAGTTTGAAGTTCACCATCAAAAGAGAACACCATACCATCCACAGGTGAATGGTACAGTCGAAGCTTTCAATAAGATCTTGGAGAGAGCATTGACTAAAATTTGCAGTGTTAACAGAGATGATTGGGATTTGAGAATTTCAGCAGTGTTATGGGCTTATCGAACTACTTGCAAAAAGTTAACAACGCAGACTCCCTTCAAGTTATTTTATGGCCTGGAAGCAGTGGTACCTATGGAATACTTGGTTCCTAGTTTAAGAATTGCATCATTTACATGTATGGATGACACCGGCGATGTTCAAGACAGGCTCATGTGGTTGATGGAAATAGAGGAAGAAAGGCTCATTGCATGATTTCATTAGCAAGTACAAAAATAACAAGAAAGGGCTTACCATGACCGACATATCAAGAAGAAAGCATTTAAACAATGAGATTTGGTACTTTTATATTACATCAAGTTCATGAAGCATCCAGGAAAGTTCAGGAAACATTGGCTTGGGCCATTTGAGGTTGTCTATATTACCGAAGGAGGAGTTGTGCATTTAAATACTCTTAATGGAGAATGGAAGGATGGTTTAGTAAATGGGAGTCAGTTGAAGATGTATTGTGAAAACCAGTTGCCTCGCAACTCTCATTAAAAGAAAGGAAGAAGTGTCTAGGTACCAGGTGTAGTTGAAATTGGGTACTAGACACATAAAATATAGTATGCGCAAGATAGGGAGGGAAAGAGCATAAATCACGGGCTTCTTCGTGCAATCTACAGTCGAAGTGATACAGGAGGCTTCACCCTACAGTGACTCGGGATGAGTCACATGTGAGTGTTGGGGGAATATTGGCCCTTGTTCATGTATTAAGGAAGAAAGAAAAGATTAAATAAGAAGAAAGACAAAGTGTGAAGAGTGTGGAAGGCACACAAACCGAGGAAGGGTCGAAGTGGTTAAAGAAGCATAAAAGAAGGAACGAAGTAGGGGAAAGAAAGTCGTTAAAAGAGAAGATCAAGGAAGACAAAGAAGAAAAGAGGATAGATCATGGATAAGTCAGCAAGCGGAAGAATACACTAATGGGTGCTTTGGAGCACCTCATGGAGAATAAAGAAGAACAGGTTAGTGAAATCCTTAAAATGTGGGTTTCGGTACCTAGGGTTTTGGCACCTGGTGTTTTTTCACCTAGGGTTTTGGCACCTAGACTGTGGTCTAGGGTTTCTAAGAATCATGGAATGATAAATAGAGTTCTAGAAGAGTTGAGATATATATAGATATAGAGATATTGAGATGAAAATGTGTTTTGTCTTACAGCATTCTTGTATTTTGGATGTTCAGCTAGGTGCGAAGATCAACTCTGCAACTGGATGCGTAGGGTTGGGAGGTAAAGAGGAGAGAGAGAGAAGGGTTTGCAGATGAGTGCACAGATAGGACTACGTATTTTCATCTACTTTACCAAAAACAAAGTTCTGTGGATGTATCCCTAGAGAGAGGGTGAACCACATAAAATCATTTTGTTCTATGTGGCTAATGCTTTGTTATTTTATCTCTGATATATTGTTATTGCATTGTTGTTTTCCTTAGTAAAGATAAGAGATATAACTAAATTCACGAAGGTAAGTAGAATAATTTTAAGGATCTCTAGGTTATCTGCGTTGTTGCTCTAGAATCATCTTTCATTTCCTCTGGTTGTAGACACATGTGTCCTGCAACCACCCTATTTCTACTTCGGGTGAGACTTCATCTCCTTTGCAGGTGCGGACGTAAGGGCCGGTACTTACGATTTGTTGGTGTGATGATAGAGTTGAACCTTGGGTCTTCCTGTGTGCCAACTGTGAAACTACATGGATTTCCCTGGAGCATAGTCTCAGACAGAGACATGAAATTTGTAGGACACTTTTGTAGAACTCTATGGAAGTTCTTGGGGACAAACTTGTCCTTTATTTCAGCATATCACCCTCGGAAAGATGGACAGTTTGAAGTAGTAAACAGGAGTCTGGGAAACATGTTAATAATTTTAGTCACTGAGTAAGGCCATCAATGGGATCAGATTCTAGCACAAGTAGAATTTGTATTTAACAAATCAATGAACAGGAGCATTGGAAAAAGTCCATTTGAAATTGAGTATGGTATACATCCGAGAGGGATTACAAAGTTGAGAGAACTGAATCAAGATGAATTCAAGAGTATTGGCACATAATATTTTGCAACAGAAATGCAGAAAATCCATGACAGAGTCAGAGAGAAGCTACAGGACAGTAGCCTGACATATAAGAACAAAATTGATCAGAAGAGGAGAGAAGTTCAATTTGAAGTAGGAGATGAAGTTTTATCTCATTTGATAAAAGAAAGGTTTCCAAGGGGAACATATAACAAGTTGCAGATGAAGAATATAGGACCATGCAGGATTCGTGGCTAAGGGTTCATATGGCTCCAGTTCAAGGAAGGTCGCACCTTCCGACATCTCCCAAGATATGAACGCGATGAGGATCAGAAGCCAACTAAAATGGAAATAATAGCCCTGATCCTGAGCTTCATGACAGTCTTGGTATAACTAGTTCACTAAGTACTTTTTCCAACTCATATGTAGCCCCTCCACACATTTTCCTACGAGATCAACAATAAACCTTGTGACTTATGTGGGTTTGTTCTTTCAGACTAGCTTACTAGAAATCAACTGGAAAGAAATGCGTGATGTGTCATTCTGTATGGAGGCTACCTTGTAGCCTCGCTTCCTCTTCTCTACATCGTCGTATGTATCTTTAATCTTCTACGCCAAGGCACAGTATGCAACCTTCCCTCGGTAGAATTATTGCGGGTATGGTCCCTTCATGCTCAATCCAATGAACCGATGGATCAGCGTCGGATCGATGGTGATGCGTCTATCTAGCCATAAATAACTTCCATAGAAGCTCGACAGCATAAGCTTAATGCACACTTTAACCTCCTGGTTCCTTCAAAAATGGGGTATTTTCATTACATTCAGGATGGTGGACTGTGTGAGGTCCATAGTCCATGGTTGGGGGATTATCCTCAACTTCTACCCCTTTGTCCTAGTCAAATACATGTGAGGAGAAAGCATGTTGAAGTTCTTGTGATCCCCTAGGTTAAATTCATTGATATTTAGTGTCGTGATATTATCCAGCTAAGGATTTCCTATGTGTATCCCCTTCGGGAGGTATGCAGTGACCAAGGTGTAGTCAAATTCCCTGGGGACACTATCATGATTAACCGTGTTGGCCAGAGGTGGGATGTATTCATGCAGGACAAAAGGGATTAACTTCACGTTTTCCAAGTCATCTCGATGCTTGGTTCTTTTCTCATTTGCAACTCAGGATGGTCTGGATCCACGAGCATTCGACGGGGGGGGTTTCACTCCTCACGTCGATGAAGCTTGAACTCCTGTGGACATTACTCTCTCTGCCATTAGATCGATTAAAATTTCCTCTACTGACTTTTTCGTAGCACGGAGGTCGTTCAACATGCATGTTCAAGATCATATATCTCAGGCTGATGAAAAATTCTCAATGCAATAGAATGGATGGCAAGGTCTCAATAAGCATAGCACAGTAACAATGAATTCTCTTGTTGGCTTGGATACAATTCGTGAAAGTGTTCTCGGTGCAACAGTCGACGGGATAAGTAGACAGCGATGTAACGAATCCTTCCCACAGACAACAAGCCTTCATCAATGCAGTTTTGTCGATTACGACGCGAACCCAATGGTCTGATGGCGAGGTTTATGATCATAACTATTGTTATAACCATTCAGGAATGTCAATATAACAATTATAATGCCTCCAATGGTCATATCACTTTGCCATGGCGAAGTGCCAATCTGAGTTTCTCTGATGTTCCGGCGAAGTTCGAATTCTGGAGACCTTCATTGTACGAAGTCTTCTCTGGAACTTCCTATAATTTCTCCAACTTTGCTTTCTTCTTACTGAGCTTTCTATCCTTCTTCCCTATGATCTACGTTACTCGGTTCCTCTTCCCATTCTGATTCTTATCTCCTCTTGGCATAGTAACTTCGCATTGTTGATGGTCTTTCGTAAGGTCCAAGGCCAATACTTCTTCTCTGTCTAGGGTAGGCACTCTACTCTCTTGTACAGACAAGTGTTTCAGGTCTGCTTGTGTTCTTTCAACTTCGACATCCAGATTTCTGGTCCTCAGAAGCTTCGACTGGTTTTCTTGTTCTTCCAGTAAGTGTGTTATTCTCTTATATATGAAGTCTCTTAGTTCTTGCTTTTTCTATTCTAGATCTTCCTCTTCTTATTTTCTTCGGATCTGATATTTCTCAATCCAGGTTTTTCCTAGCAACATAGCAAATGGAGTGTTGTTCTCAATAAATTTAATAACCTCAAATTCTTCTTCTGTCAAAGTTCCATGAGCACCCATAGATATATGGGTAAGTCTTCCACATAGGGTTATCATCTTTTCTCTAAATAATCCTATTCCTTCCAATGAAGGAATCATAGAAGGATTTCCTAAAATTTCCCAGGTAATTTTTGTCATGACATTCACCTATGTTTCCTCGTCTAGAATACAGTCTATATCAAAGTCTCCTATTCTTGCTTCTATGCATTCTTTGTCTTTGAATATCTCTAATAAGTTTATATATTTGTGGTTATTCAGAGTTTCTTTCATTTTTAGAAATACAGTCTCTGATTATTTATGGGGTTCTGCCATGGTCTCAGTTTCTTGGCCTTTCTCAAGGTTTTCTTGTCTCATATTCATTATTTGAACCTTAGCAATCATTTTAGGGCAATTCAGAACATCATGGTCCATAGCTTTACAACAAATACAACTAGGTCTTCTATCACAGAAATCCTTAGCAAGATGGCCCGACCTTCTGCAATTGTAACAAAGGGTTAATCATCTCTTCCTCTTAAATGATCCCAAGCCTTTCTTGTACTGTGCACTAGGATTGTGGTAGCTAACCTGCAAAAACTTATTCCTAAGATCCTTCATCCATTTGTTAGTCCAAACATTCTTTCTATGCATAGGAATAACATATCTTTCAATATTTCTATCAGATCTATTCATATCAAATCTTCTTTCTTCTAACTGTACCCTAGTTTTCAAACTAGGACAAAATTTATCAAACATACCTAGATTCATACTTTCGAAACAAAAATTTCCACTTATCTTACCTTTATCAAATCACAAAGATTTCAGACCTTACCTCTTTAATAAAAAAAAATCAATGATCTTATCTATTTTCTTTAGATCTGCCTCCTTTCTTAGCACAGAGCTTCGTAGTCAAGTAGAATATTGCGCACTAAAGAAACAGATCTACGCACAAAGATTTATTTTTTTTCCTCATTTCCCAGCAATCATAGTTTCACGTCCAGGCAATGGAACCATTTGTTGGCACAGGGGAAGACCCAGGGTTCAACGCGTCAACATTTCACAAAAAAAACCCTAACTACTAACCCTTTTGGAAACACCTGCGAAGCAGATGAAGTCTCACCTGAGGTAGAAGTAAGGGTGGTTGCAGGAATCCAGTGTCTGCAACCTTAGTTGGGACACAAATATGTGGTTACAATACTCTAACAAAGAACTTATCATATGTCATTCATTAGTACTTAACCTTTGTCTACAGCGTAGATAAACCCTAATTACAGTGCAATGTAGTATTCAACAAGATTCAACACATTTAAGCGCTTAGCATAAAGAAACAGATCAGATCTGGCATTCATTCAAATTACTAAGCACTAAGATATTATATCATATGCTTCTAACATTCATAAAGATAACAGTACTAAGCATAAATCACATCAAAGGCATAAATCAATAATCAAAATGCATAAAACATCCATAACACAGGATATACGTGGTTCACCCCCAGCCTGGGGCTACATCCACCAACTCTTCATATTCTTTATTATCTTATGTCAATCATCTACATGCACAAATCCATCAGGTCCTACTCTTCATAGGATAGTAGATCTGCACGCACCTCACCAGATCCTCCTTCCTCGAGCTAGGTTACAGCACAAAGCCTTTACACAATCTCTTACAGTCACTTGCACTTAGCCTTCCAAGTTTCACACAGTATGCACAAAGAATGTACAACTATCACTTGCACTTAGCACATCATCACACATATGCATATATTGTCTCCTCTTACATATCCTAGACATCTATTTATACATTAAAAAATGGGCCTAAACATGGGTAAACCCATGGGCTGACATCCCCATACCCATTACATAAGCCCAAAACCCAAAATCCCTAAAAAGGGGTCAAGATTATATGATCTCTGCTTCGACTTGCACTCCGTCTTCGACAGCCTATCGAAGTCCCAAAATAGGTCAAACTTTACCAAGGATCTCCAAGACTTGGTCAAGGGCCAACAGGCCCCCAACACTCACATGTGACTCGTCCCAAGTCACTCTGATATAGGTAGCTCTGCTTCAAAAGCCTCAAGCCTGGCTCGAGATGCTTCGACATGTTGCTTCACCAAGGCCTCCTGCTCAGTGAACTCCTAAAGAACTGGCTCATTCACAGGTCCCTCTAAGCGATGTTCGACTGAAATGACAACTTGTTCCAACTCTACTCCTCATCCTTCAATCTCTTCAAACAGTTGGCAAGTTTCCTCCTGGACTGGCTGGAGGCTCTGAGTCACTTCCATGACTTTGCTTTGTATGGTATGGACCTATTTTTTAGCAGTGCGTTGTTCCTGGGATCTTTTCATTCTTTCAATTGATGGCAAGATATTCAGTTGCACCTATACTGTCGTTGCTTGTTGCTTTTCTTTTTGGAGTTGTGACTCCAATGTCTTCAATTCAGGGTCCTCAGTAAGTCACTCATAAGTCTGCTCACTTCTACTGATAAGTTGTTGACATTCCAAAGTTAATTCTCTGATCCTGTCAATTGTTCTTTGGGAAGTGGATTCTCTTTGGTCTCGCACGTCCTACGGAGTACTTGGTACTTTTTGTATCTCTAGATCTGTTATTCTCTGTTGAAGTTGTTGGATGGTTTCAGCAAGCTATGCTACTTGATGCTCCACTGGGTATTCCTCCTTTTTCTATAATCCTGTCACAAAGCGAAGTGCTCTGTTGACTGCTTCTTTTACTCCAACCTACTCCGTGAGTAGTTGTTATTTCTCATGTTGGATATGTGCCTTTTCCTCTTCAAACTTTGCTTGGAGGGCAGCCTTCTCCTTATGCATAACCTTGTGTTTCTCTATTACTTCCTCTTATGCTTTCTTCAGGGCCACTGTGGCCTGTTTTGTTTCTTCCTGTGCATGATGAAGGAGGGCTTCAGTCACATCGGCTAGTCTACAAAGTTGGTTAGGCTCATCTCCCAACTCTATTTCTTCTGATGAAGGGGGCACAGTGGATACTGTGTGGCTGGAGTGAAGGGCCTGTTGTACCCCTCGCAGTTCTGCTTCAATTTTCTCATACATGATCTCTCACTTAGCTTCATTTCTCTGCAAAATATATTCTAAGGCATATGATATAGCTATGATGATGAAGTCGAAGTAATTGAGCATGAGAACAGTTTACAACTTGGTCTTACTAGCTTTTGACTTCTTCCACGATGTGGGTTTCGTGGGAGAAACCTTTCTTTTGTGAGATGGCTCTGTGTCATCAAGGGGATTCTATGGTGATGTTACTTCACCTTGATTTTGTTGATCTTATTTCCCATTATTCTCTTCTTTATCTACTTCATCATCACCTCCTCCTCCAGGTGAGTCTAAAGCAGTTTCTTCTGATGCACTGCTCAGCTATTGGACTTCTTCTTTCTTCTTCCTTCTGCTAGTTCCAAGTGTATCATTCCCTTCACGAGTGATCACCGAACTTCCAATTAGTTCAAGATAGGAAAGTTTTGCGGGTTCAACAGGGAAAAGGAGCTATGCAGACCACTCCTTAGTTATTTCTTCTAATTCCTCTTCTATGAGTATGTAATAACTTTGTATTACTTCTTTTTGTCTGTCTCTGCACGCAGTGATGTAGATAAAATGTTTGTCTGCATGGAACTTCACAAATGGCTTGAACCTGTGCAGGGTGTTCGGTATTATATGAGGGATAGCCTCAATAGCCCTCTTTAACTACAGGCAGTAGGTGTGGAACACCACGTTTTATTTCCATTTTTTTCCCACATCGCTTGAATACCATAGAGAAGTGAAATTCATGGCTAAGGGTTTAGATGGATCTAGTTCAGGGAAGGTCACACCTTTCGACATCTCCCAAGCTATGAACGTGATGAGGATCAGCAGCCAACTAAAATGGAACTCATATCCATGATCCTAAGCTTCGCAACAATCTTGTTCTAACTAGTTCTTCAGTACTTTTCCCAGTTCATCTGTAGCCCCTCCACGCATTTCCTTACGAGGTCAACAACAAATCATGTGACCTATGTGGGTATGTTCCTCTAGACTAGTTTACTAGCAATCAACTAGAAAGCAAGGTGCACTACACCATTCTGGATGGAGGCTACCGTGTAGCCTCTCTTCCCATTCTCTACATCGTCGTATGTATCTTTAATATTTTGCGCCAGGGCGTGGTCTGCAGCCTTCCCTAGGTAGAATTCTTGTGGGTATGGTCCCTGCATGCTCAATCCGGTGATCCGATGGATAAGTGTTGGATCGACAGTGATGCATATTTATAGACATAAATAACCGCCATGGAATCTCGAGAGAATAATATTAACGCACGCGTTAACCTCCTGGTGCCTTCCAAAATGGGGTATTTTCATTACGTTCAAGATGGTGAACTGTGCGAGGTCCATATTCCATGGTTGGGGGATTATCCTCGACTTCTTCCCCTTCGTCCTAGTCAAATACCTATGAGGAGTAAGCATGTCGAAGTTCTTGCGATCCCCTAGATTAAAGTAGTTTATCTTTAGTGTCATGATATTATTCGGTTGAGGCTTTCCTATGCGTATCCCCTTCGGGAGGTACACAGTGATGAAGGCGCAGTCAAAGTCCCTGGGGACATTGTCACAATTCACCGCGTCGACCAGAGGCAAGATGTAGTCGTGCAGGATAGAAGGCATTAACTTCGTATTTGCCAAGTCATCTCGATGCTTGGTTCTTTTCTCATCTACAACTCGGGATGGTCTGAATTCACGAGTAGTCAGCAGGGAGGATTGCACTCCTCGTGTCGATGAATCTTGAACTCCTATGGAAATTACTCTCTTTGCCATTAGATCGATTCAAATTTCCTCTATTGACTTTACGCAATGTTGAGCTCGTCTAACATGCATGCTCGAGATTGGATATCTCAGGCTGATGAAAAATTTCTCAATGCAATAGAATGGATGGCAAGGTCTCAATAAGCACAACACAGTAACAATGAGCTCTCTTGCTGGCTCGAATACAATTCATGAAAGTGTGCTCGGTGCAATAGTCGACAGGATAAGTAGACAGTGATGTAACGGATCCTTCCAACGAAAAAAAATCCTTCATCAATGCAGTTATGTCCATTACGGCACGATCCCAATGGTCCGATGGCAAGGTTTCTGATCATAAATGTTGTTCTAACCATTTGGGAACGTCAATCTAACAGTTATAATGCCTCCAATGGTCATATCTCTCCACCATGGTGAAGTGCCAATCTGAGTTGCTCTAATATTATAGCGAAGTTCGAATTCCAGAGACCTTCCTTCTGTGAAGTCTTCTCTAGAACTTCTTGAATTTCTCCAACTTTGCTTTCTTCTTGTTGAGATTTCTAGCCTTCTTCCCTATGATCTGCATTACTAGGTTCCTCTTCCCATTATGATTCTTATCTCCTCTTGGCATAGTAACTTTGTGTTGTTGATGGTATTTCTTAAGGTCCAAGGCCAATACTTCTTCTATGTCTGGGGTAGGCACTCTACTCTCTTGTACAGATAGGTGTTTCAGGTCTTCTTGTGTTCTTTCAACTTCAACATCCATATTTCTAGTCCTCAGAATCTTCAACTGGTTTTCTTGTTCTTCTAGTAAGTGTGTTATTCTCTTATCCATGAAGTCTCTTAGTTCTTGCTTTTTATGTTCTAGAGCTTCCTCTTCTTGTTTTCTTTGGATCTGATCTTTTTCAATCCTGGTTTTTCCTAGAAACATAGCAAATGGAGTGTTGTTCTCAATAAATTTAACAACCTCAAATTCTTCTTCTGTCAAAGTGCCATGAGCACTCATAGATTTCTGGGTAATTCTTCCACATAGGGTTATCATATTTCCTCTAAATAATCCTATTCCTCCCAATGAAGGAATCATATCAGGATTTCCTAAAATTTCCCAAGTACTTTCTGTCATGGCATTCACATGTGTTTCCTCGCCTAGAACACAGTCTATGTCAAAGTCTCCTATTCTTGCTTCTATGCATTCTTTGTCTTTGAAGATCTCTGATAAGTTGATATCTCTATGGTTATTCAATGTTTCTTTCATTTGTAGTAATACAGTCTCTGATTCTTTCTGGGGTTCTTCCATGGTCTCAGTTTCTTGGCCTTTCTCAGGGTTTTATTATCTCATATTCATTCTTTCAACCTTAGCAATCATTCTAGGGAAATTCAGAATGTCATGGTCCATAGATTTACAACAAAGACAACTAGGTCTTCTATTAGGGTAATCCTTTGCAAGATGGTCTGGCCTTCTGCAGATGTAACAAAGGTTTAATCCTCTCTTCCTCTTAAATGATCCCCATCCTTTCTTGTACTACGCACTAGGATTGTGGTAGCTAACCTGCAAAAAATTCTTCCTAGGATCCTGCATCCATTTGTTAGTCCAAACATTATTTCTATGCATAGGAATAACATATCTTTATTTATTTCTATCAGATCTATTTATATCAAATCTTATTTCTTTTAACTGTGCCCTAGTTTTCAGACTAGGACAAAATTTATCAAACATACCTAGATCCATACTTTCAAAACAAAAATTTCCACTTATATTACCTTTATCAAAGCACAAAGATTTCATATCTTACCTCTCTAATAAAAACATTTCACTGATATTACCTCTTTTCTTCAGATCTTCCTCCTTTCTTAGCACAGAGCTTCGCATTCAAGTAGAATATTGTGCACTAAAGCAACAAATCTACGCACAGAGATTTCTTTATTTTCCTCAGTTCCCAACAATCATAGTTTCACGTCCAGGCAACGGAACCATTTGTTGGCACATGGGTAGACCTAGGTTTCAACACTTCAACAACGCACCAACAAAACACTAACTACTGGCCCTTTCAGAAACACCTATGAAGGAGATGAAGTCTCACCCGAGGTAGAGGCAGGGGTGGTTGCAGGACTCCAATGTCTGCAACCTTAGCTGGGACACAGATCTGTGGTTCAATACTCTAAGAAAGCACTTAGCAGATGTCATTCATTAGTACTTAACCTTTTTCTACAGCACAGATAAACCCTAATTACAACGCAACACAGTATTCAACAAGATTCAACACATTTAAGCACTTAGCATAAAGAAACAGATCAGATCTAGAATTCATTTGCAATACTGAGCACTAAGTTATTATATCAGATTCTTCTAACATTCATAAAGATAACAGCACTAAGAATAAATCACATCAAAGGCACAAATCATTAATCAAAATGCACAAAACAACCATAACACAGGATACACGTGGTTCACCCCCAACCTAGGGATACGTCCACCAACTCTTCGTCTTCTTTATTATATTTTTCAATCATCTACATGCACAGTGCCATAATGTCCTACTCTACATAGGATAGGATATCTGTGCACACCTCACCAGGTCCTCCTTCCCTGAGCTAGGTTACAGCACAAAGCCTTTACAAAATCTCTTATAGTCACTTGCACTTAGCCTTGCAAGTTTCACACAGTATGCACGAAGCATGTACAACTATCACTTGCACTTAGCACATCATCACACATATGCCTATATTGTCTCCTCTTACATCGCCTAGACATCTATTTATACATTACAAAATGGGCCTAAAAATGGGTTAAACCATGGGCTAACATCCCCATACCCGTTACATAAGTCCAAAACCCAAAAATCCCTAAAAAGGGGTCAAGATTCTGCTATCTTTGCTTCGACTTGCGCTCTGCTTCAATAGCCTGTCGAAGTCCCAAAATAAGTCAAAATTTACCAAGGATCTCCAAGACTTGGTCAAGGGACAACAGGAAGACACGTGTTGATAGATCTTTAACTTCAGGTGAAAACATTCCGGGAGAAAGTGAGTGTGCATGAGTTGAAGCTCCCAAAGCCCAAATAGCCGAAGTGAATCGTAGTTGTCTGATTCATAAGGAAACGCGACAGAAATTCATTGTATTTGGGTGAAAGCACTCAG
>SNQJ01S0007545.1:17937-71385 GCA_010110895.2 Picea sitchensis
AAAGGGGTCAAGATTCTGCTATCTTTGCTTCGACTTGCGCTCTGCTTCAATAGCCTGTCGAAGTCCCAAAATAAGTCAAAATTTACCAAGGATCTCCAAGACTTGGTCAAGGGACAACAGGAAGACACGTGTTGATAGATCTTCAACTTCAGGTGAAAACATTCCGGGAGAAAGTGAGTGTGCATGAGTTGAAGCTCCCAAAGCCCAAATAGCCGAAGTGAATCGTAGTTGTCTGATTCATAAGGAAACGCGACAGAAATTCATTGTATTTGGGTGAAAGCACTCAGGGAGGAATGAGTGCGCATGGGAATTGAAATTCCTGAAGCCCGAATAGCCGAAGTGAACCAAATTTTTTGATTTGGAGAGGATGTGTGGCAAAAGATCTGCCATTTCAGAAAAAGTCCCTCCAGGAGAAAAAGGAGTGTGTTGAACAAGAACTCCCGAAGGTTGGAGAGTCGGAGTTCATCTAAGTCGTTCGTTTGTTGAGGACAAGTGTTAGCATATATTCCACTTTGGAATATAGCTACTTCGGAGGAAGAAAGGGTGGAGAGTTTGAAACTCCCGAAGCCCGAATTGTCGAAACAAATCACGATCGTTGATTTGAAAGGGACATGTGTCGACCGATTGTGGAAATATGCGAGATCATTCTCCAGAGAGAAGGAAGGAAAGGAGGTAGATCTCAGTATTCGATCAAGAGGAACCACCCAAGATCACAAGATAAATGGTCATTCTTAATTGCGGGGACAAAAAGTGCTCGGACTTTAAAAATATAAGAGCGGGCCGCAATCGTAACCACGATATTGCCAAAGGGATATGTGGCAATTGGTGGTGAATTGCGCGGAGAAAATCAATGTGGTCTAAAACCACTTTTGGCCACCCAACAATCACATGCTTACGTGAGGACATAGCACGAGATCACATCCAGGAAGGAGCTAATGAAAAAGGAGATAGCGCCTGAAACTTGACAGTTCAGTAGTGCGAAGGGAGAGGTTTTGGGTATCATAGAACCTGCACCAAAAGGTTGAAAGGGCCTGCGTTTAATTACAAATTGAGACCATCAAGGTTTCAGAGAGCCGATTTGGCTTGTAGAATCAAAGATCCTTGATCGGGAGGTCATGTAGCCCGAGGGAGAGTAGGGGGGTTGCATCACATATAGTTCGAAAAATTTTGCATGGCATAGCCTAGTTGGATGTTGGGGATGTTACACTATCAAACTTAAACAAATTTTTCTCTGCATCCTCTGAAATATTTGTAAAGAACATGGAAAACTTTTCCATGGAAATATTTGGCAAGGGGTGAACATCTCCTTGCAAATTGAGTGGACTTCTATGCAACCATTCCTTTCTTTGGGTACCTTCTCCCTTTACCATAACTTTAAAAACTTTAGTTGGGATTGGTGGAGAAGGAAAAATATCATCAAAACATGAAAGGAAATCCTCAAAGGAGTCATCATATAGATCTTTTTGAAATTCTAGAATCTTTTTGGTGGACTAGCTAGGGCATCTTTCTTCAAAATCTGTAGTTTTAATGATGGAGTCGCCAGGGAGATCATACTCCCAATTATTGGATGGTTCTTTGGTTACGCAAAATTTGGCATAACTGAATTTTTTTTGGAATTGTAATAACATATCTTCAAATCCATTTTATGCTCCTTGAATGAAGTTTTCTAGAACCCAATTCATCATAAATCAATCTTGTAATACCCCTCGGTCGATTCCCAAGTGTAAATATCAATGTGGTTGTACCTTACCTATAATTTGGTGAGCTAAAGTAAAAATTTGTCGATTTGGTTATGTGCTCATTAAGTTAGTGCACGAAGATCTCACATCAAAGGAGTGTGAAAGGTTGTAAAAGGATACAACACGTAGTCAAATGTTTGGTGTGCACCTATGTAAGTACACAAGAATGGTGCATTTAAAGTAAAATAGATTAATGAATGTAGCACATGCAAGTGTTAAGAGAAGGGATGGTGCACTAAAGGAATAGGCGTGCAACACTGAAATCAGTGTGCATTGGTTAGTGTGTAGGTTTTTGAAGGGTAGTGAATCCTATTGTATATATGTCATAATGCAACATTGATTCATCCCCCCCTACTCTCCCTCGGGCTATGCAACCTCCCGGTCAAGGATATTCGATTCTGCGAGCCAAATCGACTCTCTGAAACCTTTATGGTCTCACTTTGTAACTAAACACAGGCTCTTTCGGCCTTTTGGTGCAGGTTCTATTTCACCTACAACCTCTCCCTTCATGTTGTTGGACTATTGTTTTTCAGACGTTAACCCCTTTTCCATTAGCCCCTTCCTAGATGTGACCTTGGACTATGACCTCACGTAAACACATGATTGCGAGGTGAACAAAAGTGTTTTGAAACCACACCGATTTTCTCCCCGCAATTCACTACCAATCGCCATGCGTCCTTTTGGTGATACCATGGTTTCAATTGCGGCCCTCTCTCAAATTTTAAAAGTTCAAGAATCTTATGTCCCTGAAATCTAGTGTGACCATTGATCTCGCAATCACGGGTGGGGCCTCTTGATCAACGGATGATATATGCCTCCTTTCCTTCCTTCTCTTTGGATCACGCGTTCTCGTATCCTTACGATCTATCAACGCGTGTCCCTTTCAATCAACGGCTATGATTGATTTCTCCCTTTGGGTTTCGGGAGTTTCAAATCTCAACTCTCACTTCCTCCACAGCACTTCCACCAGAATTCGGTGATTTTTCTATGTGTTCCCCTCACAGATCGACGGCTATGGTTCACTTCAGATCTTTGGGTTTCAGGAGATTCAAATGTCAACCCTCACTTCCTCCCAAAATTCTTTCACCTGAACCTCACGATCTATTGACGTGTGTCTCCCACAGATCGACGGCTACGATTTCTTCTAGTCTTTACCCAGAGTCCATGGATTTATTTCACATGTCCTTCTGAATCAGATGGCTATGATTTACTTTGAGACTTTGGGCTTCGGGAGTTTCAACTCCTGCACACTCGTTCCTCCCGGAGTGCTTTTACCCAAAGACAATGGATTTTCACCACGCGTCCCTCTGGATCTGGCAGTCCATATTCACTTCATCTCTTTGGGCTTCGAGATTTTAAAACTCCTGCACACTCGTTCCTCTCAGAATTATTTTACCCGAAGACTCAGATATGTTGACACATATCTCCTGGCGACCAACGGTCAGGATCTACTTCGGTGATTTCACCTCCTCCTTGTCCACAAACTTCCAAAGTTGTGGATCTTGCACCACCTTTCCCTCTTGACGATGGATGGTCCCAAATCACTTTGGGACTTTGGGACTTCGGCAGTCCACTCTCCTCTACGTTTCAATAGACTTAAAGCTCGTGCGCCTTTCCCAATTCCAATGATCTGGAACGATCCATCTCCCTCCTGGATGGATCAGATCGATAATTCATGAAGCTTTCAAAGATTCACCTTTTTTTTAATATTTCTCCCTGCCATCTCTTCTGAGCTTGATCCCCTTGAGGATTTTTATCTCCCACGCACTCCTTAAGTTCTTGGGATCTCGAAAAACGTAGATCAAAGGATTTCTTCGAAAGGAATTATTCCCGCACTCCTTACGCTCCTCTATTCTGGTTCTTCGACACTTAGTCGCTCCTTGACTCTATGCACTCCTTGCACTTGGACTAAGTTCTCGTCACTCCTTCGGAACTTATCTGATTCAATTCAACACTCTATCGATGCACTCCTTGCGTACGATATGCACTCCTTGCATACGAGTTCTCAAAAGAGAAACGATTGAAACTTATCCAATTCGTCACAATTTCATATGATCAACCATAAATAATCATACATAAATGAAATGAACTAAAACACACATATAATGCATCATTCATTCAATCAGGCATCAAAATGAACATTGTCCAAGGAATTGGAACAATTATGTCTGTTCTATTCATTCATGAAATAAAATTACATAGTATTACAGTTCCTCACTTCGTCTTTCTTCTCTTCCTATATGTTACTCTCTTATACTATGCTCTCTAATCTGTGTCACATACAATACAACAACAAATCTAGTTGAGTGGCTCCTCGAGCTCTTCTCCATCCTGTCTGCAACCTATCCTATCAGTTTCTAGCGGTTACCTACTTTTTTCTTATTACAATAACTATCAGTTATTACCAAATAAGAGTTGACACTCTCTATCTGCAACTCCTTACAGTCATATAAGACTTTACAAACAAGATATATTTAAAAACGGTGTTTCCAAAATATATCAACAACTCGTTTTGTTTCTGAGTTAAATCTTGATTTGAAATTCTGTCATGCTAATATGTCATATCCATTCCTCTGTGATTTCTTCTTTGACTTTGAAGGAGATGCTCCTGCATCATACTCCTCTGGCTAAAATATTCATGGGCTCTTGTCCATGAGCTCTTGTATTTTTTTCCATGCTTCAAAATATTAGGTTCGGTGACCCAACTTGAGTCTTCCACTAAATGATCTTTCCACTACACTAAGTATTCAGGATATGTCTTCCTCTTGGTCTTCTTTCCAACTCTTTGTTCTATGATTTTCTCCATCTAAGGTTTTTCTATTGTGGGCAATTGTTATTCCCACTGAAATTCTTTCTGGTCATCTGATTCTCCTGCATCATCTCTCATGTAAGGATACAGGTCTACGACACTGAATATCGGTGATATGCCAACATTGTCTGGCAATCCAATTTCATAAGAATTGGCTGCAAATTTTCTGAGAATCCTGCATGGCCCTACCTTCTTCATCTTCAACTTGTTATATGTTCCCCTTGGAAACCTTTCTTTTCTCAAACGAGATAAAACTTCATCTCCTACTTTGAATTGAACTTATCTCCTCTTCTGATCAACTTTGTTCTTATATTTCAGGCTACTGTCATGTAGCTTCTCTCTGACTCTGTCATGGAATTTTTGCATTTTTGTTGAAAAATATTCTGTGCTAGAACTTCTGAATTCATCTTGATTCAAATCTCTCAACTCTGTAATCCCTCTTGGTTGTATACCATACACAATTTCAAATGAAATTTTCCAGTTCTCATGTTCACTGAATTGTTAAATGCAAATTATGCTTGTGCCAGAATCTAATCCCATTGATGGCCTTTCTTAGTGACTAAACTTCTTAACAAGTTTCCCAGACTCTTGTTTAATACTTCAGTCTATCCATCAGTCTAAGGGTGATATGTTGAACTAAAGGACAATTTTTTCCCCAGCCTCTTCCATAGAGTTCTCCAAAAGTGTCCTACAAATTTTGTGTCTCTATCTGAGACTATGCTCCTAGGCAATCCATGTAGTCAAACCACTTCTCTGAAAAACAAATTGGCTATGTGTGTAGCATCATTTGTTTTTTGATGGTATCAAATGTGCCATTTTTGAAAATATGTCCACCACAAAAAATATGGAATTATCACTCCCTTTAGGGTTCTAGGCAATCCCACTACAAAATCCATACTGATTGCATCCCATGGCCTTTCTGGAATTAGTAATTAATGATACAAACCAGTGTTATGTTGTCTTCCTTTTGCATACTAAAAAATTCTTCATTTGTTCACAAACCTTTTCACCTCTGCCCTCATGTTCGACCAATAGTATGAATTTCTCAGTAGTGCAAATGTCTTATCATGACCAAAATGTCCAGCTAAACCTCCACTGTGTTTCTCTTTCAGTAGGTTATCTCTCATTGAGCATCTTGGTATGCATAGTTGGCTCCCTTTGAACAATAATCCATCCTAGATCAAATATTTTTTCCATGGGCTTTTGTCTCCCAACAAAGGATTCTTACATGAGTCATAAGCTTCCTTAAAATCTGGATCTTCTCGATACATTTCCTTGAGGTGTTCAAACCCTAAGGTCTCCACTTGGAATTCTTGTACAATCAAACTCCTCCTGCTCAAAGCGTCTGTAACTTTATTAGCAGTTCCAGCAATATTTTTAATAACAAAAGTAAAATTCTGCATAAATTCTACCCAATTAGCATGTCTCTGATTCAAATTTTCTTGCCTAGTAATAAACTGCAAATCTTGATTATCACTGTACAAGACAAATTCTTTAGGAATTAGATAGTGTCTCTGCTTCTTTAAAGCTTGAATCACTGCACAAAATTCTTTGTCATATGTGGAATACTTCTTCTTGGTGTCATTCATATTCTCATTGAAATAAGCAAATGGCCTATTATCCTGACTCAAGACTGCTCCAATAGCTACTCCACTTGCATCACATCTCACTTGAAATGTTTTTCCAAAATCTGGTAAGACCATAATTGGTTGTTCTATGATCTTCTCTTTCAACACTTTGAAACTTTTTTCAGCTTCCTCTGTCCATTTAAAATACTTGTGTTTCTTCTTCACAGTGTCCATCATGGTCGTACATATACCATTGAAATTTCTGATAAACTTTATATAAAAACTTGCTAACCCATGAAAACTTCTTACCTCAAATATGCTTCCTAGAGATGGTCATTCTTTGATTTCTCTCACCTTTTCTGGATCCATCTTCAATTCATTTGAAGAGATCACAAAACCCAAGTATATGAGTTATTTCTTCATAAAAGAGCTTTTATTTATGTTTATCATCAATTTTCCTTGTTGCAACATTCTCATCACTGATGTCAAGTGTTTTAAGTTTTCTCCCTCGGTCTTACTAAAGATTAGTATGTCATCCAGATACACTATGACAAATTTGCCTATGAAGTCTTTCAATACTTCATTCATTAATCTCATAAATGTGCTTGGGGAATTTTTCAACCCAAATGGCATGACCAGCCATTCAAACAAACCTTCTTTTGTCTTGAATGTTGTCTTCCATTCATCTCCCTCTCTCATCCTTATTTGATGATATCCACTCTTCAAGTCTATCTTGGAAAAATAGCTTTCTTCACTCAAACAATCCATCAAATCATACATCTTGGTTAAAGGGAATCTATACCTAATGATGATATTATCGATGGCTCTGAAATCTGTACACATTCTCCATCCTCCATCCTTTGGAATCAACACAGTTGGTATTGCAAATGGGATTAGGCTTTCCCTGACTAAACCTTTATCCAACAACTCTTGGACTTGATTTTTGACTTCCTCATTCTCTCTAGTTGTCAACCTATAAGTTGCTTTGTTTGGTAAACTAGCTCCTGGAATAAGGTCAATATGATGGCTTATACTCCTAATGGGTGGCAATGAGTGAGGAAACTCTTCCACTACTATGTCAGCAAAGTTTTCTAATAGTTCCTAGATTTCTTCAGGTAAATCTTCCACAGAAGTATTTGTAAGGATAACTCTTGTCTTCCTCACTATAGCAAACTGCATCTCTTTCTCCATCTTGACTTCATTCAAGATTTCCTTCCCACTAATGAGAAGTATACTTGAATTAGCTTTCCTGTTTTTCTCTTTGTCCTCTATTGGAAACAACATATGTGTCATACCATTCTTTTATAAGGTATAAGTATTCTTCCTCCCATCATGAATACCTTTTTTGTCAAACTACCATGGTCTCCCCAATAAAATATGATATACATCCATAGGAATTACGTCACATAATATTTCATCCCTGTAACCTCCTATTTTAAATTCAACTTGGCATTGTTGACTTACCATTACTTAATGTCCTCTCTGCAACCTTGATACCTTGTATGGGTTTGGATGTGCAGTTGTCTCCAGCTCCAATTTCTCCACCATCTCTGTGGATACTAGATTTCCAGTGCTCCCACTGTCTATGATCACCTTGCAAACTATGTCTTTGATCTTGCAAGCAGTTCTAAACAAACTTGTTCGTTGAACTAGTTCCTCTACCTCCTTCTCTGGTTTAAGAAAAACTGTCCTCATCATGAGGTTTTTTCCTCCTTCTATTGCTTCTGCTTCCACATGCTTTTGTGCTTTAGAAATGTGTACTTATCCTCCTCTAATGTCTTTCTTCTTCTTTGGGAATTCCCAATACATGTTCCATATCTTTCCACAGGCATAACATCAACTTCACCTCCTCTGGCTCTTCCTCTTCCTCTAGGAAAAGAGCTTCTTCCTCCATGTTGTCCTTCCTTATAACTTCCACCTTTCTCAGGGTGGCTATTTTGATTTCCATATTCATGCTTTGGTTTCTGTACCTTCTCTCTATTGGTTCCCTTACCTCTACTTGAATTTCCTCCTCTGTTTCGTTGGATTATTTTCTGGCCAATTTCTCTTCAACTTTCAAGGCTCCTTGATAAGCGTCCTCGACTTTACTAACAGACATCATGTTGATTTCCTCTTTTATTTCATATCTCAATCCATTGATATACCTGGTTGTTTTTTCATCTTCATTCTCTTTCTGTCCAACCCTGATGTTCAGTCTATAAAATTCCTTAGTGAACTCCTTCACTGATAATATTTTTTTGTCTCAGGTTTTGCAATCTCCTGAACAGATTGATTTGATAGTCCTTTGGGATAAATTTTGTGTTTAGCTTGGCTACCATCCTATCCCAGCTTTTAATTTTCTTCTTGCCCTTGCATATATGATCGGCTTGCAATTCGTCCCACCATATTGTTGCATGACCCTTCAATCTTGTCAGTGTGTGCTTCACCATATTCTCTTCTTCAATATCTTCATAATCAAAGTACTTTTCCATAGCACGTACCCAATCCAAAAATTCTTCAACTTCTAAATTGCCTTCATACATTGGTACCTCTATTTTGGCTCTGGCTCCTATTCTTGAAATAGATTTCAATAAGCGGTTTTCTGCAGCATCGTCTGCTTCATCTTCTTCGACCTCTATCTCTTCTCTTCACCTTCACTGATATCTCCAGTGTCTATTTCTCTCCTCTGCATTGTTTCCATGGAGTCCAATCTCATTTTGAGTCGCCTTATTTATTCTTCCATTTCTGGATTCGCTCTGTGTCTTCTGGGTGGCATGATTCCTCTGCCTCACCTTATGATGTCTATAAACAGAATCAAATCTTGATACCACTAATGATATCAATTTATCGCCTTTATCCTTTGTATGTTGTCTGCAAACAAATTCAATAGCTCTGATACCACCTGATGCATCCCCCCCTACTCTCCCTCGGGCTATGTGACCTCTCTGTCAAGGATCTTTGATTCTATGAGCCAAATCGTCTCTCTGAAACCTTGATGGTCTCACTTTGTAACTAAAAATAGGATCTTTCAACCTTTTGGTGTAGTTTCTATGGCACCTGCAACCTCTCCCTTCGCGTTGTTGAACTATCATGTTTCAGGCACTAGCCCCTTTTCCATTAGCCCCTTCCTAGATGTGACCTTGGGCTATGACCTCATGTAAACATGTAATTGCGGGGTGACCAAAAGTGGTTTGAAACCACACCGCTTTTCTCCCCACAATTCACTACCAATCTCCACGTGTCCTTTTGGTGATATCGTTGTTTCAATTGTGGCCCGCTCTCAGATTTTTAAACTTTGAGCATCTTCTGTCCCCACAATCTAGTGTGACCATTGATCTTGTGATCACAGGTGGGGCCTCTTGATCAACGTGTGTCCCTTTCAATCAATGGCTACGATTGATTTTGCCCTTCGGGTTTCAGGAGTTTCAACTTTCAAATCTCGCTTTCTCCACAACACTTCCACCCGAAGTCGTCGATCTGTCAACATGTGTCCCTCACAGATCGACGGCCATGGTTCACTTCAGATCTTTTGGTTTTGGGAGTTTCCACTCTCAACCCTCTCTTCCTCCCGAAATACTTTCACCCGGAGCTCACGATCTATTGACGCGTGTCTCCCGCAGATCGATGACTACGATTTCTTCGGGTATTTACTCAGAGTCCACGGATTTATGCCGCGTTTCCTTCTGAATCAGATGGCTATGATTTACTTCGGGTCTTTGTGCCTTAGTATTTTCAACTCTTGCACACTCGTTCCTCCCAGAGTTATTTTACACGAACACAATGGATTTTCACCACGCATCCCTTTGGATCTGGCGGTCCAGATTCACTTCGACTCTTCGGGATTCAGGAGTTTCAAAATCCTGTGCACTCATTCCTCTCAGAATTATTTTACCCTGAGACTCAGATCTACTGACACATATCTCCTAGAAACAAATGGTCAGGATCTACTTCGGCGATTTCACCTCCTCCTTGTCCACAAACTTCCGAAGTTGTAGACCTTGTGCCACCTGTCCCTCTTGACGATCGATGGTCACAAATCACTTCGGGACTTCAGGACTTCGGCAGTCCACTCTCCTTTGTGTTTCAAGAGACTTAAATCTTGCGCACCTTTCCCATATCAAATGATCTGGAATGATCCCTCTCCCTCCTGGATGGATCTAGATCGATAATTCGTGAAGCCTTCAGAGCTTCACCCTTTTTTTGAAGATTTATCCTCGTTATCTCTTTTGAGCTTGATCCCCTTGATAATTTTGATCTCCCATGCACTCCTTGCATTCCTTAGATCTTGAAAAAATCAGATCGAAGCATTTCTTAGAAAGAAATTCTTCCCGCACTCCTTACGCTCCTATGTTCTAGTTCTTCGACACTTAGTCACTCCTTGACTCTATGCACTCCTTGAACTTGGCCTGAGTTCCTGTTGTTCCTTCTGAACTTCTCTGAGTCAATTCAAGACTCTGTCAATGCACTCCTTGCGTATGAGATGCACTCCTTGCATACGAGTTCTCCGAAGAGAAACAATTGAAACTTATCCAATTCGTCACAATTTCATATGATCAACCATAAACAATCATACATAAATGAAATGAACTAAAACACACACAGAATGCATCATTCATTCAATCACGCATCAAAATGAACATTGTCCAAGGAATTGGAACAATTATGTCTGCTTTATTCATTCATGAAATAAAATTACATAGTATTACAGTTCTTCACTGCGTCTTTCTTCTCTTCCTATATTCTACTCTCTAATCTATATCTCATACAATACAACAACAAATCTATCTATGGAGTGGCTCCTCGATCTCTTCTCCATCCTGTCTACAACCTAGCCTATCAGTTTCTAGTAGTTACCTACTTTGTCCTATTACAATAACTATCAGTTATTACCAGATAAGAGCTGAAACTCTCTATCTGCAACTCATTATAGTCATATAAGACTTTACAAACAAGATATATTTAAAAACGTTGTTTCCAAAATATCTCAACAACTTGTTTTGTTTCGGAGTTAAATTTTTATTTGAAATTCTGTCATACTGAGATGTCATATCCTTGCCTCCACACTTGCTTCTTTGACTTTGAAGGTGATGCTCCTGCATCAAATGTGCACCTGTCTAAGGGCGTGAGGTTGGCGCACTGAGAAAAGAGTGTGCACGGCTCATAAGTTTTGCACGCAATGGTTTTAAATGCACAAACTATTTATTTTGAGGTTGGTGAGCCTCTATGCAAAATATCAGTTCTTATGTACTGAGATGTAAATATAATCGTATTAAAATTAATGAAAATACATCCTTGTGGCAAACTGACCACATAAAAGAGTTTGGGGGACTTAAACTCCACTATTTGAGGTCAAGGGAGTTGGGTTAAAGGGGCTTAAATCCAAAAAGGAATACTTTATTAATATTTCTCAAAAAGTGTAAAGTAAGGATATAATTATATCCTAAGTCTTAGCAAGGTGACAAGTGGCTAAAAGAAGTTCTCAACATGACAAGTCTCAAGTTGGCGATATGTTGTGGAAGAAGGGAGTTCTCAACTCAATAGGTGTCAATTTGAAAACATGCAGTCAAATGATTCGGACTTAGTCCATCCAAGCACCCAATCATGAGGGGGGTGGAGACCATCACATGGGAGGAGAGTCGACTGATCTTCCACGGGGTGGATTGCTCTGTCATGCCCAATTGTTCTATGAGTGATCTTGTCATTGTTGTCATGAGTCAATTATTACTGTGATGAGTATGTTGAATATTGTCATAGATACATGTGTATGACATAGCATGGAGAGATTATTTGATAGGTGATTTTTCGGTCTCATGGGATGTTGGATTTAAGAGGCGGTTTTTCAGGCCCATGAAAGATTACATTCTCTCCAGGGAAGACAATTGTTGGGAATTTATTCTTGAGGTGTCAAACTACAGTGACATGGCTCTGAGACTTCATGTTCGGCCTGTTGTTGAATCCCTGGAATGGAAGTGTGGCAGTCGAGGAACTGTTGAGTAGAGAAGGGGCACACTTCCTAGGGTGGGACAGGCATATGGGGAATGAGAGACTATAGGCTATCAGTGTGAATTGGCATATGTGACGGAATTTCCTACAATTGAGTCACCTATGTATAATCTACTTGTGATTGAGTTCCTATAGAGTGAGATACTTTATCTTGGTTGGGAACCCTTGCCCAAGTGGAGTTTAGCCCCAGCTCGGGAGTGACCCATTGTTGAGATTTATAAACATTGTGGGTTAAAGTTGGGAGGAATGTGGAAGATCTACCCGAAGTTGGTGTCTTTTATGCAATATATAAGTGTCATTTATGTGTTAAATCATGTTTGCAATTATATTTATGCAATTGTTGTCATGGGTTTATGTTATTTATCTTGTGTGTATAATTTTGTCATGAATTGTGTATAAATATGTTAAGGAAATGTACGTAATCATGAATTGCAGAGTTTCTATGTATTTTTAATTAAGGACGGAGTTGTGTCAGAGCAATTTAAGTGGAATTGTTGGTAATATGGTATCATAGTTGATGACTAGAGAAATTCTTCAAGTAGCTTTTCCCAGCAGGTGGTTGGGGGTGTTACAATATGGTATCAGAGCCTAGTTTACAACACTAAGCCTAGATGAGAGAGGTTAACATCATGTCCAAGCATTTTCGCAGAGAATTGAATTCGGGAGTGGTCAAATTTTCAATAGTTAATGCGTCTATGAAAAAAATTTGAAGCAATTGAGAGGAATTGGGAAAAGGCCCCAATTTATTTTGCTAAGTTCATGACGGATTTGGGAAAATTCGCACCAGAAATTTCAACCAGTGACATACTCAAGATCGCGTCATGTATAACATGTGGGTGCAGAGTATATAGATGCATGGTAAAATGCACTAAGTTTTTCCTTACAAGGTACAAGATTGTGTCATAGTGTGATACACAAGATGTGCGCTTGCATTATTGACGGAACGTAGTTTGAGTTGTTTTTGCATGCACAACTTTGGTATGATTGTGTGTACATAATCATGTGGCTCAAAGGTATAATTACTGGTGCATAGTATGAAAATACTTAACCGTGAAGTAGTGTGGTATAGCATTGGTAATATGTGCAGAATATTGGTGTGTGGCACAAGAATCGTTTTCAATAGAGATTGGCCCATGATGGAAATATGCACATTGGATAGTGTTGCACAGTGCATGCACTACATGCTTTAGTGTTACGTATGTAAATCTGAGTAATGTAAATATGAATTATAATTGTGCTCATGAAGTTGAATGAGCGTTTAACTTCCTAATAAATCAGAAGAAATAATTTTGATGTTGTATGAAAACAGTATTGTACATTAATTCATGATTTGTTAAATTGTCTAGCCTAACAAAAAAAATTAATTGCACATTTTGCAGAGCCAACAACATTATATCAGAAAAGGATCAGCACAAGTTTAGAATCATGGAATATGTGCAAAGGATTTTCAATCATGAAGAAGAGATCATAGGAATGTATGTCCATATAGGTAATTGTTGGCACAGGGGCTAACCCAAGGTTCAACGCTTCAACAACGAACCAACAAAACCCTAACTACTGACCCTTTCAGAAACACCTTCAAAGCAGATGAAGTCTCACCCGAGGTAGAGGCAGGGGAATTGAAGGACTCAGGTGTCTACAACCAATCTGGGACATAGATCTGTGATTACAATACTTAGAAAATCACTTAGAAAACCATATGCATTAGTTCATGAGTCTCATTCACATCGCAGATTAAACCCTTATTATAGATCAGTGTTGTAACAATAAAGGTCAAGCACTTCCAATCACTTAGCACATAGCATTAGCTCAGATCTAGCATTCAATCATATTTAATCACTAAGAAACAACATCATATGCATTCATCATACATTATAACAACAGCACTAAGAAAATAAACACATAAATAACATCGCACAAAGCACATCAAGACACACGATATACGTGGTTCACCCCAGTGTGGGGCTACGTCCACCAACTTATTCTTCTTCTTTATTAGTCTTCAATCCTCTTACATTCATCTGCTCCTGTGTAAAACGCCACAGAGCCCGACTCCACAGAGGATAGAAGATCTGCGCACAGTGCGTTAGATCCTCCTTCCCAAAACCAGGTCAAGGAACAGAGCCAACTCCTTACTAGCATAGAGCCTTACTCTACACTGTCATTTTTCACAAAGCAACTTGCAATCTCTTGCACTAAGCCAACATTGGCATATTATGCACATAGCCAACAACTAGGATTATTACATCACTTAGCTACTTATTTATACATTTACAAAAAGGCCTAATCATGGGTAAACCCATGGGTTGACATCCCCTAACCCATTACATAAACCCTATTAAACCCTTTGCTCGGTCCATAAGCCCACAAAACAAGCGATATCTCACGATTTCAGCTTCGTCTGGGTGCTCCATCTTCGAACAGCCTGTCAAAATCCCAAAAGTAGTCAACCACGACCAACGTTTCCTCAAAATTTGGTCAAGGGATAACAGGCCCCCAACACTCACTTGTGACTCATCCCGAGTCACTCAGATCTAGGAAACACTACTTCAAAGGCCTCGAGCTTAGCTCAAGCTACCTCGACTTGTTGATTTTCTAGAGTCTCCTGCTCAGTGAACTCCTGAATCACTTGTTATGTAACATGCCCTTCCAAGAATTATTCCACTGTCACAACCACTTGGTCTAGTTGTGAGCCTTGTCCTTCAATATCTTCAAAAATCGTGCAAGGTTCGTCCTACACCGGCTGTAGTCTCTTTGTAACTTCCATGACTCTGCTTTGTATGGCTGTAATCTACTGTTGGACTACGCATTTCTCCTGTGATCTCTTCATTTTCTCAACTGCAGTGAGTGACTTCATCTATGCCTGGATGGTGGAGGCTTGTTGTTGCACCTCCTATAGTTGTGCTTCCAGTTTCCTCAGCTTTGGATCTTCTGCGAGTCGTTCGTAGGTCTGGGCACTATGATCACTCAATTGCTTACATTCTGAGGTGAGTGCTCTGATCCTTCCAACTGCACTCCTGGAAGCTTCCTCCCTCTAATCTTGCACTTCTTGTGGAGTTCTTGGCACTTCTTGAATCTCTAACTCTGTTACCCATGCTTGAAGTTGTTGAATGGCCTCAGCGAGCTTCCCCACTTGAATCTCGATGGACTCGTGTTCCTCCTGTTCCAAGTCCAGCACAGAGTGAAGTGTTGTAGTCACTACCTCTTTGACCGTAGTCTACTCAGCGAGCAGCTGGTTTTTTTCTTTATGCATGATTGCTTTGTCCTCCTCGAACATCACCCGAATTTCATATTTCTCCTTCTCGTAGGTGGTTACGCAAGACTGCACAACTCGTAGTTTCTCTAAGACCTCCTCCTTTTCTTGCTTCAAGGATTTTGTAACATGTTCATTTTCTTCATGGACTCGATGAAGTCAAGCTTATGTTGCATCTACTAGTATTCGTAATTGGGTGGGCCCATCCCCCAATTATGTAATCTTCGATGAAGAAGGCATAATAGGTACTACGCGGCTCGAATGAATAGATTGTTGTATGTATTTGATCTCTTTCTCGATTTTTTCATATAACTTCTCTTGCTTCGCTTCATGTCTCTATAAGATATGCTCTGAAGCATCCTCCATGGTTGAAATAATTAGATCGGCATCATCCTCTGTGAGCACATTCTTCGACTGAGGCTTATTGGTGCAGGTCTTCTTTCTTGCTGAGGGTTTCTGCGGGGAAACCTTCCTTTTATTCGATGTTTCAGCCTCAGTCTGGGGATTCTTCAATGATGTAACTTCACCTTTGTCTTTCTTTTCTCCTTCTTCCCCTCCTTCTTCTTGATTCACTTCGCCTCCTCCTCCTCCTGTGGGTGAGTCAGGCCTACTTTCCTCTTAGGCATTGTCCTCCTCATTAGTTTCTATGTTCATCACTTCCTCCTTTTTCTTATTTTTCTTCCTGTTGCTCTTCCTGGCATGCTTGACTTGGGTGACCAAGGGGATTCCAATGATGTCGGGGTCGGAGAGTTATACATCGTCAACTAATAAAAGGAAATTTGTTGGCCATTCTTTGGTGATCTCCTCCATGTCCTCGTCGGTCAGCTTATAATAGGACTGCAATTCTTCCTTGCTTTCATCCCTATGCATAGTGATATAAATAAAGTGTCGATCTACATGGAACTTTGCTAGCGGTCTGTATTGATGCAATGTGGTCGGGGTCATGTGTGGAAATTTCTCAATAGCATGCTTCAACTACTGGTAGTAGGCACGGAAGACATTGTTTGACTTCCACTTCTTCAACATGTCATTTGTATACCACACGGTGGAGAACCTTGCGGCCAACAGATCTGATGGCTCAACTTCTGGGAATGTCGCTCCTTTCAGCATATTCCAAGTGACAAATGTGATTAATACAAGTAACCAACTAAAATGGAATTCGTAGCCCTGATCCTGCGCTTCGCGGGAGTTTTTCTCGAGCTCGTTGGTGAGGTAACTCATCCAGTTTATTTTCATTCCTTCTATGCCCTTCCCTGCGAGGTCTACTACGAACCCAGTGACTTGTGTCAGAAGGTTCTTTCTGATGAGCTTGCTAGCTATAAGTTGACAAGCTAGGTGCACTGTGCCATCCTAGATGGAGGCTACCTTGTAGCCTTGCTTTCCCTTTTCTACATCGTCATAATCCTCCTTTATGTGTTGTGCTAGTGATCAATTTGAAGCCTTCCCTGGGTAGAACTATTGAGGGTCTGATCCCTACATACTCAGCCCTGTGATCAGGTGGATCAGCGTCGGATCCATAGTAATGCGTTTGTTGAGCCACAAATATCCTCCATGATAGAATGACAGGAGGAGTTTAACGCAAGCGTTAACCTTCTGATGTCAGCCAAAGTGAGGGATCTTCATTACATTCAGGATTGTGGATTGCGCGAGCTCCTTTATCCATGGTTGGGAGACTATCTGAGGCTTCTTCCCAGTCATCTTCATCAAATACCTACGCAGTGCGAGCATCGCGTAGTTCTTCCTGTCTTCGAGGTTAAAGTCGTTGTTTTTCAGAGTTGGTATCTGTTCTAACTGGGGTCCAACTTCTCGTATCCCCTTCAGGATGTATGCAGTGATCAATGTGTACTCAAAGTCACATGGGATACTATCGCGGGTAACCACGCCAGCCAAAGGCAGTATATAGTCTGGAAAGACCGACGGGATCTGCTTCGCGTTATCCATATCGTCACGGTGCTTACTTCGCTTCTCAATGGTATGGATAGAACGACGTCTAGTCAAGGGGGATTCTTGCAGTCCCCCAATCGACGATGTTTGTATTCCTACAGACATAACTTTCTCAGCCAGGAGCTCCACAATAATCTCCTCCACAGACTTCTCTAATGCACTAGATTTGCCTGACATTCACACTTGTAACCAAATAGATCGGGTAGGCGAATGGATAAGCAAGGTAATCAAACAGATGGAGAGGTCTAAAAATCACAGCGCGATATGCAATTGATTCTCTGTTATCTTAGATAATCACGGGTGGTAAAAAGTGGTCCCGGCGTAGTGTCCGACAGCTTAAATAATCAAGTGTTGTAACAGATTAATCCAACGGGCAGGAATGCGTCAATCAATGTGAATCTGTCTGTTATGGCACGGTCTCAACGTTCCAACGGTGTTATTTCCATCAATAACTGTGTTTCTAGCCATTCTGGAGCATTATTATAACAGTCGGGGTGCCTCCAATGGTCATATAGCTTCATCGTGGCGAAGTACCATTCTACGTGGTTCTTTTTTCCTGGTGAGGTTCAAGTTCTACAGATCTGCCTCCTTCGAAGTCTTTTCTGGAGCTTCCCATAGTTTTTCTAACTTGGCTTTCTTTTTACTGAGCTTCCTTGCCTTCTTTCATGTGATCTGAGTCTCTGGATTCCTCTTTCCATTCTTATTCTTATATTTTCTTAGCATAGTGACTTCTCGCTGCTAACGTGCTCTCAAATGGTTCAAAGGTAATCTCAAATGGTTCAAAGGTAATACCTCTTTTCTCACTATGTCCTGGGTGGACATACTTTCTTCTTGCATGGATAGGTCCTTCACACCTTCTTGCGTTCTTTCAACTTTGACAGCTACTTGTCTTTCATTATGTTGATTTGACTCAACTTCTCGTTCTTCTATCAGTCGATCTATTCTTTGAGCTATGAGATCCCTTAGTTATTTCTTTTTATTTTCTTTAGCTTCTTTCTCTACTTTCCTTCTGATCTGATCCTTCTCGATCCAAGTTGTTCCTAAAAAAAATTAATGACTTTGAATTCTTCTTCAGTTGATGTTTCATGAGCAATTAAAGGTATATTAGTAACTCTTCCACATAGGGTTATCATCTTTCCTTTAAACAAGTCCATCCTTCCCAATGAAGGTATCATACCAGGCTTTCCCAAAATTTCCCAAGTGCTTTATGGCATCATATTTACGTGTGTTTCTTCATCCAGTACACAGTCTATGTCTAAGTCTTTTATTATTGTAACTATGTGTTGTTTTTCTTTCAATATCTCTGGTAAATTGATGTCTCTTTGATCATCCATTACTTATTTTAACTTTATTAACATAGTCTCTGAGTCTTTTTCTATATGATTATTTAACATGTTCTTAGTCTCTTGACCTTCTTTATAGTTTTCTTGTCTCATGTTCATCTTTTCAACTTTAGCACTCATTCTTGGACAATCCTCAACTTCATGACCAATAGATTTACAACAAAGACAAATAGGCCATGTACCAGGGCATTCCTTAGCAATATGTCCTGGTCTTCTACAGTGATAACACAATGTCAATCCTCTCTTTCTTTTAAACGAGCCCCATTCTTTCTTGTATTGCGCACTAGGATCACAGTGTTGGACCTGCAATCTTCAAAAATTCTTTCTAGGTTCCTGCATCCACTTATTAGTCCAAACATTCTTTATATGCATAGGAATAACATATCTTTCTCTATTTCTATCAAATTTATTCAGATCAACTCTTTCTTCTAATTGTACCCTAGCTTTAAGACTAGGAAAAAATCTATCAAACATATCTAGATTCATATTTTCGAAGCAAAAAATTCCACTTATCTTACCCTTACTAGAGCACAAATATTTCAGATCTTACCTCTTTTCTTTAGATCGGGTTTCTTTCTTAGCACAG
The DNA here is from genome assembly GCA_010110895.2 of Picea sitchensis. Classification (NCBI taxonomy): domain Eukaryota; kingdom Viridiplantae; phylum Streptophyta; class Pinopsida; order Pinales; family Pinaceae; genus Picea; species Picea sitchensis. The sequence goes on from SNQJ01S0007545.1 coordinate 37,162, forward strand.
AGCTTTGCAAGTCAAGTAGAATATTGCACACTACAGCAACAGATCTACGCACAGAGCTTTCTCTTTTCTTCAGTTCCCAGCAATCACAGTTTCATGTCCCGACAACAGAACCATTTGTTAGCACAAGGGAAAACCCAAGGTTCAACGCTTCAATAGCGCACCAACAAAACCCTAACTACCACCCCTTTCAGCAACACCTGGGAAGAAGATGAAGTCTCACCCGAGGTAGAGGCGGGGGGGTTTCAGACTCAGGTGTCTACAACCAAGCTGGGACACATATCTATGATTACAATACTTAGCAAATCACGTAGACAACCATATACATTAGTTCATGAGTCTCATTCACATCGTAGATTAAACCCTTATTATAGATCAGCGCCATAACAATAAAGATCAAGCACTTCCAATCACTTAGCACATAGCATTAGCTCAGATGTAGCATTCAATCATATTTAAGAACTAAGCAACAACATCAGATGCATTCATCATACATTATAAAAACAGCACTAAGAAAATAAACACATAAATAACATCACACAAAGCACATCAAGACACAGGATATATGTGGTTCACCCCAGTGTGGGGCTACCTCCACCAACTTATTCTTCTTCTTTATTAGTCTTCAATATTCTTACATTAGTTTGCTCCTGTGCACAAATCCATAGACCTAGACTGCGCAGAGGACAGGATATTTGCGCGTAGCACGCCAGATCCTCCTTCCCAAAACCAGGTCAAGGCACAGAGCAAAATCCTTACTAGCATAGAGCCTTACTCTACACTGTCAGTTTCCACAAAGCAACTTACAATCTCTTGTACTAAGCCAACATTGACATACTATGCACATATCCAACAACTAGGCTTATTACATCGATTAGCTACTTATTTATACATTTACAAAAAGGCCTAATCATGGGTAAACCCATGGGCCAACATCCCCTAACCCATTACATAAACCCTAGTAAACCCTTTGCTTGGTCCACAAGCCCACAAAACAAGTGATATCCTGCGATCTCAAATCTGCATGGGCACTCCATGTTTGACCAACCTATCGAAGTCCCAAAAGTGGTCAAACACGACCAATGTTTCCTCAAAACTTGGTCGAGGGCCAACAGTAATGAAGGTACAAATTCCAATGGACATGGAAAAGGTAAGGAAGAAAGCATGAACTTGATGGAAACCATAAATATTTTGCAGAGGGATGTGTTGAGTCATAAAGCTGGCAATGAAAGGATTATGAAAGCTAAGGAGTTGCAGGAAGACTTCAACATTAAGTTGATGCAGATCTTGAACAGAATTGAGAAGAAAATGGATAAACATACTGAGTCCAGTAGATCAGGAAGCTATAGGTCCCATGATAAGATGGGAAGGTTAGTGCACAGCAGAAGTGCTGGCAGAAAAAACCATCACTCTCCAAGGAATTCCACTAGGAGAGTACATAGTAGTTCAAGTCCTATTAAGAAACCTAAGAAGACTGGGATGGATGAACTTCAGGGAGAAATGAATAAAATCAAACCTCCTACTTTTTTTGGTGAGCATAAGAAGGATGAGAATGTGAAAACTTGGTTGTTAAATATGAGAAAGTATTTTCAATTGCATAATTACTCTTCCAACGTAGAAGGAAGAATTGTCATTTACCAACTCAAGGGGAAAACATCAATGTGGTGGGACCAATATGTGCAGGTACAGTGCATTGATGAGAAGAAAGTGACTTGGCGAGAATTCAAGAGTTATTTTCAAAGGAAATACTTGACTAAGAGGTACTATGAAAAGAAAATGAAGGATTTATTTGAACTCAAGCTTGGGAGCATGACCATAGATGAGTATGAAAGAAGGTTTTTAGAACCACTGAAATATGTTTCCTTCATCCAAGATGAGAAAGTTAAAATTCAAATATATTTGAGTGGGCTGCCACCATTTATTAGTGACATAATAAAATATGATGATCCAAAAACATTGGAGGAAACTATAATAAGGGCTAAGTGTGTAACACCCTTGTTTCCCCCAGCTTGTAATTAATCATAAAATAGGATTTACCATGCTAATGCATGTGGACAGTGTAAATGCAGTATTGTTTGAGTTGCCAATAACTGACTGTGGGGGTGAAGCCTTGAAAGTATTGGCCATGATATCACTAGAGGAAAGAATGTGAAAACTATAAGGGAGGGTCATTATATCAAATAACTCCAAATTCCCTTGATGAGGATAATAAACCTCCTTCGGATCCCAAGGAGAGAAATCAGTTAATGAAGAAAGGACCAATGGTTGAATTATAAACCACTCCCATGAATGGAAGCATGGCCAAAACTGCAGAATGTCATCCCGAAGTACCACTAGGTATGACAGGCCACGCTGACCAGAGTTCCCTTCTAATAAAAGGAACAGGATGGGTTGAGAACCATCCTAGAAGAAAGAGATACAAATGGATAAGGAGAATGCACAGATCTCTCCAGTTAATAATGAAGAGAAGGTCGCGGGCTTGATGTTGGGTGAGCATCTGATAAACCTCACCGAGGCCATAATAGAGAATGAAATCTCTGAATGTTTACAGAGAACAGAACCCGAGCATAAAGTTAAACAGAGAAAGATTCCTTGAGAACTGCAAGAGTTCCCTGGTGATATCATGGCTTGGCATAGGGGTGGCCACAGTGCTAAGAATGAATGCCTCTGAGCCTATGATCGGGTGGAAGTATGAACACCCACGGTCAGTTAGTCGGTTACCACCTGTAATAGATAAGTAAATCGCATATCTTGTGTATTTAAGTGGTACTGTGAATCAAAGTTGGATATCCTATGAATGTTGCAGGGATAGATATGTTTGCTTAATGATTTATACTGTACCCCTTTTTGGTGTCTGCTTGATTTTATAATTAGGCAAGTAGGAAATTAAATGGATGGGATATGTTTTATACTCGTAAATGCTTGCTTCATGTGGGAGCTTAAGCTAGAGCCATGAACTATGAGTTCGTCGACCTTGGGCATAATTTCATGTACACATGTTGACCCTCCTAGTCGTTATGAGTCCCTTAGAGGACAGAGTCTATTAAATCTCAGGAGAGATAGTGAATGTATGCACAGGCTCTCTGCAAGGCAAACAAAGACCGAGAACCACTTAAGTTCTAGAGTTGAGGAATGAACGTAAGGGGTGCGTGAAAGGATTCTTCCAAGTGTTATGTCCAAGAGAAAGAGCGCAAAGCTCTTAATCCTTTCAGAGCTAACAAATCTCAGGAAGAGTAGCGATATTGAAGTATCGAAAGGGAAGGCTCATTTGTTTGGATGACGAACGAACGAGAAACTATTCAGAAAGATCCAAGGTCCATTACGACCATTGGATATGGAGAGAAGTGCAGGAGTTAACCCCTTGAGTCCTATGGACTTCGCGAGTTCGGTGAACTGTGATTTCTTCGTAAGGGAACTAAAAATCCCCGAAGTCCCAAAGTTAATTTGGACCGTGGATCTCTAGATCTGTCGGGATCCTTCTTGACCATCCAATCTATGAAATTTAGAGTCCGCACTTTGGGAGATTCGCGTGTTGGAGTGACCAAAACCCTGAAGGAAAAGTTATAGAGCACTTAGGAGACACTCACAAAGTTACCGAACACTCTGCAACTCAATAAGGAGTGCTTGAGTGAAAATTGTCAGGAGGGCAGAGACATCCCTTTGAGGAATAGAAGGGTTAGAGACCTTCGAGGTCCGAGCAGTTGAAGCTCGAAAGAGATAGTGCTAAGAGGGAACAATAGTAGGACTTATTCCAAGTCCTAAAGCTCATAAGAGATAAGTGATTTTCAGAAGTGCAGATGAGGTCCAAGAGACAGACTCATAGGAGGAACAAAGGTCGAGGCCTTTGAATACTTAGAAAATCCTCTAAGCTAGAGGAATTCGAAAGCTCAAGAGGAGGAGCGACAACAGTCGTCATATCTAGAGGACAGGTGGCATGAATCTATGGATTTTGGGTGAAGACCCAAAGTAAACTTCAACCGTCAGATCGTCCGAGAAGTAGATTTGAACCGTTAGATCTAGAGGACAGGTGGCGTGAATGTACGGATTTTGGGTGCATACCCAAAGTAAACATCAATCGTCATATCATCCAAATTAAACCTCAAGTGTCAGATTGTCAAATTTAATCTGAGTCGTCAGATCAACAGCTTCAGGAAATCCATTCGAGAGTTTCTTAGTTAATATTTGACATTCGCGAAGTCCGAAGTCCCAAAAATTCGAAGCGAATCCCAATCGTTCGATCAGCCGAAGCAGATCTGAGCCGTCAAATCACCCGAAGTAAATCTCAAGCGTTGGATCACCAAGGTGAATCTAAGCAGTCAGATACTTTCTATTCAGAAGAAGGCAAGGATTGAGAGTTGATAATTCTGAAGATCAAACTTCTGGAAATCCGAAGTAAATCTCAATCGTCTGATCAGTTGAAGTGAAGTTGAGTCGTCAAATCATCCGAAGTGAATATCAAGTGTCAGATCACTCGAAGTGGATCTGAGCCGTCAGATCCAAGGGAAACATGGCAAAAATCTGAGAACTACGGATAAATATCTGAAGTAATTCATAGTCGTCAGATCCAAGGGAGACGTGGAAAAAATTTGATAACTCTGGATAAATATCTGAAGTAATGCGTAGTCATCTGATCTAAGGGAGACATGGAGAAAATCTGTGGAATCTGGTTAAAGACTGAAGTAATCCTCGATCTCCAGATCAAGAGGACACACGTCAGTGGATTATAGCCTCCGGATAAAAAGCCATTGGGAAAAAGGGTGAAGTTTGAGATTTGAGATCTCAGAAGTCTGAAACCCGAAGGAAATCTCGATCGTTGATCGAGAAGAGGGCCACAAGACCATTGATCCAGTTGAAAGGTCAATCACCCTAAGTAAAGGCAGGGCCATTGATTAGGAGGATAGGTGTCCGCAGATCGTCAACTCGGAATATTGAAGTATGAAAGAGACCAGGGTTTTGAGAGTTGAAACTCCTGAAGCCCAAAATCACGAAGGAGATCTCGTCCGTTGATTTTGCAAGAGGTCAGATATGATCTATAGGTCTGAGAGGGGAAGATCTGAACCACCAGTTTTCAAAGTACGTCAAGATCAGGATATCGATGGTCCCGTAGAATTGTGGGTATAGGAGTTGCATGAACGTTAAAAAGTTGAGGGTGGGCCGCAATTTAAACCATGGATTTGAAAAGAGGACACGTGGAGGCTCGAGGAGAATTGCGGGATGAAAAAAAGTTTAATTCAAATCTCCCTTGGCCGCATCTGCAATCATGTGGTCCTGTAAGGTCATCTCCCAAGGTCACATCAAGAGGGGGCTTATCTAGAAAAGGATCTAATGCCCAGTACTCTAAGATTTCGTAGGGGAGTGAAAGGGAAGGTCATGGGTGCCCTTAAACCTAGACCAACAAACTGAGAGGTTTTGTGTTTAATTATGGAACGAGACCATCAAGGTCTCAGAGAGTTGTTTGGCTTCAGAATCGAATATCCTTTACCAGAAGGTCGGACTAGTTCCTCGACTTTCCAAATTAGAAACCATGAACAGAGATTCTGTCCTTTAAGAAAAGCGAAATTTTTTATGCCTCATCGTGGGTGTGTTACAAATTAGTATCAGAACATGGTTACAACACTTGGCTTTCTTGGGCTCATATACGATTCACGTAAGGAGGTATTGTTAACTACATTTACTCCTTGAGGAGAAGGACTGCAGATTGAACCTGTGATTTTGGGAATTCTTGTCGAATTTCAATAGAAGAATTTCTTTAGCCCTTTGTCAAAGTGATAACTACTCTTACCGGAGTAGGGATATGCTAATTAACATTTATAATAAGACTTGAATGTGGATAGTTGAAGGTGGAAGGGTTCTGTCAAGAGAAGCTAAATCCCAAAGGACGAATGAACTGGTGTTCGCAACACTGCTTCTAAGCATGGGCAGTTGGAACTTCAGGCACTGATGATGGTGGATTGTATAATCGTTAATACCTTTGTGGGATTAAAGGAATCTTATAGGATCAGGTAGGATCCTTGGCAATTATAGTTACTGCTTTAAACTAAAATTGGAGTATATAACTCCTTATGCCCAGAGAAAAGTGAGATGGGCAAAACCCTATGGATGCTGAGGAAAGAAGGTTTTCTTGCTCGACATTATCGCATAAAGAGGAAAGTGACACTAGTTGGTTATTGTCATAATATAAGGCAACATCAATACGAGATATGACTGTGAGATTAGTCCTGTAAGTGACTAAAATATCAAACTAAAGGATACTAATGATGAAATTAAACTATCAAGTGAATGCATAAGGTAAAAAGGTGCAAGAGATGCACCTACTTATACATGAATGTGTATACATGATCATAAGGATGATTGGAAGATCCTTGGGAAAAGGATATAGAAGCATGATATGCCCATGTGTGTGAATGCATTGTGGAGCTTCCTAATATGAAGCCTGATATTAATACCAGTTAGGTATGAATGATATTAAACGTTCTAGTGATGCACATGTATGATGTAAGAGTATAGTTATAGGTACAATATGGTTTCCCTAATGAGTGAAATATAAAGCAAGAATTACTCTTATCCAAAATAAATGAATACTATGGATGCATGGTTGACTCCATTCCAAAGAGTAATGAAAGTTTTGTTCCAAATAATAGCTTGAGGGGGGATGTATTCCCTTTCCTCGGGAAAATACTAATATAATTAGATAAAAAGGATAAATGAGAAAGGATGCTCTATTGTCATAATAAGAGGAAAATGATTATGCCTTTAAGAATCACATGAGAAGGATTGTGAACAATCCTGAGTTGACTGATCTTAGAAGTAGAGATGTAGGTGGGTTGTGAAACATACCTATGACCGCTATAGGCAGGTTTAGGATTATGAATATGGTTAAGTACATCATGGATGTAAGTTAACAAAACCAGAATATGTGTGGATACATAATTTGGGTACATGACAAAGATGCATGTTTATATTCCTTGGGGAATATTTGGTAAACAGATAAAAGCTAACTCAAGGTTTAGTCCAGCACAAATAGTGATGGGCGTGCAATAAGGAAGTTGCATGCTGAAGGAGTCCCCTATGAAAAAACTATGTGAAAACTCTGTCAGGACTCAGGGGGTCAGAGTCACGACCTTTGTAACTGCTAAGAAACTGAGCAGTGAACTACAAGCTTATATATATATATATAAGAATCTTGGATTACATTTTGAAAGCATCATGTAATGAATAGGAGACTAATGAATGAATAAAGGAGTATGTTTTATTGAATAGGCTTGGTAGAAGCCATGTTAAGAAAAGGAAGTAAGGCCCTTCGAGATAACTCAGCTGCTGGAAAGCCCCAGCCATATTAGAAAGAATTGGAAGAAGGGGAGAGCTCCTAACTCTTTTCTTGTTATGTGTCATGTTCCCTCTGAAATGAGAAAGATGATTTACTAATAGAAGTAGATTTTTTGACAGCAAAGTGATGAGGATTGTATTACTGCAGAAACCATTGAGAACTGTTGGTATTGCACTCATGAAAACATTAAGGATAGTGTGATGAAGTGCATACAGATATGCTAGGACATGTCTGAAAATGTTTTATTAATTTAAATTCTATGGTACTTTCATTTTTAATTTACATGACGACTAATGTGTTTGAAAGAAATAGATTGGAAGTGTTGAGAAAGACAGTTGCCAATAACGAACAACCTCAATCAGAGGATGAATATGATAAGCTTCTTGTTGAAATATTGTTGAAGGGACTTTAAAATTCCCCATGGAGCACCAATGATGGGATAATATCAGAGGGGGTGCTAAAAGCCAAAACTAGTATAAAAATGTTCATGCCTATGTGGCACTAGGTATGAAGGGATTGGGTAAGAATCCATTCTGAAATGTTTTACGGTGTTAATGTTATGTATGGAACATTGAAAGGCATTTGTATTCCTTGGATACCCAAGTAGGATATGATTTAGGAAGGATAACCTGAATGATGGAGGTGTGAACCTCTGGTAGTAAAGACAAATTGTAATCCTCGGAAGAATTCATGAACTGATATGTCATGAATACATGGACCAATCAAGGAACTATAGGAAACAAAAGTGCTCATAGATGGCACATTGCATGGAATGCATTGAGGGAATGCATGTTGCATAAGATGGAAAACAATGGATTTTTTAGTAATAAAGGAGGACCTTCCAATGTTTTGCTTACATTATGTAAGCGCTGAAGGAAAACTAATATGGGTGGCCATGAGTGTTAGCACCCTGGTTATTAATGGATGAATAATGCTTAAAGGCATTCATGTGAAACTTTTGATTTTCATGTGTACTTATTTGGGAATCGTGATCATCCTATAGCCAGAAGCAAAGTCTTGTTGTAACAATGAATGAGAATGAATAAACCATATGGTGAAAAGCTTCGCTAAGATCCAACTCACCATGACAAAGTACTTGTCGTAAAGTGTGGGAAACTTAAAATCAATGCAAAGGTGCATTGTATATGAATGTGGCCACAAATGTTGGCACATTCATTAAGGTTAATTGATATCTAAATTACATTCTGAAAATTTTGGTAGGTTGAAATGATGCATAGGTAAGGGATGATGTATCCTTTTGTTTTGTTACATTGAATAGATGAAAATGACTTGGACTGTTAGTATGCTTGATTTTGAAAAGGTAATGTACATGAAAACTAACAATTTGTTTGGCTGAGGAATGTTGAAATTGCAGGAGAAAATGGGTCTTGGATATGGCAGTATTGTAAGCCCATAAGGAAGACCAGTTGCCTACTGAGACAAACTACAAGGAATGGTATTTCCTTTCTGAGAAAGTGAATTTGATTGTTAGTATGCACAATTCTGAAATTGTTTGTGATGACGTTATAAAGGTGCAATAAAATGTATGTGCATGGAAACTAACAATTTGTCGGGGTGATTGAAGTTGAAAGTGCAGGAAGCAAAGGAGTCTTGAATATGGTAGCATTGTGAGCCATAAGGAACACCAATTGTCTATTGAGCCAAACCGCTTTGGGAAGGAAATTCCCATAATTATGAATCTGTTTCCTGTGCAAAACAAATATGGAAACAAAATGTGGAATTTGGATATCTTTGGGTCATAGATTTACAAGAAAATTTTGAATTTAAAATTTATGATGATGTCTCGTGAATTTTTATATGTCTGTGATACGGGTGAGAAAGAGTATAATCTGATCGCATGAAATAAAGACTAAATTGGGAGAAGGAGAGTAACCTTAATCCCTATCTATGATTGAATCGGGAGAAGGGGAGTAACCTTTGTCCCTAACTTTAGCTGAGTCAGAAGGCTGTCAAGCTGTAAAAGTATGAAAAATGGCTATTGTTGGGCAATGAGAACCCCCGCGGTAAGCCATGATCACCTAGAATATATTGTGTTGATGTAACACAAGCCATAGGGATGCCTCAACAGATCAAGTCTGAGGGACGCCTCGACTGTAAGACTCGATAGAGTCTCTGGAATTCTTTATGTGCGAGAAAACCTTGGCAAGGCAAGATGGATCACCCGAGGGACTGTATAGCAGAGAAGGGGATGCATGAGCCTAGGCCTGGAGGGTGAGTGACTGTAAGGAAGAGGATACCTTAATAGTTCTTGAAATCTATTGATCGGGATCATACACATGATGGGTAGTTCTTCCTGTGCAAGAAAACCTTGGCAAGGCAAGATGGATCACCTGAGGGACTGTATAGCAGAGAAGGGGATGTCTGAGCCTGGGCCTAGAGGATGAGTGACCGAAAGGAAGATGAAACCATGATAGTTCTTGTAAAATATTGAATTGGGATCATGCACCCAATGGGTATGTCAAGGAAAAATAAGGAGACTAGGTAACAAAACAACCATGTGGATACAAATCCACAAACTGCGCAGATAATTCTTGTGCTAAGATTATGAAATTTTCCCAGAAATTTTTTTTTATGCAATGTTTTCGCATAAGACTATGATTAACGTGCTTGTTGTCCAATAATTATTGAAATTAGGTGACCAAGATTAAAGGTATGAAAAAAGACCTGACCGAGGAAGAAGGATCAATACTTTTGAAATAGATGAATGAGAAAGGCATGACAGGTGTTTTGAGAAAGAACATCGAGGACGATGTTCCTTTAAGGGGGAGGGAATTGTAACACCCATGTTTCCCCCAGCTTGTAATTAATCATAAAATAGGATTTAGCATGCTAAGGCATGTGGATAGTGTAAATGAATTATTGCTTGAGTTGCCAATAACTCACTGTGGGGGTGAAGCCTTGAAAGTACTGGCCATGATATCACTAGAGGAAAGAATGTGAAAACTATAAGGGAGGGTCATTATATCAAATAACCCCAAATTCCCTTGATGACGATAATAAACCTCCTTTGGATCCCAAGGAGAGAAATCAGTTAATGAAGAAAGGACCAGTCGTTGAATTATCAACCACTCCCATGAATGGAAGCATGGCCAAAACTGCAGAATGTCAGCTCGAAGTACCACTAGGTATGACAGGCCACGCTGACCGGAGTTCCCTTATGACAGAAGGAACAGGATGGGTCAAGAACCATCCTGGAAGAAAGAGATACAAATGGATAAGGAGAATGCGTAGAGCTCTCCAGCGGATAATGAAGAGAAGGTCATGAGCTTGATGTTGGGTGAGCATCTGATAAACCTCGTCGAGGCCATAACAGAGAAGGAAATCTCTGAAATTTTGCAGAGAACAGAACCCGAGTAGAAGCTGAAATAGAGAAAGAGTCCTTGACAACTGCAAGAGTTCCCTGGTGATATCATGGCTTGGCACGGGGGTGGCCAAAGTGCTAATAATGAATGCCTCTAAGCCTATGGTCAGGTGGAAGGACGAACACCCACAGTCAATTAGTTGGCTACCACCTATAATAGATAAGTAAATCACATATCTTGTGTATTTAAGTGGTACTGTGAATCAAAGTTGGATATCCTATGAATGTTGCAGGGATAGATATGTTTGCTTAATGATTTATATTGTACCCCTTTTTGGTGTCTGTTTGATTGTATAATTAGGAAAGTATGAAATTATATGGATGGGATATGTTTTATACTCGTAAATTCTTGCGTCCTGTGGGGGCTTAAGCTAGAGCCACGAACTGTGAGTTTATCGACCTTGGGAATAATTTCATGTACACATGTTGACCCTCCTAGTCATTCTGAGTCCCTTGGAGGATGGAGTATGTTAAAGCTCAGGAGAGATAGTGAATGTATGCACAGGCTCTCTGCGAGGAAAACAGAGACCGAGAACCACTTAAGTTCTAGAGTTGAGGAATGAACGTAAGGGGTGCGCGGAAGGATTCTTCCAAGTGTTACGTCCAAGAGAAAGAGCGAAAATATCTTAAGCCTTTCAGATCTAACAAAGCTCAGGAAGAGTAGTGAGATTGAAGTATCGAAAGGGAAGGCTCCTTGGTTCAGATGACGAAGGAATGAGAAACTATTCGGAAAGATCCAAGGTTTGTTGTGACCATTGGATATGGAAAGAAGTGTGGGAGTTAACCCCTTAAGTCCTCCAGACTTCGCGAGTTCGGCGAACTGTGAGTTCGTCGTAAGAGAAGTAAAAATCCCCGAAGTCCCGAAGTTAATCTGGATCGTGGATCTCTGAATCCATCGGGATCCTTCTCGACCACACGATCTATGAGATTCAAAGTCCACGCTTCGAGAGATTAGCATGTTGGAGTGACCAAAACCCCGAAGGCGAAGTTACAGAGCACTTAGGAGACACTCACAAAGTTACCGAACACTCTACAGCTAAGTAAGGATTGCTTGAGTGAAAGTTTCCAGGAGGGCACAGACATCCCTTTGAGGAATAGAAGGGTCAGAGACCTTCGAGTTTCAAGTAGTTGAAGCTCAGAAGATATAGTGCTAAGAGGGCACAAGAGTAGGAATTATTCCAAGTCCCGAAGCTCAGAAGAGATAAGCACTTTTCAAAAGTGCAGACGAGGTCCAAGAGACGGAATCGTAGGAGGAAAAAAGGCCGAGGTCTTTGAATACTTAGAAAATCCTCTAAGCTAGAGGAATTCAAAAGCTCAGGAGGAGGAGCGACAGCAGCCATCAGATCTAGAGGACAGGTGGTGTGAATCTATGGATTCCCAGTGAAGACCTGAAGTAAATGTTAACCATCAGATCGTTTGAGAAGTAGATATGAACTATCAGATCTAGAGGACAGGTGGCATGAATCTGTGGATTCAGGGTGTAGACCCAAAGTAAACGTCGACCGTCGGATCATCCAAAGTAAACCTCAAGCGTCAAATTTTCAAAGTGAATCTGAGTCGTTAGATCGGCAGCTTCGGGAAATCCATTCGAGAGTTTCTCAGTGGAGATTTGAGATTTGCGAAGTCCGAAATCCCAAAAATCCGAAGTGAATCCCAATCGTCCGATCAGCCGAAGCAGATCTGAGCTGTCAGATCACCCGAAGTAAACTTCAAGCGTTGGATCGCCAAGGAGAATTTGATCCGTCAGATACTGTCTATTCAGGAGAAGGCAAGGATTGAGAGTTGATAATTATGAAGTTTGAACTTTCGAAAATCTGAATTAAATCTCAACCGTCTGACTAGCCGAAGTGAAGTTGAGTCGTCAGATCGTCTGAAGTGAATATCAAGTGTCGAATCACCCGAATTGGATCTGAGCCATCAGATCCAAGGGAGACATGGTGAAAATATGAGAACTCTGGATAAAGATCTGAATTAATTCATAGCCGTCATATCCAAGGGAGACGTGGAGAAAATCTAATAACTCCAGATAAATATCCAAAGTAATTCGTAGCCATCCGATCTAAGGGAGACGTGGAGCAAATCTGTGGACTCCGAGTAAAGACCCAAAGTAATCCTCAATCTTCATATCAAGAGGACACACGTCAATGGATTATAGCCTCTCGATAAAAAGCCTTTGGGGAAAAGGGTGAAGTTTGAGATTTGAGCGTTGAGATCACAGAAGTCTGAAACCCAAAGGAAATCTCGACCGTTGATCGAGAAGAGGGCCAAAAGATCGTTGATCCAGTTGAAAGGTCAAACACCCAAAGTAAAGGCAGGGTTGTTGATTAGGAGGACAAGTGTCCGCAGATTGTCAACTCGAAAGATTGAAGTAAAGAAGAGAGAAGGGTTTTGAGAGTTGAAACTCCTGAAACCCGAAATCACGAAAGAGATCTCATCTGTTGATTTTGCAAGAGGTCAAATCTAATCCGTAGGTGTGAGAGGGGCAGATCTGAACCACCAGTTTTCAAAGTACGTCAAGATCAGGATATCGACTGTTACGTAGCATTGCGGGGATAGGAGTTGCACAAACATTAAAAAGTTGAGGGTGGGCCGCAATTCAAAGCGTGGATTTGAAAAGAGGACATGTGGAGGCTCGAGGAGAATTGTGGGCCAAAAATAAGTTTGATTCAAACCTCCCTTGGTCAAGTCCACAATCACGTGGTCTCGTAAGGTCATCGCCCAAGGTCACATCAAGAGGGGGCTTATCCAGAAAAGGAGCTAACGCCTAGTACTCTGAGATTTCATAGGGGAGTGAAAGGGAAGGTCACGGGTGCCCTTAAAACTACACCAAGAAGTCGAAAGGTTATGTGTTTAATTACGGAACGAGACCATCAAGGTCTCAGAGAGTTGTTTGGCTTCAGAATCAGAGATCCTTGACCAGGAGGTCGGACTGGTTCCCTGACTTTCCAAACTAGAAACCATGAATGTATATTTTGTCCTTTAAGAAAAGCGAAAAATTTGTGTGCCCCGTCGTGGTTGTGTTACAAAGTGCCTTTATGATCAGCAAAAGGGGAAAGCATATTACCAGAAAGTGTGGGAAGAAAAGAAGAAAAGTAATATGGAGTTGAGGAAGAAGGGGACTAATCCACCATTATTCAGAAATAACTATCAGGAACAACCACCTACTAAAGAATCCAGAATGACAGAACCATTGGGGAAAATTCCAATGCAACAATCTATTCAATGATGAGGTTGTAAGGGAGGCCACATGTACAGAGATTGCCCGCGCATGAGTGAAAAAGTGAAGATTTCTCATAGCGCACAACAAGCTGAAAAATAGAGGACATGTGAAGAAGTGTACCTAATATTTATGCAACCTTGGACAACAAGAAAGATGATTTTCAATCACATATGATTGAATTTAAGGTAAGATAAATAATCATCTCGTTGTTATTTTAATTGATTTAGGAGCTAGTCATAGTTATCTGGATCCTAAGATGGTAGAAAGGTTTCATTTTCCAAGGAGAAAACTTGGAAAAACTTGGATGGTACAGCTAGACACAGGGGATAAAAGTATTATTAGTGAGATGATTAAGGTATGTCCAATGAACCTGAATGGACTGAATATCAGCGCAGATTTGAATATTATACCTTTAGGTTCCTATGATTGTTTAATTGGTATGGATTGCTTGGATCAACACCATGTTGTCCTAGATTGTTATAACTAAGCATTTACTTTCTTGGATGAGGAAGGCAACTTAAGGACAGTACAAGGGATTCCTAGAGCAATGATTTCCAGAGAAGTTTCAGTCTTGTAGATGAAGAAGAGTTACAGGAAAGGATGTCAAATTTTTGTCTCGTAGTTGGAAGAGACACCTAGGGATAAGGTGTTATACATTGAAGACTACATAGTCCTAAAAGAGTTTGAAGATGCATTCAAGGAGATACTAGGACTACCACCTAAAAGAGATATTGAATTCTCTATCAATCGGATACCTGGAGCAGCTCTAGTATCTAAGACTCCTTACAGGATGTGTACACCTGAATTGAAGGAATTGAAAATGCAGCTTGAAGAGCTTCTGAAGAAGGGGTATATACGCCCAAGTGTATCACCTTGGGGTGCCCCAGTATTGTTTGTAAAGAAAAAGGACAGAACCTTGAGACTTTACATAGATTTCAGGAAGTTGAACAAAGTAACTGTGAAGAACAAGTATCCTTTGCCAAGGGTAGATAATATTTTTGATCAGCTGAAAGATGCAAAAACATTCTCTAAGATTAATCTCAGGTCAGGCTACCATTAGGTAAGAATTAAAGTATGGTCATTATTATTTCACAGTGGTGCCCTTTTGGTCAACAAATGCACCAGTTGTTTTCATGTGTCTCATGAATGGTGTATTCAAAAATTACTTGGACAAGTTTGTCATTTCCTTTTTGGATGAAATTCTAATATATTCTAAGTCTGGAGAAGAACATGAGAAACACTTGAGAATGGTGCTACAGGTTTTAAGAGAACATGAGTTGTATGCTAAATTGAGCAAGTGCTCATTTTACAAGAAGCAAATACATTATTTGGGTCATATCATCTCCAAGGAGGGGATAGCAGTAGATCCAGAAAAGATAAGAGCCATTGAAAATTGGCCAACACCAAGGAGTGTATCTGAGGTAAGATCATTCATGGGTATTGCAGGTTATTACAGAAGATTCATTAAGGGATTATCATGAATTGCACACCCAATTACTTCCTTGCATAAGAAAGGTGTGAATTTTGAGTGGACATTGGATTGTGAAAGGAGTTTCCAACACTTGAAGTATTTACTAATAAGAGATCCAATACTCAGGATTGTTTATCCAAATGAAGATTTTATAGTATTGATCGATGCCTGTAATGAGGGACTTGGTGGAGTCCTTAGTCAGAATGGTTATGTTATGTGCTATGAATCAAGGAAGTTGAAGGAGCATGAAAGACACCATGCAACTTGTGATATGGAGTTGGAAGCCATAGTGCATGCCTTAAAGATGTGTAGGCACTACCTCATGGGGAAAATATTTGAATTGAGGAGAGACGATAGTGGTATGAAATATTTGTTTTATCAACCAACTCTAAATGCCATACAAAGCAGATGGTTAGACTTCATTAGTGAATATGATTTTGATATCAAACATATCAGAGGTAAAGAAAACAAAGTGGTTGATGCACTCAACAGGAGAGTGCATGAGATGGATGCTAAGTCCATTAGCATGTTTCAATCGGATTTGAAAGGTAGAATTCTAAAAGCTGCTAAATCATATCAGAAATACATGGAGTTAAGGGGAAAACTTCAGCAAGGAAGCTTACAGCAGAAAGTTGAAGACTATGAGATGGAAGAGGATGAAATATTAGATACAAAGGCAGAACTTATGTGCCAAATTCTCAGGAATTGAAGAATCTGATATTGATAGGAATGCATAATGTACCTTATGTCGGACACCCAGGTTACCAGAAAAATATTACTACTGTAAAGAACCAATATTATTGGCCAAGCACGAAGAAGGAAATTGTTGAGTTTATTGACAAATGTTTGGCATGTCAGAAGGTCAAGGTTGAGCACAGACATCCAATTGGTGTGATACAGCCATTACCCATTCCAGAGTGGAAGTGGGAAGAAGTAGCAATGGATTTTATCACTAAGCTACCCAGAACTAACAAGCAGCATGATTCTATCATGGTGGTAGTGGACAAGCTTACCAAAGCTGACCATTTTATTCCAGTAAATATTACTCACAAGGAAGCTAACGTAATTGATATATATCTAAGAGAAGTAGCTCGATTGCATGGAATGCCCAAGACAATTATGTCTGACAGAGATCCAAAATTTACTTCAAAATTTTGGCAAGGTTTGTTCAATAGTATGCACTGATGAGGGGGGTGCAGACCATCACAGGGGATGAGAGTCGATTGATCTGCCATGGGGCGGATTTCTCTATCGTGCCCAATTGTTCTATGAGTGATCCTGTCATCGTTGTCATGAGTCGATTATTATTGTGATGAGTATGTTGAATATTGTCGTGTATACATGTGTATGACATAGCTTGGAGAGATTATTTGAAGAGGAAGGTTGTCAGGCTCGTGGGACGTTGGACTGAAGAGGCGGGTTGTCAGGACCGTGGGATGTTGGACTGAAGAGGCAGGTTGTCAAGCCCGTGGAAGATTTCATTCTCTCCAGGTAAGATAATTGTTGGGAATTACTTCCCGATGTGTCAAACTGCAGTGACAGGGATCTGAGACTTCATGCCCGACCTGTTGTTGAAGCCCTGGAAGGGAAGTGGGTAAACTGAGGGACTATTGAGCAGATAAGGGTCACACTTCTTGGGGTGGGATAGGCATATGGGGAATGAGAGATTGTAGGTTGTTAGTGCGAATTGGCATTTGTGATGGACTTTTATGCAATTGAGTCACCTGTGTATAAGCTACCTGTGACCAATTTCTTGTAGAGTGAGATACTTTATCCTGGTTGGGAACCCTTTCCCAAGTGGAGTTTAGCCCCAGATTGAGGGTGACCCATTGTTGATATTTATAAATAGTGTGGTCCAAGGCTGGGAGGAATGTGGAAGGTCTGCCCGCAGTTGGTGTCTTGTATGTAAAAGATAAGTGTCAGTTTTGTGTTAAATCATGTTTGCAATTGTTGTCATGGGTTTATGTTATTTATGTTGTGTGTATAATTCTGTCATGAATTGTATATAAATATTTTAAGGAAATGTATGTAATCATGCATTGCAGAGTTTCTATATGTTTTTAATTAAGGATAGAGTTATGTCATAGCAATTTAAGTGGAGTTGTTGGTAATATGGTATCAGAGTTAATGACTAGAGAAATGCTTCAAGTAACATTGCCTAACAGGTGGCTAGGGGTGTTACAATATGGTATCAAAGACGATGACTAGAGAAATGCTTCAAGTAACATTGCCCAACAGGTGGTTGGGGGTGTTACAAATCTCTAGATCTTCCACTTAAAAACAAAAAAAAAACTTTAACCAGATAAATTCCAGTTTATCAATAATATATTATCCTAACAAGTATTAGATTTCTTGAAAATAAATCGGCCCCGAGTATGGTCACCAAAAATGTTGTTCTAAAATATTGTTTTATGGTCTTTAAGATAACATCATGAGAATAAATGCCCCTGCATTTTTAAAGAGGCGGTACTACTCTATATTTTATTAATATACAAGAATGGAAAAGAGGCCTAAGAGAGGACCAAGATTATTCTTGAAACAAGTATTCACATGTAAAGAATACCTGAGAAGGACAAGGTATCTTTCAGAAAGAAAATATTTACACTATGTTACAAGATTTATAAACCAACCGAGTATACATTATCATAGGGACAACATTTTTATCACAACATTCATCAAAGTAAGACACAATATTTAGCAAAGCAAAGGAAAGTATGGAGCACATGTGGCAGAGAACTCTAAATGATCATTTCATTAGAGGCAATAAAGATTTTGATAGACACAAATCTGAAATCTCATGCTTAAAATTAAAGTTTGAGAGATCAACAATGTTATGTCCCGAACTAGCTTTCTAGGAACCTCAAAAAATAATAGATGACTTTAATAAAATAAGCAATAATGTCTAAGAGTTCATAAAAAATAAATTGCATTTTCCTTTCAAAAAGGACTGGGATTGGACTCCCGTTGACCATGAAATGAAAGAGAGACCTAGAAGACAAAAGGAGACAGTCAAAGGTCGGCCTTAGGTTTTCACAAATCCTGAAACAATAAATGTTTTTGACTACTAACTAAGAAAGAAAGTTAGTTGAGAGAAAAACAAAGTGACTACTTGACTTACTATGATGGAAATTTTGAACCCTTTGAATGTTGATTGCATTTTCTTTAATAGTCCTCTCTTCATCTTCTTGAAACTTGTTTTTATTTAAGGTTAGGGTTCTATTTTCCTTCTTTGTAAATGTGATCTTATATGTGTGTGCCATCAATATGGACCCACATTAGAAGCTCGGGAATTTTTTTAAATAAATCATTTTCCAAAGATAATGTGTTTCCAAGCCCAAAAATAGTTTCCACTGTAATTTTATTTTTTAGGGCTTGATAAATGATATTTCGCCATTAAAACCATTTCCAATGTGTTCTACATCTCTTTACCTTTCCAACAAGCTCTTGTTTTCTCAAATTAAATGTTTGAATCAAAAGATATGAGCCCCAGAAGATGGAGACTTGGCCATTGTTGATTTGTCTTCATCGGATCTGGGCCTTTGATTTGAAAATTCATCTTTATTTTTCCTACATGTATTGTGGAAGGGTTCTTATGACATCTTCATAAAGAAATATCATCTCCATGTTATTTGTGAATGAAGTAGAGAGAGTCATAGAATTTTGTGTAGCTTGTACATACAGTATCTTTTGATTGCCACATCATCAACCAGACATCATGCCAAGTCACTATCTAATCATCTATATCCATCCATGTGTCACCCAAGGGTAGATCCACTTCACTGCCACATGTCCACATATAATAAATATCCATCGCCATGTGTCATTGGGAGGTGTGTCCCAAATAAAGAGAAGTAAACTTAGGATAAGAAATAGTATTTAAATGAAATGATATTAAAAAATTAAAAGAAAGGTTGGCGGAGAGTTCCGGTGGTAGGGAGATATGAGAAATTAGAAACAATTCAATAAATAGACTAAGTGTAAAAGTGAGTAAAAAACAAGTGTAAAATAAGTCATGCGGAAGTGCAATTTGTGTAATGTGGAAGTGGGAAGTGAAAATTGAGAATTGTGGGGTTGCAAGACTAGGGATTCAGGGGGAGGTGATGTGGTGGTAAAACGTTCATGAAAAATGACTAAGTGTTGGTAGAGGAAGTCCCACATTTCCAATGGAGTACTTCATTTAAAAATGAGTAAAACCTGGTAAGTCATAAAAATGAGTAAGTGTTGGATAAGTAAGTCATAGAATTACCTGATAAGTATGAAAATGGAAGATAGAAATGAAAAATGAATGTAGTAATAATGAAAATGAATAAGTGGAAATGAACATAGAAGTTATGAAAATGACTAAATGGTTAGTATTAGGAAAATTAACTAAGTGGATAATGAAAATGAAAATGGGCTAAGTATGGAAATGGTGTGGAAGATTGGAAAAATGTCGAAGTATGGAGTATGGGGAGTAATATAGAGTGTGGGTAGTAGTGAAAATGACTAAGTATGGAAGTGTAAAGATTAGAGAGGAAGGAACGAAAATGACTAAGTATGGAGCAAGGAAAGAGGAAGGAACGAAAATGACTAAGTATGGAGCAAGGAAAGAGGAAGGAAAATGAGGGAAAATGACTAAGTATGGAGAGTGAATAATAAGGAAAATGGAAAACAACTAAGTATGGGGCAGAAGAATGAGGGAGAAAAATGGCATATATTGGGCATATGGGCTCTGTTTTAGATTATGTAAAACATTGGATGAAGGTGACACATAAGGCTATTTAGTGAGAAGATGGACACAAGCAATTTATTTCTTTTAGTATATTGTTTTTCTTCTCTTTTGTTCAAAAGAGAAACCATCCATGTTAGCCTTTCATAATGAAGAACTATAATACTCAAGTTGATTTAAAACTTGTTGGGTCTTCATGATCAACGAGTGAGGGTTATTTGGCACTTTCCAAATTTGAAAAAAATAATTGGTCTTTATTTGATGGACGAACACATCAAGAGTAGGGTATGTATACATTTGTAGATTTTTTTAAAACCATGGGAAATAACACAAGAGTATATCCAGCAACCAACAAACGAGATATACCAAAAACTTGTGACTTAACAATCAAATATTTGCATGGAGAGGGTCCCTTGTCCCACAAAATAAGATCTCATACACCAATTTGATGTTTGGCTTGATCATGACCTTAAAAATTGATGATGATTATTATTATTATTATTATTATTATATATAACTACAATTTTGAAGAGAAAATGCATTCCTACATTTCTAATCAACAAATTTTGACCATTTCCTTACAAATGTTTTTACATAAAAGTGTGTGATTTTATTTTAAATAAAAAAATTTTACGCTGTGAATATTTTTTTTTTAAGTAGTAATAAAGATGTGTTTGGTTGATAAAGTTAGATGTTAAGAATTTTCGATAAGATTTAAATTTCTCTTTCCCGTGGGTTCGTATGCTTGTGCAAGATGTTTGTTTAATATATTTGAACCCATGATAAATAAAATATCATTTAGTCATGATTAACGTCCTTTTGTAATATGTGAAATGTGTTTGTTTGATTGTAATACTGATAAGACTCAAGTCATTATTATTAAATCCAATAAGATCCCTTATGATACCTTTGTATATGACAACAACAACTTGGAGGAAGTGACTTCATACAAATATATTGGAATTGATATTCACCACAAGTTCAATTGGAATTATAGCATTGAGAAAAGGATTATTGGGGGATGGAAAGCTTATTATGTGCTTGAAAACAATTGTAAATCAGCTAATTTTTGGAGTTGGGATAAGAAGAAACTCTTCTTTGAGATTCGTGTTACACCTGTTATTATTTATGGATGTGAAGTCTGGGGTTGTAGTATCTCTCGTGAATCCTGGAGAAAGATAGAGCAAATACAAAAGAAATTTATAACATATAATCTCAAAATTAAAGGAAATACGCCCTATCCCATCCTCCTCTTAGAAACAAGTCTCTCCCCCATTGAGAGCATGGCTATGACTAGATACCTAATGTATAAGAAAAAGTTAAACAACATGGAAGACAAGAGACTACCTAAAATTGCTTCAAAATCAAGTCATAACCACCATTGACTCACGCGAGGATGGCATAAAGATGCCCAGTCTTGGCTAAACTATTGGGGAATCATGAAAGAAACCATTTTGCAGAATAAAGATACTATTAAAAAAAACGTCAAAACAAAATTTAAGGAAAAAATGTGGTGTGATAAAGAGTTAGAGGAAAAAAGAAAATTAAGGTATTATAAAGATGTAATCAACCATAATCTAGAAGATCAAAATTATCTATCTGTTTTGCCAAGTGTAAGGAAAAAAATAAGCATTGCTAAGATAAGAACAAATTTTCACGAGCTCCATAGTGAAACTGGGCGTTGGTCAATTCATAAAATGCCATGGGATGAAAGAGTGTGTCACCTTTGTGACACTAAGAAGGTTGAAGATGAAAAACACTCTCTTAGATTGTCCAGCCTATAGCCATATTAGATCTCATTTTCAAAATATTTATCACACTACCAACCTTCCTAACCTCTTAACTCAACAAAAGTATGGTGATCTTGGAAAGTTTTTTTTAATGCTTTTCGAGCACAGAAACAAAATTCTAAAAAATCGCAAGTAATCACTTACCCTCTTAAGGTCCGATAGACCAATTTGGTCTTAGTGGACGTTAATCATCATCATCATCACATTGAATATTGTAGTTGGTTAATATTAATTAAAAATATTTTAAAATAAATATTATTGAATTGTTAAGAATTTCTCCTGTATAAAAATTGTGTATCGAAGTACACCCTTTTTAATTTATGATTAACCCAAGAAACTTACTTTCATAGAATTTTTATAAATACATAAAAATATTTAATTATTAATATCATTTTAGTAATTTAAAATAATATTAATTGGATTTAGTTACAGTTATATTTAAATTAATACATTTTATTTTATTCTTTTTTATATAAGTGAGTTTTTCTTTTAATGAAAGTATGATTATGATTGCGTACTTAATGTTTAAAAACAAAATAAACAACATGGAAAACAAGAAGCTTCCTAAAATTGTTTCCAACTCCAACCAAAATCACATACAAATCAAACAAGGATGGCATAAAGTCTTAGCTAAATTATTGAGAACTAAAGAAATAGATCATTCTACATAATAATGATAATATTAAAAATATTATTACATCTAAGTTTAAAGAGAAAATGTTGTGCTATAAATAATTAGAGTATAAAAAAAAACTAACATACTATAAGGAAGTGATCAACCCTAATCTATAAAATTAGAAGTATCTCTATGTTTTCACTATGGTAAGGAAGAAAATCAACATTATCAAAATAAGAACAAATTCTTAGGAACACCATAGTGAAATTAGGCAGTGGAGAGTTCCTAACAAAACTTGGGAAGAAAGAATTTGTAATCTTTGTGACACAAAGGTTGAAGATGAAGAGCACTTTCTCTTAAAATGTCATGCATTTACCCATATTAGATCTCAATTTCAAAAGATTTGTCACAATAACAACCTTCCTAACCTTATAACTCATCAAAACTATTGATCTTGGAAGGCTTCTCTTAATGCTCTTTGAATATAGAAATAAAATTATAAATAAAAATTTGTAATCTTTGTGACACAAAGGTTGGAGATGAAGAGCACTCTCTTAAAATGACCTGCATTTACCCATATTAGATCTCAATTTCAAAAGATTTGTCACAATAACAACCTTCCTAACCTTATAACTCATCAAAACTATGTTGATCTTGGAAGGCTTCTCTTAATGTTCTTTGAATATAGAAATAAAATTATAAATAAATCCAAGTAATCTTTTAACTTCCTTAATGTCCGATAAACCAACTTCATCATCATCATTAATTTAGATGGTAATTAAAAGTTGTTTTTTTCACCCAGATTCAAATCATGTGCTTATAACATATTTTCTTTTTGTGAGTTAACTAAGAATGGAAAAAAATCAACAATCTCATTCTCCCTTAATGTTTAAGAATAGGACTAGATGTTTCCAAACATTTTAACTCAAAAGTTTAGCATAATTAATTGGTACCACTATTATTAAAATATTATTAACTCAAAAAAATAACATAATTAATTAGTATCATTATTGTTAAGATATTGTTAATATTATGATGTATTGTATAAATTCTCAATTCAAATCCATGAAATTGAATATATCAAATTTATCCACCCACTTTATATTAAGTAGGGTCCTCGAATAAAAGCATATTAAAAAAATACAATGAAAAAAAAGAGTTCATTCCCAATCTGAAATCAACAGGGACTCACCCAACGAACATGACAACCCTCCATTGGATGCACCCCACGATTATTGATACATGTGTCTCTTATGATGGGTATCGAAAAGTTAAAAACTCCCATGTGGTTTTATAACTAACTTCAATGTGTATTTAATTCTTGCATGTGGTTATCAATGTATATTTATTTTAATGGCAATTTTGTTTTGTTCTTATTTAATTCTAGACCCGCTCAGGTTTATGTAAATGTCAATTTTGTTTTGATGTTAATTTTCTTTATTTAATTTTGAAATAGTTAACTTGTTATTTTTAAGTAGGTAAAACTATATCATGTTTGATGTTAATTTTCTTTATTTAATTTTGAAATAGTTAACTTAAATTATTTTTAAGTAGGTAAAACTATATCATGTTTTTTTTGGTTATTAAGATTTTCAATATATAATATTATATAAATAAAATTCAAATATCTTAATTGGTATGCAACACTTTTGGGTTTTGAGTTAATAATGTATCAATTTCCATTCTAAATATAAATAAAATTTAATTCTTTTAAATAATTTATTGGTATGGACACTTTTGGATTATATAAATAAAATTTAATTATTTTAAATAATTTATTGGTATGAGACACTTTTGAGTTTTGAGTTATTAATGTATCAATTTTCATTTTAAATATAAATAAAATTTAATTATCTTAAATAATTTATTGGTATGGAACATTTTTGGGTTTTGAGTTATTAATGTATCAATTTCCATTTTTTTTTAAAACCTTAGTGCTCCAGTTATTACTCTATTTTTCATTTTCCTAGGTCCATTTCCTTTTCCTAGGTCCAAGAAAAACAAGGTCCATTTCCTTTTCCTAGGTCCAAGAAAAACAAGTTCTCAAGTCACTCAAAAACATGTTTAGGTCATACTTCGAGATTAAAAAGTGATTTCAAGTACTTGCAAGAAGGATAATGTCTCATATCATCATTGTTAAGGTTATAGTGGTTGAGTCATGTGCCTTTTCAAGTAGGCATCTAACCTTAGTTACATACATGAAACCACATGCTAGCTAATAAGAATAGCATAGCAATTTTTGTTTTTCAAGTTTTATTTATTATGATGTTATAAATATTGTTTTTTATTTATAATATTCAATGTAAAGATTCAATTAAATAGAGTTGTGTAATCAATGTTCTAATTAATGTGAATTCTATCAACATCTAAACACTAGGAATTCTTTGTATTTGTTAGTTTTCACGAAATCATTTTAATAAGCAAATTGTAGATAGAAATAAAGTATCACCATCCACATTTTGACCAATCAATCTAACCTTTGATATTCACAACTTTGTTATACATAAACATTAAAATGTAGTACAAATATCCATTCAATAATACATTATGAAAAGAATTGTGAAAAGAAATATTCATAACATTGTTATACATAAACATTAAAATGTAGTACAAGAATTCATTCAATAAAAAATTCTGAAAAGAAATATTCAAAACATTATTACACAAACATCAACATTATTACACAAACATTAAAATATAGTACAAATATACATTCAATAATAGTACATTATGAAAAAAAATATACATTGTGAAATGAAAGTGGTATGGTATACAAATAGTACATTATAAAAAGAAATAGTATATTATGAAAAGAAATATTACATTGGGAAAAGAAAGTGATATGATACACAAATGCACACTTCAAACCCCACCACCCACTCTTAAAAAAAAAGCAAATGATGAAAATGTACTCGTATAAAAATATGCAATGTACATATATACTTAGAACACCCATCATTTACACTATCTAAAAGACAAAAGTGTACAATATACCATGATGATAAAAATATGTACTGTACAATTATATCTAAAATATATATTAAAAAAAAAAGTTAAAATAAAATATAAATAATAAGTGATAGCAATGTAAATTTATATCTATAATATAAATAATAAATTTAAAAAAAAATTTAAAAATATATAAATAATAAGCGATATCAATGTACATTTATATCTATCATATAAACAAAGATATTTTTAAAAAACATAAATAATAAATAAGATAAATATGGAAGACATACCTCATGGGTGATGAAAATATGATGAAAATATGCAACTTACAAACTTACATGTATCCTATAGTTTGTCACTGTTTACTGATAATGAAAACAAAACCAATTTATAAAATAAAAAGTGCAGTATACTGCTTCTGAAAATAATAAAAAAAAAATTACTTAAATCTATGTAAACTTATCGAGTTTTCTTTGCCTTTGAGGTTTCTCATTGACGAGTGCAACTTAAAAACTTACATGTACCCTATAGTTTGTCACTGTTTACTGATAATGAAAACAAAACCAATTTATAAAATAAAAAGTGCAGTAGGCTACGATATACTGCCTCTGAAAATAATGAAAAAAAAATAACTTAAATCTATGAAAACTTACCGAGTTTCCTTTGCCTTTGAGGTTTCTCATTGACGAGTACTACCTCCAAAAATAATAAAAGAGATTTTACTTAAATCTATGTAAACTTATCAAGTTTCTTTTGCCTATGAGGATTCTTATTGACGAGTGTTTTAGCCAATTCCTATAATTAAAATGTCATTTCAAAAAAAACTAAATTTATTCATAACTACACATTTGGAAAAATAAGAAAATAAAATAAAATAAAGTCTTATTTCATAGGTCTTGGTTTATATAGAATTGATGGGTAAAGTGTCTCCATTCAATGTGTGCATGATCGGATCAATTCAACGAGGGCCTTTTCGTAGCTCCCCTTGTTCCCCCTACTCTGGATGGATGGCATGTTTTGAGAGTTATGAAAGACTAATTCAATATAAACATATGTATGGTTTTTATTTTATATTTGTTATAAAATTATAAAATTATTTTATCAATCGAGTCTTAACTTATAAAAAAGTGACATTTATATATAGTCATGTCAAAATTAATTTCAAACCTAGAATGAAGTGACATTTATATATAGTCATGTAAAAATTAATTTCAAACCTAGAATGAAGTGAAGGCTGCAATAACACTATGAATTTATTGACCAATAAAAGGTCGTAAAAACACTAATTTTGTTATATTGAAAAATAATTGTTTTTATTTGTTATGTTAAACATTAAAATTTATACACATTTTTTAAGTCAACATAAAATTAATATAAAATTAATATGAAAGTCAATACTAACTCATTGCTATATACTACCTCGAGATATCATTATGAAAATAAATTCGAAATAACGACGTGGAGCAACCCTTATCACAACACTTAATATGGACAAGACGGTCAAGAAGTTTGGTAGGAGAGGACAATCTGCCAAAATCTGATATTAACATGTGCAGGAAAGTCAGAAAATTTGTTAGGAGAGGACAATCGGCCAAATCTAAGAGTATATTAACATGTGCAGGAAATTTAGTCGGAGAGGACCATCTGCTAAATCTAACATGCGCAAATAGTGTATGTTGAGGTCATCAACACACGAAAGGTTTTGCGAGACCTTTCCCCACTGTTTGCTGAGAGTGACTGACATTTAGAACAAGATATTACTCACAATGGAGTAAACTCCAGATTCGTCTGCCATTTATTTTGGAGAGTTCACTTTTTTATGTAACAGTATCGAATCCAGATTCTTCTGCCATTTATTTTGGGGAGTTCACTTTTTTATGTAACAGTATCAGCCCGTGGTGCCTTTAATAGTTTCTTGTCAGTTTCAAGGCTGCTCGTAGTCATGACAGATATAAGCCAGTATATCTATGTATGGTAACTCGGCTGCCATCATTTATTTTGGGTAGTATAATTTTTTTAATATGGCATCATGGGCCCATGGTCCCCTTGATAGTTTTCTTTCTCTCAGTTTGAAGGCCTGCTCGTATCTCACAACAGACATAAGCCAGTACATATAAAGTATAGCAGCTGGTCATGTCATGGTTATTTGATTTCTCTAGTATAAAAGTCTACAGCAAAATATAAAGTGATCATACGACAAATCATGCACATGATACAAATCCTGCGCATGGAAGATGCATCACAGTATAATGATAACATTATTATAGAAGAAAATTATAATGTTAACCATGCATCACAGGATAATGATAACATTATTATGGAAGAAAATTATAATGTTTCAAGTTAACACTTCATCCCCATCATCAGATCAGAGAATTGATCGAAAACTTTAATGGGGTGATTGACGAATCACTGCAATGCTCAAGGAGCGAATGGAGCCAACATTACAGGCTTGAGAGTTATTAGCAGAGAGATCATAATCTCTTCTCCAATAACACACTTTCTTTCCATTAAACTGTTCTGGCATTTCCACAATGCATTTATTGCAACGTCCATGTTGCCAGTAAAATCCAATTTTGAACAGTTTCTCCCAATGAAACTGTTGTTTTCTTCCCATTAAGCTGTTCTGTCATTTCCACAATGTTCACATTTATTGTAACGTCCATGTTGCCAGATATACAATTTTGAACAGTTTCTCCCAATGAAACTGTTGTTGCATGTGGACATGTGGACAGCTTTCTCAATTTCTCCCAGTGAAACTGTTGTTGCATGTGGACATGTGGACAGCTTTCTCAATTTCTCCCAGTGAAACTGTTGTTGCATGTGGACAGCTTTCACAAATGTTTGAACAACCATGTTGTCAAACACCTACATATACAGCCCAGACACGCTATCATGAATATGCGCTGACACTCTGGTCAGAGTTGACAAAAGCAAATGAGGTGGTGGTCAACCTTTACCGATATACATAATTGCACTGGGAGGCAATATATGAAAGACTGGGACCACATACCTGGATCCAAATCACCCACTGCACACTTTGTCTTATTTTAAATATCATTGCGTTTTTTATTATTGTCAAAGTTGCGTAAATCAAGACAATAAGACAACGTATGAAGTACTCCGCAATAGCCATAAAAGAGTCCCAAATCTATAACGTTCTTTGAGGTGGACCATTCCTTCCATTATAACGACACGGCACTACTTCATAGGCAGAAAAAAACAGTATTGGGGTGGAATAAAATCTCAACACGTAAGGATAATGTTATGGTCAAAATAATAACAATTACAAGCAAAACACAACCCCGGCATGACATCAAAACTGCCAATATCCTACAACAAAACAGAAACAACCACTGAAACTGCCAACAAGAAACCAGAAACAACCCAAAACATAGCACTGAAACTGCCAACAATGTTAAGGCCAACAAAAGTGTTTAATATAGACGAAGTTTATTGGCCCAATCATTTGAAATAATTGGCAGTCCTGAAATATAACCGACTTTCCCACTGTCAAAAAAGTTGAAAGAGAAAAATCCTTGGCCTGCAGTCTGCACCGCCAGTGAAAATGAAGTAGGCCATTGCTTCACATATTTACATAAATGAAGTAAGCCATTGCTTCACATATTTACATGCTTATAAAACTTCGCAGTTGTCTCTAGCTTGTACAAGCTTCAAAATCTCCAAAGAGTAAAAATAATAATAATGACAAGCAAAACACAACCCAAGGCATGACATCGAAACTGCCAATACCCTATAACAAAACATAAACAACCACTGAAACTGCCAACTAGAAGCCAGAGACAGCTCAAAGCATAGCACTGAAAAGACCAACAAAAGTTTTTAGTACAGGCAAAGTTTGTTGGTCCAATCATTCGAAATAAATGAGTCCTAAAATATAACCCGACTTCCCCACGTCAAAAACACTGAAAGAGAAAAAATCTTGGCTTAAAGTCTGGACTCTGCACTACCAGTGAATATGAAGTAGGCCATTGCTTCACATATTTACATGCTTATAAAACTTCGCAGTTGTTTCTAGCTTTGTACAAGCTTCGTTAATTTCTAGGGCAGTGATCTGGTCACAAGTTTGGCCTCTCATTAAATCCTTTCAGGTTGTACAGCCCAAAACTCTACTTTTGAGACTTATTCTTTCGTCTTGTTCTCATATCAACTTTACCTTGCCAACCATAAACAGATAAAACTACGTTTCCAAAGGCTGTTAACAGCAGACAAATTCAACGAGTATTATGTCAATTGTGAATTATGCAGGATGGAGTTGTCCCGGGATTTTCGAGGACGGAAGACAAAATAGAAGGCCAAATTTAAATGGCCAAGCAGACGCACCTAATTAAAACGAAATATGTCCTGCATGATGATCAGTATAACAATAGCAAGAAGTATGAAGCTTTGCCAGGAAACGTTCAAATACCATGAATATTTAGCTATTAATGCCAGCAAAAGAAAAGCCTTCGCCTTCAAAGAACTGCATATTGCACTTCGCACTCTATCTCAAGAGGAACAGTAAATGAGTTTTGGATTCTTCACCGTAAATGACAACCTTGATTATAAGAAATTTTGCTATTACTGCCAGCAAAAGGAAAGCCTTTGCCTTCAAAGAACTGCATATTGCTCTTACCACCCTATCTCAAGAGGAACGGTAAAATGAGTTTTGGATCCTTGACCATAAATGACAACCTGGTTATAAGAAACTGAAAGTGCAGTAAAATTCAGAAGGGTTTGCAAGCAATGATACGATCTGTGTGCACTGTCAGATGCTTTGATCCTGAACTACACGAAGTCAATAACAAATATAGATTAGTTCTATTCATGAGCTACAATGTATCAATGTATCAAAATTTAGCAGGAAATGTTGCAAATAGGGCAAACCAGTCAAAATAATTCATCTCTACAAAATAATCAGTCAGAAACCTAATGCCCGTCTTCCCAATAGGAAACACAAATATGTTTGCATATTTCACAACCTCATAAAAGCTACTCTCTACAGGCAATCACCATAACCAAAAACACCGCTGCCATCTTTTCCCTGGAAGTCAAAGCCCAGCAATTAACCGCCACAGGGAACTAAAATAATCAAAAACGCCATCTTTATCCTGGATGTTATAGCCAAGAAAATCGAAGGGCACCAGGATTAAAAAACTAATCAAATATTTCTTCTAATGAAGAAACCATTACTATAAGTGCAAGTAGAGTGCAAGTAGGTGCCAAGTCTATAAAGATTTTTATCAGAATTAAGATGAACATAAATAGGAACCAAATGTTGGCATTGGTCTGAAGATCTAAGTAAATTGGAAACCCAAACAACTTAAACACAATGGTTCAGGCACAAAAACCCAAGTGGCAGTAGATTTTACTAAAAGTGCACCCCCTTAACATATGTTGCATCCGAACAATGTTGTGAATTCATCCAATAGAATCAGTTCCCTGTTTCATCTGAACATAGAAGAATCTTACAAATGTTCCTCAAGAATGCAGGCAATATGATATTTTTAAAATGCTTGCAATATGGAACTTGTAAAGTCTTAAACACATTTTCTTGTGTATCGAGGGGAACTAACTCCTAATAAGATTTAATACTAACCAACAGATCAAACTTATAAACCTACTTAAATAACAACAAAGAACAGCAAGGAAAACGAGCAATGTGGACTCCCACAATATCATAAAGCTTTATTCCAGTTAAGCTCTGAAAATTTTGATCATTATGAACTTAATCTGCAAGAACGAAGCTAAAGAGACATAGAGTGAAATTATTTATCTCTAGTAATGATTCACATGCACCCATAAATTGGCCAAGATCAACAGTGTTAAGAGACCAAATATTCAACTGAACCTTGAGACCCCATTATCCAGAACCCTTCCATATGGAGAAAATTTTAGTCTTCGGCTATAGTGTGAACTGAAACCCAACTATCAAACATCTAACTCTTAGAAAATGAGTAAAGACAGAAAATATTTTGGCTCCAACTATCGTTTACACAGTCCATTAGACAACAGCAGCACTGCATTAACAATCAACTCTGCATTAGGGAAAACTTAAGAGCCAAAAATCATTTTAGTCTTCAGCTCTAGTGTGAACTGAAACCCAACTATCAAACATCTAACTCTTAGAAAATGAAGACAGAAGATATTTTGGCTCCAACTATATTTTACACAGTCTATTAGACAACAGCAGCACTGCATTAACAATCGACTCTGTAATAGGGAAAACTTAAAAGCCACAAATCATCCAGGACAGAAAAAGTTACTCCGAATATGAGAACTGTTTTATTTACTTGGAAAAATCAAACTGTGGGGAATATTACAGGCTTTTCAACACAGAAATTTACCGAAATGAAGCGATAATTTGGCAGGCATTATTATACAATCTATACAAGGACCTAGCCCAGTCAGCGGTGGGTTGGTTGGCTTGAGCGGTTGAGTGCTTTCAATTGCAAGTAGGCAGTCGCAGGGTCAACTCCCCAGACTGGCTGCCTCTATGAATATTGTGGGCCTCACTCAATGTCCCAGCCAGGTTAGGTTACCAAACCTCGAGGGGAAGTGTCTGGTGGGTTTCCCAGGATGTGCATTTCAACAAATAAAAATAAATAAATAAAATCTATACAAGGACCTGAGACAAACCATTTATAGCCATGAACAACCATACAATTCATATTGCAAAACACAAAGAAACAACCAAAGATGGAAAGAGCTCAGCGCCCATTTTTGGGCAAGACAGCCACACTGACTTGAATTTTATCCAACAGCAACTCTGTTATAGTATAACAAGCCATGCTCTAGACAGCAAGGAAAGGAAAAGAGATCAAGAGAAGTCCAGTTTTAATTTTTAATATTTATACAGTTCGGATAGGATCAAGAATAATTTCACTTTGTTACAATAACAAAGTGAAATTGATGGCCAGTTTTAAAGTTTAATAGGAAGCGAAGCAAATAAACTGTAAACACAAATAGAAAACTGTTGAGCATCCCATTTTATAACATAAAAGCAGCACTTCTTTTACGTTCATTTAATTTATTCACAGACATTGTTCCCAGATTTGTTCATGTAGACAGCTCTCGTTTTCAGCACACTAAAAAAAGTTCAATTGCACAAAGGCATTCCAAGGCTACAAGCTACTTGATACAAAAATACAAAGTTTCAACACAACTGCCCATGGTCAGAAGGTCTACATCACAGGCAAATTTGAAGAGCATATAAAGTAATTAAACATCAGTAGATCTGCGTATGGTAAATAGAGCAATTAGTCAACCATCATTGACTATCCAGCAAGGATGCAAAGGAGAAAAGTAACTTTAGCTCCTCAAAGTGGGGTTCTCTTCTATACAAAGACATAACGGCAAGATTTTCTGATTGCTCAAGAAAAATGATACCTTGTGGCAAATAATAATTCGGAAGTATTTGCTACCCCTAAAAATCGAATTTTCCAGCAGATCGATAACCAGTGTCAGGATCTTCTCATGCATAGAGGACCATTCAACAATCATTCATGTGTGTTTTTACCAGTAAAATCAAACAACATGATCTCATGTCTATTAGTACTTGCCCATGAGCTGTGAGCATCAGTATGTGACAGCAATTGACATGTTACATACTGGTAGAGAGTATTGCTTCTTATCTTCATCGAAATGCAAATAATGGATTGTCGATGTAGTGGAATGCTCTTAATTGCTGGAGCTAGCCTTTGACAAAATCAAGAATAAGCAGTTCAGAATTTAACACAAATTGGCTTCTGGAGGGAAAATCTGCGTGCCTGTGCTGGAATAAACATGATCCGACTTAATACCCATCAGTGTTGTTCAAGTAAATAAATGATGCCTTGTTCCTTACATGAGAATGTCAACGATCCCTTCCCCCCTCCACCACCAATGCTTCCAATACACTCAAATCAACCTACTTCAAGGATTATTTGTAGTCCTATACTTCTGCAACAACCATCCAGATCCATTAACCATATACAAAATGCTAGTCCTTCCTATAAGGCAGATGAATTCATCCATCTCCCCACAAAACTGTCTCAACAATGTTGTATTTTTTCATGCTCCTTGGATATCAATTTAAAAGTGCAACTGGAGCTGAAAAACTTGACAGAAAAGATAACAACATTTGACCTACCCATTCAAAGCAAGCTCTCGAAAGAAACTTGGGTAGACAGACTTTTGGCTGCTACATCAGAAGCTGCAGCCAGACCCTGAAGCATTTTCATGACCTCCACAGTATCATCTAGATAATACTTTGCTTTACTTGGTTTCTGGTAAACCGTACATGCAAATACTTCGACTATAGAGGCCATAGATGGTTGTGCCATGGCACTTGCAATACTGGCAAACATATCTTCATCAGATCTGTCATCTCCTATGCACAAAACAAAATCTGGCGGCTTTCCTCTTTCAACCATTGTCGACAGAAGTTGTTGTGCTACCAAACCCTTACTAACACCCTGTACATTTCAAGTCAAATGCGTGTAAATACCAAAACCTACTTCACAAAAAACCAACTACAGAATTCATCATGCTCACATATCAGTAAAAGGAAATATAAAACCTCCTTTGCACAAATTCATGTTAACTGGGAAAATAAGTACTATGGTCTTAAAAATTCCCATACCTGGGGTTTAACTTCAACAATATGCTGGCCACTTTTGACTTCCACAGGCTCATTTGCAAGCACACTCTCCAGATGATCTAAAAGCTCCTTGGATTGGCATGATCCAAAATCAGGATCAGCATCCTGATGATGCCAAAC
>SNQJ01S0007545.1:71395-114802 GCA_010110895.2 Picea sitchensis
TAGATAATACTTTGCTTTACTTGGTTTCTGGTAAACCGTACATGCAAATACTTCGACTATAGAGGCCATAGATGGTTGTGCCATGGCACTTGCAATACTGGCAAACATATCTTCATCAGATCTGTCATCTCCTATGCACAAAACAAAATCTGGCGGCTTTCCTCTTTCAACCATTGTCGACAGAAGTTGTTGTGCTACCAAACCCTTACTAACACCCTGTACATTTCAAGTCAAATGCGTGTAAATACCAAAACCTACTTCACAAAAAACCAACTACAGAATTCATCATGCTCACATATCAGTAAAAGGAAATATAAAACCTCCTTTGCACAAATTCATGTTAACTGGGAAAATAAGTACTATGGTCTTAAAAATTCCCATACCTGGGGTTTAACTTCAACAATATGCTGGCCACTTTTGACTTCCACAGGCTCATTTGCAAGCACACTCTCCAGATGATCTAAAAGCTCCTTGGATTGGCATGATCCAAAATCAGGATCAGCATCCTGATGATGCCAAACCAAAGCGCTTTCTTTAGCTTCTATGGCAGATCCATCAGTAGTCTCAGTATATAATTTCATAACGGGCTCTGCTGTTTTCTTCCAGTCAAAGTCTGCAGTGGGTAGCGTTGTTTCCCATTCTGTATCTTGGCTCCACCTGAACCATACGCAAACAATTTAGAAAATATTTGATAAACCATGTTACAGTTGATAAACAACATAAGAAAATAAGTGTCAAGAGATTGCCTGATGAAATAGCCATGCTCTGCTGCAATCCCTAACTTAGGGCAAGGTGAGAACCATTCACTGAGAGATTTCCGACCTCTTCCACTCACAATAAAGACAACATTTTTAGGGTCATTGCATAAGCTGTTTACAACAGATATTACTTGTGGATTGGGTGTTTTGTTGATAGAAGTCTGAGGCATCATAGTACCATCATAATCCAATAAAATTGCCCTGCTGTAGGTTCTCTTGTATGCGGAGACAATATGCTCTGTAGAAAGCTTCCTAAAACTTGGACTAAGTGCTACAACCCTGAAACTCAGTCCAAATCCAATACCCCAGCACCTTCTCTTAAAATGATCCCGGCATACTCTCTCCAGATCTTGCTCAAAGCTGTGAGCCCAATAGTTTACACCATGTGTGCTCACATACTTGTAATGTTTTTCATGCCTCAGTTGCTGCTCAGCCTCGGGAATTGTAAGGGATACATTCATGGCATCAGCAACAGCTTCTATGTTCCATGGATTGACCCTGATGGCTCCACTGAGAGAAGGAGAGCACCCTATGAACTCGGAGACGACTAACATACTCTTCTTTGGAGTTCCAGAACTTAATCCTAGGGTTTCATCTACTTTGGAGCTACCCTGTCTGCAACCAACATACTCATAAGGAGTGAGATTCATTCCATCCCTCACAGCATTCACAACACAACAATCTGCAATCGTGTAGAAAGCATATCTCTCAAACAATGGAACCGCTCTGTCTACTAACACAACAGGCTCATAGCCAGGGCGCCCAAAGGTCTCATTGATTCTCTTGGTAATTGAATATGTCTCGTTCTGTATTTCCTCAACATCCTTTCCCTTGCCCCTTGCAGGATTTGCAATCTGCACCAATACCACTTTGCCCCTCCACAAAGGATGCTGCTTGAGCAACTGTTCCATTGCCAGTAGCTTCAAGCTGATACCCTTGAATATATCCATGTCGTCAACACTCAACAGCATTTTCTTCCCCTTGAATCGTTCCTTCAGCTCCCTAATTCTCAATGCTGTGTCTGGAAGGTTTAACACTGATTCAAGCTGGCCCATGTGAATGCCCACTGGCAGAATCTTGATACCAACAGAGCGACCATAGTATTCAAGTCCAATGTAGCCTCTCTTGGACTCATAATCAAGACCAAGCATCCTACTGCAGCAGGAGAGAAAATGTCGAGCATAATCAAATGTATGGAAGCCAATCAAGTCCGAGTTAAGTAGAGCCCTAAGAATTTCATCCCTGACGGGAAGGGTTCTAAAAATCTCTGATGAAGGGAATGGGCTATGCAGAAAGAATCCAAGCTTCACCCTGTTAAATCGCTTCCTTAGAAATGTGGCCAGCACCATGAGATGGTAGTCATGTACCCAAACATAATCATCTTCAGGGCTGATCACTTCCATGACCTTGTCTGCAAAGATCTTATTAGCAGACACATAAGCCTGCCAAAGGGATCGATCAAAGCGGCCTCCATGATCAGGAGAAAGGGGCAGCATGTAGTGAAACAGTGGCCACAGCTGCTGCTTACAGAACCCATGGTAAAATTTACTTTGAAGCTCAGGTGACAGAAATGCCGGTACACACTTGAAATTTTCTAGCAAAATCTGAGAAACATCATCCTGTTCACTTGGATCTATGTCTGCCTTTAAACAACCAACATAAACCACTTCCGAATCCTCTGAAAGCCCATCCTTAAGCTGCCTTACCAAAGCATCCTCATCCCAACTAAAAGACCAACCTCTACCTTCCACCTTTTTGTGAGCTCGCAAAGGAAGTTGGTTAGCTACAATGATAATGCGCTGTGAGCTGACAGATGAGGGTACATCTGAGGCCACGCTATTACTGTTATCATCATCAAATTCAGATAGTATCCCTGGCACAGTCATGACCCTGGGAAGCCGCTTCACACTCCTCCCAAAATTTGGGAGATTCCCAGAAGCCAAATCTAAAAGGTTGGAATATGATCTGGACACCATTGTCCCCGGACGGCTCAATCTATAACAACTTCAAAGTTTGTCGATTATATGCACAATATCCCTGTTTAAAGAATAAAAATAGATTTCTTCCAACTGTGAGAGGGTGTAGATATTTGCACTTCAATATCCAAATCTAATCAATGCTCACAATACATTTCCGCATTCGCCTCCTTAACAAATCCCATATTTTGAACTTATTTCCACCAAATCCCCACAGCTTGATTTCCAGATTATCGAAAGTGAACAAGATCCCTGAGATTGAACACATAAACCCAGAGAAAGTGTAAGACTTCTTGAACAATTCTTGTGTACAATTTAAAACATACAAGTTAAAAGCTAATAACAAAGCATCAATTCAATTTAAAATTTAAACGGATTTTTTCTAGCACGGAAACACAGAAACCCATCCTTCCTTTCCTGACACACTATACCGCACCATATTCTGATTATTTAAAAAATTTCAATGAGAAGACTCCCTGTACTGGGTCGTTTTCTGTCATGCAATCACATCTTATCCAAACCTTAGATTTTCAAGATTTCTGGCATCAAAATCTTCATGTCCCCAGTTTTTTCTCTCTGTGAAAGCTCTGTGATATGCTATTCTGACACAATTTACCACAACATATTCTGATTACATAAGAGTTTTTAAATAGCAAACTCCCTGTGCTTGGTGGTTATCTGTAATGGAATCCCTTCTTATCCAAGCCTAAGTTTGCCAAGCTTTCTAGCATCAAAATCTTAATGTGCTTCATTTTTTTCTCCTTCTTTGAAAGCTTTCCAGCATCAAAATCATAATGTTCCTTATGATTGTTCTCTTTACAATGCATTCTTAATTGAGGGCTTACTAGAAACCAAAAAGACATATTCCTGGTTAAGGATTTCGTTAGAAGTTAATATCACTATCTGATATCAGAAATACAACTCACCAGACCAATCGAACCTGTATAACCACACTGTTGCATTCTCCACCACCTTGCACTGTTTCTTCTAAGCGATGTTCTGCCGCACTCATCAACAGGCATGCTGCACGAGCTTTGGCGCATAATCACATGGAGACAATAAATTCAGCACACTATGGAAAAATTACCTAAAAAGCACAGATTTGCCCTCTTCTAAATACAAAGATAATGAATGAAATCCATCAGCGCTTGCTACAAACAAGACGAAAAAGCTGTTGACGCGGAATTTCTACAATAAACACGCTAAAAAAACTAGAAAGAGGATAATAGGGCCAAAACGGTTTCAAGAACGGAGTTTATCATCATGAATGGAACACCTCAAACCAAAAGCGGTGAAAAATTCTTCACATCGTCACCATGACAATGAGCTGATGTTGTAAACTATTACTACAATACAAAAAATATGCGCAGTAAGCCAGTTTGTCAACATAATCTGTAGAAATAACAGAAGAACTAAACGCGTAACTTTTGCAGTTTTGAAAGTTGAAAAACAATGTTAATAGGCTAAATCAACGCTTCAAATATGGCAAGAACATGTTTCACATGCGCCTTATACCGGCATACTCTACAAGAACAAAATCCAAACACCTAAATCTTTGGAGGATCGAGACAGAAACGGCCAAATATCACTGCATAATGGCTTACAGGGATCTAGAACTCCTTTAAAACAAGGACACTAATTGACCACGGGATTGATAACAAAATGCAGCCAGAAATATCCAGGATCAAAGGTTTCTCAATCTCGTCAAAGGTTTCTCAATCTCGTCATGTCAGTTTCGTTTTCAAATACTTAATCTAAAAAATTGTCAAGAAAACCAGATGCTTTTAACGGAAAGGAATCAAAAGATACCAAGAAAAACGGATTCCCACCGTCTGCAAATCAAAACATCTTGATACTTCAAAGATTGCCGCACAATCCAGAAATAAGCAAGGAATTTTTCAGAAAGAATGGCCAAAAACCGTCATCATTAAGCTACCCGTCCTTAGCACTGAAAAATAGCAAATCTGTCTCAAATGAAACAGGAAACTTCGACAGAAACGAAAAAGATTCCACTTCTTCCATGGAAATCTTTCAGACGACGAAATTTTAAAGGCGACAACAAAGTTTCGCAAGGAGCCACCAAAACGGCAGAAAAACTAGATTTCTCCTCCTGTTTCCACCGAAATGCTTCAGAACTTCAGTTCTCAAACCATACCAGAAGCTAACAGAAAAAAACTCGGAAATCTTACGAGAAATAACCCGAAAAAACTACAGAAACCGAATAGTTTCTCGCGTATCCCGCCGCCATGCCTAAAATATCCATAAACAAATCAAAAGCCGTGAAAAGCCGAATTATTACCAAAAACAACCGTTGAAAGTAGGAGACGCAGTATTTCTATCCCGCAGTTCGCCACCAGCTGCAACGAAAACCAAAAATCCGAGCTCGAACAGCGTCCTTTAAGCGTCCGGTAAGAGTAACCGACATGCAATGCAGGTGTTCAAAGCCTCCCTATGAAATTCCAACGATGGTCGAGCTGTATTATCCAAACCCTAGATGGGACCTCTGGTTGGGATAAACCGGGATTAAGGGGTTCACCCCTGGGTTAAGATGTCCAACCAAGTTGAAACTCCGTAAATAAAATACTTATTTATTTATTTAGAAAGCGGAATTTAATATTTAGATAATTTTAATTCCTCCGAAGTGAAAGCGAAAGTTGGCGGTGGTCCCCGCTAAGTGGATAAGGCATCGGGTTCCGGGGCGGCGAGTTATTGCCAACCTGGCTGTTGGATTTCCGGCAGCGATGATGGCGCCACGTGGATATCTGCCGTGTTCCGGCAAACACATAAAGACGCGGACGGTCATGCCAGGTGGCAGGCAGATCGATCACGCGCTCGTGGTGAGAGCGACAGCTATCTAGGGTTAATTAGGGTTAAGTTTAAGGCTGAGGTCACATCAGAAGTAAGAGAACTCTTTAATTTCAAGGGTAAACCTTAAGCCAAGGGGGTATTTCCCCCTTTTATCAAAGAGAGTGATCCGAGTATGTGGTAGGAATAGAACTATGGAAAAAAGATTTCCATGGAAGAAACATTTTGGTCATTTGGTTTGGGAAATAAGGTTATATTTGATCAAATTCGTAATTGCAAGTGATATCATTTCTAATTGGGATTGTGGTTAAATCATAAATTTATGAATAAAATTGAAAAAGAATCAAAATATCCCTAAACATATAATTTATATTTATTCATGGAAGTATGATAACAAAGGTGAAACTATAAATTTTTATGATTTGATTTTTGTTTTTATAGTTTCATGTAGTCCTTGAAGTTTGTTAATTTTAAGAGTTTAAGCATGAATGTGGATTAACATCTTGATATTAAAATAAGTTGTAGTGAGATATTATGTATGGAGTTGTCTATTTTTTAACAAATTTTGAAGTTAAAGTTTTGATCTATTTAATATTTTATTTGATTTTTTTTTAGGATCTCAATTGATTTAGAGTTAGGTAAAGTTTTTATGAGAATCGTTTTACCATGCATAAAACTTAGATCATGCATAAAACTTAGATCATGGTGTAATTTTGATCATGTTTTAATTTTTTGTCAAATTATTATCAAATTTGTGATAATGAAAAATGACATTTTCTTACGACATTGACTTGTTCCATTGTGTAATGTCACAATAACTCACTAATCCCTACCTCTCGCACACATTTAAAATGAATAACAAAAAGAAGGTATATCCTTCTCACAGTGAAGGTCGTAGCGGGATGATCATGTTATAAGCATCGCAACGAGACTTTACATTCTTGATGCTCATGCTAATGGCCATATCTTGGTAGGAAAAAGTAAGAAGGATACTTATATCTATATCTATGTATAAATTGTAAAGTCAATGGTGACTTATTGGGTTCATCCAAGTGGGGTGTTGTTAAAGGCCCTAACAAGGTTCAAGTTTCACTAGAGATGCCCATGTTTGTGCTTGTGTTTGTTGTACACCAATGCTAGCAATAACAACCGAGTTGCAAACTCAGCCAAAAGGCTTACTTTCATAAGTGTGCATGTCCGCATTCATGTTGATTTAAAATGCTATATTAAAAGATATATAAAAAAAATCAGTAACCATATTTATAAGTTATATAAGCATTTTCTAAACATGTTACAATTTGGATATTTTTTTGTCACATTTTTCTGAACATTTTTTTCCCAAAATCTCGCTAAAAATTTCGAAGAATTATTGGAATCGTGTATACCAATTGTTGAGATTGCACAATTTGGGTGCAATAAGGATTTGTGAGGGTGTTGAATCCATTTATGCAGTCAAAAATGCAATTTGAGCAATGAAGAAATGCAAATTAACCAAAAATGATATAGTCATATTGAAGTGGTGATTACTAAAAAAAGTCTAAATCGTATAACATTTAGAGTTCTTGAATTATATATACATCCATATCAATAAAAAGGTAGGTTGGTGATTTAGCATGGAGTGATGTTTACGTCATAAGCATTACAATCCAAACTCATATGAGCTAATAGATTGGCATAGAGTTATGTTTGAGCAGTAAGTTTCATAATTCAAATTTTGGTGGAAAATAATCATGAAACTTCAATAAATAAAACATACACATTTAGTTTACTTTTTAGAAAAATCATTAAGCGTCTAGTGTTGATTACGTCACAGATAACTCTCTTTTTTTTAATAGTGAATGGATTTTTTGAATTAAAGATATATATTTATTGATGAAATGTTTTTAGGACAATTGAATTGGATATTTAATCTTAAAGTATGATCCAAAATTGTTTTTGACTGAGTAAGAGCTCATCTTCTTCGGATTTAAGTAAACAAGTTAACGACCCAAAACATAGAAGTATTTGGCAAGAGTGAAAAATTACCACTTTACAAACCACCAATAAATTATTTCAGGTAACCAAATTTTATTTAAACACAACAAATACATCAAAATTTTGAAATTGTATTAACAAAGAATAAAATGATAATCCTAAATATTGTAAACTTTTCTTACTTAAACCTCGTTTTTTTTTTAATAAGTTGTTATCCATTTTCATGTGCAATGAATAAGTAATACTA
Organism: Picea sitchensis; assembly: GCA_010110895.2. NCBI lineage: Eukaryota > Viridiplantae > Streptophyta > Pinopsida > Pinales > Pinaceae > Picea > Picea sitchensis. The sequence continues at coordinate 79,156 of SNQJ01S0007545.1, forward strand.
ATGTGATTAGTTGTTGTGGTAGTAAAAGCCTAATTTTTTAAATAACATGATAGAACTGTAGCATAATCAAGTCTCCATTTTGTAGTTTTAGTGTGGATTTCTCCACTTTTTGCATTTCCTTTTACAAGGTTGTAATTATGAAGTAATGATCTTAATTAAATTTGTTATAATAAAAGTTTAACTATAAAATTGAAATGATAGTTAGTTTAGACAATTTATTAATATATATGTGTATGTAATAATTTAATGGAATGAGTTAAAAATAAGTAAATTCAATCATTTTGATTAAACTATTTTTTTTTAGATGAGGTAAGTTTCATTATTATTTATGGCCCCTGTGTGGAGCGTAAAGCTTTCTGGACAATTGTTGCAAATAGTGGTCTTTTATCGTTAAGGAACCTGGTGGTGGCAGGGGACTTAAACCTTACTATCTCAATAAGCGAGGTTTGGGGAGGATCGACTGTGTCGGGACATCTTGCAGGTTTCTTTAAGTCTCTTTTTCAAAGTCACAAACTTAGTGATGTTCAGCCAGACAAATTAGCCCCGACGTGGCGAAATGGTCGTTCGAGAACTAACTCAATTGCGAAGAGGCTGGATAGGTTTTTGGTTTCGAAGGACCTGCTCTTGGAGGTCAGTTTATATAGAACTTGGGTTGAATTCCCCTATGTTTCGGATCATGCTCCTATTTTGTTGCAGTTGGAGAACACTAGATTACAAAAAGTGTATCCCTTTAAATTCCACTCTCAATGGTTAGCAGAAAAAGCTTTTAATGATCTTGTTTCTAAATTGTGGAAGGACCATAAATATTTACAGGAAGGTGATAGCCATAGATGCTTCGGGTGGAAATTAAAAGATTTGAAAGCTGTTACAAAAAATTGGGCAAGAGATTTAAAGGCTCGGGATGCTATTGCTTTGGAGTCCTTGGAAGGTAACATCAAGTATTATATGCAGAGGTTCTCGGAGGACACAAACATCCTGTAGATTGAGACAAATCTTATTAGATCGAATCTGAAAGAAATAAACTTCTGAAATCTCAGGAGGATTTGTGGCGCATTAGGAGTCAGGCTACATGGATCAAGAGTGGAGATCAAAACAATAAATTCTTTCATCAGTTCGCAAATCACAGGAGAAATAGCAAATACATTTGGGAGATCTGTGATAATTCAGGTATCATACACAAAGGACAAAAAGCTATTGTTGAAGAGGCAGTTAATTATTTTAAGAACTTTTTCAAGCCTACTCTACCCGGCATATCAGCATAACAGGTTGGAGTGGCGAGTCAGTACCCAAAGATGTTAGATGAGGATGAATCGAGAGAACTCTACAAACCAGTAACTATATTGGAATTGAAATCAATTTTATCTGTGTTTAAAAAAGAGAAAAGCCCCAGGCTTGATGGTTGGTTAGTGGAATTTTTCTTACATTTCTTCGATCTAGTGAGCGAGGACCTGTTGGCGTTAGTGGAGGAAACCAGAAAAAGTGGGTGCATAGCTGGAAGCATTAATTCAACCTTCTTAACACTGATTCCCAAAAAGAATAAGCCACTAAATTTTGGGGATTATAGGCCTATTTCTCTGTGCAACTCGGTTTATAAAGTTATTTCAAAGGTGATTTCCAATCGGATTAAACCAATATTATCAAGGGCACTTTCAGATGAATAGTTGGGTTTTTTGGAAGGGCGTTAGATACAGGATGCAATTGGTACTGCACATGAGTGCATTCATAGAATAAAGAAGAAAAATAAAAAAGCTCTTATACTAAAACTTGACTTGCAGAAAGCTTATGACTGCATCAATTGGGACTATCTCATAATGATTCTTATACAAGTTGGTTTTGGACTACATATGACAAATTGGATCTTGGCTTGTGTAAATTTTGCTTCTTTTGTTGTTCTTGTTAATGGTGAGGCAACTGATTTTTTTAGAAGTGGTAGAGGCCTTCTCCAGGGGTGCTCGTTGTCTCCTTTACTTTTCGTACTAGTGATGGAGAGTTTGAGTATCCTATTAAAATCAAGTCCACGACAAGGCTCTCTAAAAGGCATCAAAGTTACTAGAATTACAAAGATTTCACATATTTTATTCGTTGATGATATCCTACTAATGACTAATGCTTCAGTTCAGGAATGGCAAGAAATTGAAAGACTAGTTCAGCATTTATGCTCGGTATCGGGATTAATGGTGAATCACTCAAAATCGACTGCTCATTACGCGAGCCTACTGGAATCCTAAATTTCTTCTTTTAAGATTTTTTTGCCTTATAACTTTTTAGACATATCAGTGGGGTTCAAGTATTTGGGATACTTCTTGAAGGCAGGTATTCAAAGATCTACATAGTGAATTTGGATTTTAACTAAAGTTGAGAAAAAAATAAAGCATTGGAACTTTTGTTGGCTATCCTTGGGGGGTAGATTTGTTCTTTGTAAAGCAGTTCTGGAAAGTATGCATGTCTACTGGTTATCGCTTGCTTCGATACCTATCTCCATTCTTCATAAGTTAAGGCAGTTACTCTACAACTTTATGTGGAATGGGAGTGGGGACACAAAGCATTATCATCTATGTCGGTGGGAGTCATTAGCTCGACCTCAGAAATTGGGTGGATGGGGATTTCACAACATTTTCTCCTTTAGTAAAGCTTTGGCGGCATCAACTTTATGGCGATTTTTGACAAAAGAAGGTATTTGACATAAAGTAATTAAGGAGAAATATCTTCCTCATAACACCATAGTTAATTGGCTCAGATCTGAGTCCTTTTCTCAACAGTCAACTTCTAAAATTTGAACCAGTCTTCTAAAGTTAGTGTATGTGATTACAAATTGGATTAGTTGGAAGCCTAGATCAGGCCATTACGTGAGCTTGGGAAGGGACAATATTCTGGGCATGGGTACCTCTTCCTTCCTATTGACTCCACTTACCAATGCTCTCAGACAAAAACATATCTCGGTTTTGGCACAGGCATGGACAAATCATGAACATGATACACTACAAAATGAATGGATCAACAGTGTGGCGCTGGAGCATACAGGTAATTTGGCTTTGGAATGGGAGCAGTACACTCGAGCTTTAAATGCAGCAGAGGTGAATATTTATAGAAATGTCGATGAACTTATTTGGATCGGGGGTGACTCATTGGGCTTTCTCTCGGCAAAGAATGCATATTTGGCCTTATCATCTATTCAAAATCAGTCGGTGATCACAAGGTGGTGTATTCATATGTGGAAGTGGAACATACAAAACAAAATAAAATTCTTTCTTTGGCTGGCAGTTAATAACAAAATATTGACGTGGAATATCCTCCAACATAGAGGATGGAAAGGACCGGGACGTTGCCAATTGTGTAAGATGGATATTGAAGACTCCACGCATATTTTCATAAACTACCTGTTTACCAAAAGTAGTCTAGTTAAAAATAAAACATATCAAGAAGATCACACAAAACTGGAGAGGCAATGATTTAAATGAGTGTCTAGTAAACTAGACAGCGGATAAAAGGTCTTCTCCTAGTCTTGCGTCTTATATTTGTTGGTACACCTGGTTAGAAAGAAACACAACCCTTTTTGAAGGCAAGGAGCCATCAATCACAACTGTGGTAATTAAGACACTTGCCATCTATAAAAAATCGATGATTAATTTGAATACTCCACCTGCTCGATTTTGTTGGATAGAAGACACCCTTGAATTTCCAGTGGCTTTTTTTGATGGAGCGGCCTAGTTAGATGGGAGGTGCAGTGGCGCAGGAGGTATCATTAAATGGTCTGCATCTACAAGTTATAAGTGACACCTAAACTTGGGGGCGGGAACAAAAACAAAAGTTGAATTGATGGACATGTGGGCTACACTATTCATTGCAAATTACTTGTCCATTACAAAGCTACAGATTCTCGGAGACTCTAAAATCATCATTAACTAGATAAATAATAAAGGCAATCTTCATGTTAGCTCCTTGGAAGGATGGAAACAAAGAATCAGTCTATTGAAGAAAAAGTTTATGGTCACAAAGTAAAAGCTCTCCTCGAACCGAAAGGATATATAGTGCTCCACAAGTGGTATAGTGATGTGGAAGGCCAAAGAACCATCATCAACATCTACTAGTGGCAGCCCACTTCAATACCTCAGTTTGATAGTCATTCCTCGTATCAACTAGAGGACTAGAGGGCCTTTGTTACTTTTGGATCCTTTTTTCAGTGACTTTGGAGGTTTTTTGAGAGGTTTTGTATTGGAGATTTTGCATCCAGTATGGATCATCTCCTTGGTAGTTATGAATTTGTCTGAATCTCCAACTTTTTGTAGTGTACAACTGTCAGTATTTTGGACTTTTCCATAGTTTTTGTTACTTTATGGGCTATACATATCTATAGCAGCTGGACTGATGATACAAAAAATTATATTTCCTTAATATAATGTGTTAATTTTCTTCTCGAAAAAAAAATCACTCTTATTTATTCATTTTTTTTTTAATTGTGAGAGTTAAGGTGTTCTTAAAATGGGCTAAAACCCTTAAGGACAAAATTCCATGGTCAAAGTTTCCATCAATAAGATGGAACTATAACTTTTAGCAAAATTCATACTAGATTTCGAAAAGAATTTCAACCAAAAAATGGTTGTGTTTGTCCACTTGGTTAACTTATTCCTAATTTAATGGTTCTCAATTGTCCTTAAAACTTATATTTGACAATTTGCATATTTTATTGTTAAACCACAAGATAATATTTCATACATGCATTATTGCAATAAAGTCTACTTTAATGCATAAACTATCAAATTCAGTGAATTCATACACATTATCATAACTTTATATCTAATAAAATTTAAACCGAAAACATTATAGTAACAACTTCTCATCTTAACCACTAAACTACTACCCCAACATAATTTTTTCCATTATATATGTTGATTATTATGCAGCGATGGAGTAATGCTAGTAAAATATATAATATTAGGATTCATGTGGTGTAAAGACTATTTAACATAGATATATCATGACTTTATATCTAATAAAATTTAAACTGAAAACATTATAGTAACAACTTCTCATCTCAGCCAGTAAACTACTACCCCAACAAAAAAAATTCCATTATATATGTTGATTATTATGCAGCGTTGGAGTAACCCTGGTAAAATATATAATATTAGGATTCATGTGGTGTAAAGACTTTATTTAGCATAGATATATCTTAACCTTACATCTATTAAACATCGGATGTAGAAAAAAAATAAAGTATAAACTTTTAATTGTTTAAAAGACATAAAGTAGAGATATATTTGTGATCATATTTTTCATATTAGATGGATGCTAAAATGAAATTCAATTTATTAGCATGATATGTGTATATGAAGGAGTTGTAAGAGCACCTAGCCTACCATGCAATTAAGGAACCAAAACATAATATCACTAAATAATCAATAAACCTAACATATCATAATAATAATAATAATAATTTATTTATAAGGTCACGACTAAGCCAGCACACCAAATTGGTGTATGAGACCCCCTTGTTTGTGGGACAAGGGACCCCCCTCCGCCCAACGATTTGACTGGTAAAGTCTACGAAGGTATACATACCCTACCCCCCTCTGGATTTGAACCTATGACCTCTTAAGAGGAAACACATGTTCTTAACCATTAGGCCCACTCAGGTTGTATAACATCGATTGAATTTTGAGTTCATTAATTAATTGTATTGTTTCATCATTGAGTATTAAGTCGGTCTTGTAGCAAATGGATCCTCTTTCAGTCACAAATATGATAAGATTCTAATATAAATTCAAGGATGGGCAAAGTTCTATTATAATCCAAGATATATACATGGGAAACAATACTCTTAGGAATTTTCCCCAATTTTGAATCAACCTAGATTGTCAAAAAATCGATTAGAGTTCTACATCAATGAAAATATTGACTTTCTATATTATTAAATCAAATAACTAAATAAATTTTTTTTGTGACTAGCAGAATCGAAAACTAGTCGGGCACGAACTCACGTGACATGTGGTCATGTTATCCGACTACTGCCACTATAGCCTCCAGGTGTGTCCACTTTGCCCCACACGCGATACACAAGGTAAGTTAGAGTTTTGAACTAGTAACTCCACATAATGGAGTACCTTAACAGTATACTCCATCACCAACTACTCTACATCACAAAGACTATATTTTATAAAAAAATTCTAACTTATCAATATCTATTAATAAAAAAAATCAAAACTAAATTTTATTAAACAATAAATAAACACATATCACATAAATGTAACAATTATCACATTCCAATATATAAAAATTGAAACAATAACATGTTATTGAAATCACACCAAAGTCAATAAACATGTTTGAACCTACCTAATGAATGTAACTCTTCACCATACTATTCATATATTATGTCAAGGTTTTTTTTTTTCTAAATTTTCTACTATATTAAGATAAGTTTTAATTTATTCGAGTAATAAAACAAATTTTTTCATGTTTATAATTTAACAAATTTTTTCATGTTTATAATTTAAATTTATTTATTTATGGATATGAATTTAGAAAAAAAAAATATTATAATTATATAATTTTGATAACAATTAAAAATATAATAATATTAAAAATGAAGTAGTAATAATGGTTGAGTTACATCATGCTATATACTTTCAATCTTCTTCTTATAAAATTATATTTTCAATAAATAATTACTACAATAATAAAAAAACAACTTGCATTTTTATAAAGATTGACCACCACCTCATCCATATTCATGAGAATGTGGTTGTCTAACAACATGGTTAACTTGTTTAAGAAGTTATGCACATGCCACATCGATGTAACAAGGAGAAAGTGCCCTTCCAGAAAACATTGAAAGGAGGTGATGTGATGAGATAAGGTAGAGGAGACAAGACCAATTGATGAATTGTGCAATGCCATGTGATCTTCAAACATGTTGAATTCTTGGTATGGACATGTCCACTAAATCATGTGATTTATCCTCTTTCTACATGTTTTGTCCAAGTCACCTCTTCTCGTTTTAATTTGCTTTTGACTTTTTAGGCTAACAGATAAAATAAGTATGACCCACCTATAATTAGACACAACCTTATTTCTATGATGATAACAGATAAAATAAGTATGACCCACCTATAATTAGACACAACCTTATTTCTATGATGACTGGGAGCCTTCAAAATGGGGATCCAACTACTTTCAATACCATGAATGGGTTTGAAGGCCTCTTGGTGTCCCATAAAAAGTTTACCTTCCAAAACAAATGGGAAGAATTTGGAATTTACTCAATCGGTGTAAACAGTGTCTTGTTATATTATAGTTGAGATCACTCTCACCCAACACTTTTCAAAATGTTATCCAAAATCTTTCATTAACCCATGAACTCAATATACACATGTTGATATTAGATTTGGTAGGTGGCCCTCTCTTACCAAACTCCTGGCATATCTTTGGCCATACCAAGACAAAGATTTTTAATAAAATATGTGTTGGAGTTGCTTTCAAATTGTTATTTATTATTTAAAATTTTCAAAATGGTATTCATTCCATTAATTATTATTTTTTCCAATAAACATGCTTTATTTGTACAATACATTGTATGTACAAAAGCTCGATCTTCATTAGTTGGTCCAGAATTCGAAGAGATTTCTATTGAGATATCCATTAATGTGAATAACAACTTAGAAAAGGGTAGAAGTGAGTACCTATATATATAGGTAAAAGAGAGAATAAGTTATATATATAAAACAAGTATGCATTTTTATAATTGATTGATATATTTTAGTTATAATATTGAATTTGAATATAGTTTGTTGAAAATTTGAATAAGGTATTTAATTCATGAAAGTTATCTAAATTTTGTTATAATATTGAATTTAAATATATGTTATTAAAAATTGAATATGGTGAGTCTCCGGGTGTAGAATAGTTGGTGATGGAGTGTGTTGTTAAGACACTTCGTTATGTGAAGTCATCGGTTCGAAACTCTCGATTTATCCTGTGTGTTGTTATTTATGGCCTACAAATTCTAAAAATTGTATTATTGTGAAAATTTACATGCTTAAAAATCATTAAATAATTTATTTACATGCTTAAAAATTATTAAATAATTTATCAATTTAATGAATAGTTAAAATTTATTATTTTATTTTTTAAAGTTAGTTTTTATATTGACATTTTACAAAAAAAAATTGTAGTTCTGATTATTAATGGCCTACAAATTGGGAAATTGAGATCACGGTAAATAAAAAAAACAATGTTTGTTGTCTAGACAAGTATTTTAACTTTCAGATACTTGATACTTAAAAATAGTAAAGTCTATATAGCACTAATAACATCCTAAGAGATAAAAAACAAAACTACAGGAAAATATTTATTCCACCCAGAACAAATTTCATGACAAAACAAAACTAGTTTGTTCATCCTATGAGGGTGTATGCTTGTTTTTACCTATTATGGGTGGCTCCCTATATCATAGGATCTTCATCAATGAGAATATGGTTGAAGGGTGTGGCTTTCGATCCTTGAGTGTGCTCAATTGCTACTAGAGGATCATTCTCGTTGTCTAGAGGGTTGGACACAATGATGTCAATATGAAAGACAATTATCTAGACTACCTCAAATTTCTTGTCCATCCAGTCCAATTTGTGGAGGATAGCTTGTTGTTGTTTCCCTTTTCCCTCCACAACCTGTGTTATAAAGGCTTTGTTTAGCTAGTAGAGTTCAATAGTCTGAATATCTTGGTGTCCCTTGTATGAGAAAACCTAATGTCAAGAATCCAACCCTCAAATCTAGCTTCAATTTGGGCTTTGGAAAGCTTCTTTCTTTTTGGGGCCGTCTCTTCCTTCATTGAATCAGAGGAAAAATGATTGCGGTAATCATTACTTCCTTCACGGTATCCTTTTGGGCTTTGGTTATGCAAGAAGGAGGCTTCTAAGGAGTGGAATTTTTGTTGTTTTGCTTGGACCCCCGTTAGAGCCCCCTTTTGTTGGACTCTAGGCCCATCTCATTACCCAATTTCGACATCATCAAATGCATAAGCAAGACAGGGGTGGGAAAAGGGAGGCAGTGGAAAGGGACAAATGAAAGACCCAATGTCATAAGAGGATAAGATCAAGGTCTGGGGAGATTTCACCCACCCCAAAAAGAAAACTAGGATGACGGTCGTAATCTCAACCAATTATGGATGTGAAGCATAAGTCGCAGAATTAGGAAGGGTTGAACCACAAAATGGAGAGTTCAAAATTAGAAAACTAACCAACAAATTTGAAGTCAAACCAAGGGAGTTGAACTTGGGGAAGAGACCATCACCATTACATTCAATCACCCCTTCACCTTTTGTCGACCCTTTGCTTCTACAACTAAAGAGGACTAGAAGAACCAAAGCCCTTGTTTCCTCCATAAAAGCACTCAAGGTGAGCATGTAAACAAAATTATGTTGGCAACTGTGAGATGGATGGGCTTCCTCTACATTGATGGTCCATGTCCTTCTCCTCCTCTGTAACACAAAACCTCACATGCTCGAATTCATGTGCATTGAGTTCCCCAAGGCATGTGGGGCTAGTCCCTATCCCAATATATGACACCCCATCTAGGAAATTAAAATTATAATTGATTAGTTAACAAAATTATGGTTTAATTGTAAAGACAATAATATTTAATTATTCATTAAAATTTAATTTCTAAAAAAATAAATGGATGATTTTAACAAATGAATACCTATATTGCAATAACTTTATTGAATAAAGATGATTATAGTTAACATTTTGGAATAATTTCACTCATACAAATAAAACCCTTAATAGATCCAAGTACTCTCTTACCTTCTTAAAGTTTGATAGACCAAATTTAGTTTTAGTGAATGTTAATAATGGATCATATATTAATAGAATGTAGAAATAATGCATATGTATATTTATGAGTTAAAAATGATAAAAACATTTTTGGGATTATAATAAAAAACTTCTATGTTAATAGTCATGTTTATTGTATATCATTACTTATAATCATGATTAAGGTCACATATAGGTTTAAGGTAAATTTAACATAATAGATATTCCTCATTTTAATAGTTTAATAAAAAAATTCCTCACAAAAAAATAAATATATATATTAAAAAAATTCCGAGAAAAAAAAAGCGTAATTTTATTCATCCGTAGAGAACCAAATTACATTTTGCAGGTGCATTAAGCACGACTAATCCTTGGAAAGGATGGAAACCCTGAAGGGGCCATGTACCAGGCTAAAGGGCCACAAAAAATAACATATGTCTCAAAGACCGCAAAACCGCCGAAGTAAAAATCAGAAAACATGGCCCCCATCACAAGAGAAAAATGTTGACATAGCAATCCCAAATAAATTTCGGTGACTGGACGTACCAGGTCAAAGCGGTAAATAAATCTCAAACCATCAACTCCATCTAAGATCCTAGCAACCCACGAAACAACCGTAAAGGAGCGACCAAAAAGTTGCACGCCCAATAGAAGGACCTCAAAGTGATGACCACAAGCCAATCAACACTACACACCCTTACTGAGGACCTCAAAACTCTGACCCTACCACCATACATATGAGAACGAGGCAACAAAACCCCACACTAGAGGACCCTGATCTCAGAATACATTGAACCCTGAACGTGCCAGCAAAACCAAAGATAAAAAATGAAACTATAGAAAGAAAACCCTTAGAAACCCTTGCCAAGAGCAGGCAACAAAGAAAACCTCCAAAGAGAACCCAAAGGCAGGATGGACCAGATCTGAGCGGCATACAAACCTCTCAAGAATAAGAGAGGGTCCAAAAACTCCAAACCATGGCCACTAAAAGTCTGAACTCGGCACTCAAACTTTGAAACCAGGAACATGACGCCCATGATATGCATCAAACCCTAACAAACGACCCCATAACTAGAAAGGGTGGTCGGATGGAGACACCACATACACTTGCAAGAAATAGAGGAAGTCTCACAGTGATAGCTCTAACGACACAAAAAGTAGGAAAGAGAAACATGAGGGATCAGTCAAAAAGGAGATCGCTAGCACCGAAAACCGCACCACCACTCATAAAACTAGATCTAGGAAAAAAAAAACTCGATCTGAGCAACACGAAAGCTCTGAGGCATGAACATTGCATCACCAGGAGATCTGCACCATCAATCAACAAAACACGACCACCATATAACAATTGCGTCTTTTCCAGAAAAAAACTTGATCTGCACAAACATGGGCGTAGATCGAATGATGAGAATATAAAAAAAAACCTCACGTAGAAAAGAAACCCCGAAAGAAGATGTCGCAACAGAGGAAAAATCTGTGGAGATGGTGGCTTCATTAGCCCAGGATAACAATGAGGAGACAACGTTCACTGGGAAAAACTCAAAGACTAGAGACAGAGAAAATCTACGCATAAACACCATGAGAAGAAAGGCAAAATCGAGGGTCTGCGGCCAGGGAAACCCTAGGCACAGACCCGCCCATCTTTTTCAAATAGTAAGATGTTTTTTTTTTCCAAAGAAAAAAGCGTAATTTTTATTCCTTGGGAAGGACAAAATTACATTTTGTAGGTGCTTCTAGAGCACTACACATTATGAAAGTGTGTGCTATAGCTGAAGATAAGTAGGCATTTGAGTGCCTTTTCTTCATGTCTGTTTCCAGGAAAAAATAAACAAAAACTCATCCATAACTAGATGTATTGTTTTCTTATCATAAGAGTCTTTTATATACAAGAGAAAATCACCATTATTGTGGTTTTTGTCTGTCTTTTTATCAGAAATATAGAGCAATTTTGAAGCCTTCAATAGTGTCGTTATCTGATGTTGGGTAAAAAACTGAGCGATTCTATAAGTCACATGTATGAGTGACCAGTTGTTTCTTTGTTTTGTGAGTTCAAAAAAGTGAAAGTTCATGTTCATCTGTAAAAGGCCTATTGTAGAAGGCATTTGTGTCTTCCCCTTTCTATTTCGTAATGTGCCAATGTCCTTGTGAGAGTTGTAGGCCTTCCTTTGACAGTGTGTCTGATGTCATGTTTATGTCCCTGTATACATGTGAGGTAGCCACATTGTCAAAAGTGTCCAAAAGTCTGTGGATTTCCTCCAGAATAGAAAATAGCAAAATGCTATGACAAATTTGTTTCTTATTTGTCCAATTTATTACATTCATGGAGTCTCCAAAAATTTGTAAATAATATAAATCATTTTCTTTTGCGAATAGAAGTAGAAGCTTTAAGAACAATAATTCTATTAAGATATTATTCATTTTCCATATATATATATATATATATATATATAAAACTTAGGTAAATGACCTTATCTTTGTGAGTATTATTAAAATAGGTAAGAGTATTGTTATAATAGATATCCATAAGTTTATATATATATATATATATATATATATATATATATATAAAAGAGAGAGACACCTTATCTTTGTGAGTATTATTAAAATAGATATCCATAATCGTGCCTACATAAATATTATATATGCATTTATATTAACAAAAAAAAGTAGATTGGTAGGCTCTCGATTATATATCTCTATCCTTATCTTTGTGGGTATAAGTAAAATAGATAACCTTATTTATAAACTATATGTACATCCTCATGAACAAAATGGTAGGTCGGTGGCTTGGCATGGCATGAAGTTATGTGTTATTATAAGCTTTAAAATTCACATTAACATGGGTTGATAGCTTGGAAGAGGGTTACCATTAACTCATAAGCTTAACCAATCAATTTTTGGTTGAAAATAATCATAAAACTTTGGTAAAGAAGGCCAAAACACTTATATTATTTTATGGAAAAATAAGTTACATATAACATTTTTAATTTTTTTTTTTTATATTGAATGATATTTTTTTATGTTTGAAATTTTTAGAGATAAATTATGTGTAAGTTTTTGAAATGTTCAATGTTTCAATTGGACACTTTATTTGTAACATCTTGGTTATGATCTCCGAATTAGAAATGTATGCTTTTATATATGATGAATGGCCGAGAGTCAAGCGATGTGATATGTAAACATTGTGCAATAAAAGTAATAAAAAACATAAAATACAACACTGATTGGAGATGGATAAGGACAAAGTCATGGGGTGCTATGATTCCACAAGAGAGGGTGCTAAAAGGGAGGGAGGTTTAAGGGATTCCACATGCCTAGAATCCTATGCCACCTCCATAAATCATTTTGTCATTAACTATTTACCCCCTTTGACTTTTTAAAACAATCATTAAATGCATGTAAGAGGTTCGTGGAAGAGTCATCTCACCTAGTTATGAAAGCATGGGCTAAGTACATTCATGAAAGGAATTGTATCATTGAATGCATGTAAGAGGTTGGTGGAAGAGTCTCACCTAGTTACCGAAACATGGGTTGAATACAATCATTATGGGGATTATAAGAGTCCTACATTCATGGAAGAAAAAAGAAAGAAAATTCAAATAGAGGAGAGAGAGTTTATTTGGAGGGAAAAGGAAGAGAGGAGAAACAAAGTTTTGTTCTGGAAAAGAAGAGGCAACCATACGATTTGTTAAAAACAACCATGAGAGGGACTTGAGAATTATGTTGAGAACTAGGTTGTCATGCCTATGAGGAGTTGTTGTTGAAACATTACCCAAGACCATGCGTAAATATTGTTGTGAGGACTCCATTTATAGCTATATTTCTTGGAGCCCCCAACTTGGAGATTCTTGGCTGGTATGTGTTGGGGCCATGTAGGGGATGAGCATTGTTTGGGATCATGGTGTAGAGAAGGAAATCCCATCCCTTAGGTTGTGCATATTGATGGGGAAGAAAGTTAGGCAATTGGAATTGTTGAATGAGTCACATCACTACGAAAATGTTAGGTATTAGGTTATTATGTGGATAGTAGCTAGCCATAAGAGCCATTTCTTCCTTGTGGACTCATATCCCTAGCTCAAGGGTGGCCTACTGCAGAGAGGAATAATGCAACAACACCTATGGTTGGGTGGAACATCCGATGTCTGTAGCCAATGGTGTAATCGTTCATAAAGATAAGTGGTATGGTCACTATTCTTATTTACTATGTTAATGTTGTGCTTGGATGATCTGTTTATTCTATGTTCTATGTGTTTAAATGTTGTTATGTTTGAGGAATAGTTTACATTTATGATTCTAGAGGTTCATGATAGTTGTTTGAACCTGTATGTCATGCTGCGTGCATTCATTTTTAAATGGTATCAAAGTATGTTTTTTTGGTTTAATAATGGGCATTTCCAAGTACCTCATATTCTCAACAAACCAGAAGGGAGGGTGTTGAGTACTTTACACCACCCATCATCAGGGACAAAACAAGTTGAAATAATGACTAATTGTTGAAGTTTAATCAACAATATGACTAATTGTGAAAACCTACACACTTTGATCCTTTTTAGTTGAGTATTCATATTTACAAGTAAAACATATTGGTCTAGATCTTGAGATTGTGTCAATAAAGACTAAGTGGGGAACCTTGAGTATTGTATGTTTTTTCTTGCGTTAAAAAAGAAGAAGTAAAAGGTGCTTAATTTTAAGTATTATGTAAAACAAAATTCAAACTTTTATAATAGTATTGAGCTTTGCAAAATAACCCTATGTGGTTTTTAAAGTAAGGCACTATATTTTTCCCTTTGCAACTAATCCAATAGCATTAACGTGATTATATGTTACAGTGGTAGAATAACAACTTCTTTAATGACATGGTATGACCCTAGCATAGTCAAGCCTTCATTTTGCAGTTCTAATATGGATTCTTGCATCTTTTGTATAGTTAGGAGGGAGCAATGCCTTCAAGGATGTGGTTCCATTGGAATCAAATTGGTTCTTCTTTGTATTTTCTTTTCAAAGTTGTACCTATGTACTAATGAGCTCAGGTAACTAGTCACTAATAGGAATCAAACATAAAATTTAAATGGTAGCTAGTTTGGACATTCACAAACACTCTCATGCATAAGAATCAAGCAATAACTCAATGATTATCATTTTTTCCTAAAATCTATATTTGACAATTTGTCTATTTTATTATTAGACCACAAGTTCATATCCCACACTTGCAACTTTTTCACAATATATTTGAACACTGCAAGCTCCATCTTGTATCCTGTTATTAATGCTAAATCACATTTTGTCTTTGTTGTGTAATGCAATAACTATGTACCTTGAACCTATTTTGGTAAGAAATGTTTTTAAATTCATGGGGAGTTTATTTTCCTTGGAAAAACTCCTTGGAAAACTCCTAGGCACTTCCCCTTGATCCAAGGATGGTACCTAGTGTAAAATGAGTGGTGTAGACTAGTGCACTTAACCTCAAGGGAATCTAATTAGGGACCAAGCATAATGCATTAGATTATCAACAATGTCCTAGTAATAGTGGCACCAACAGATTGAGCTAACCCTCGAGGCTTATCCTTGGCAAGTTATGATCCGAATTTTATGAGCAGAATGAAATGAACACACACTATTATTATTATTAACATAGAGACACAATGAACAATAGCATAGATACAATAAAATTGGCTTCTTTTCAATAAAGAAATATGTTGAAACTAAAAAATGCAGACTGAAAACAAGCTTGATAGAATGGCGACGACTTATCTCTGAGAAGAGATGTGACGACTGCGCTCATTCACAAGAAGATGAGTACAATGAGGCTTTGAAAGAATTTTTACAATAAACATGAATGCCAAAACCCTAGACATCCAAAAAATTAGCCCTAGGAGATGAAGCGCCAAAAGTCATGTGGGCCCCGTTGGGGTAAGTTGGTATATTAACTTCTCGGGGTCGTAACTTTTGCATACGATCTCCGTTTTAGGAGAATAATAGCCCGTTGGAAAGGTCTATCTGAGGAATACACATTATTTTGTCAAACTTAGACTCCATCAATATTTTGACTATGGCGAGCCCTAAAAACATTTTTTAGAGCCTCAAAACAGCCCCGAAAGTTCAAGACCTGAAAACTAGGAAAAAATGCCAAACTGAAAAACTACCAAGATGAGCCAGTTGGAACATATGGGTGGCCATCGATATCCACCTAGATCAATCCTCCCCCATTAGGAAGCAATTGTCTCCATTGCGTTGAGTTCCCACATCAGATGAGGAAATTTATGCTGAATTTGGCCCTGGGTGAGCCACTTGCCTTGGTGCAGGAGTTGCCCTGCTTTAACAACCCGATAAAGTTGGATCCTCTGCTAGTGAGTTCCCTTGACCTATGTGTCCACGATATAATTAGTGGATGCATGTTCCATGTAGTCAAGGTTGATCTATGTTGGTGTCAACTATTCTGTTATCTCTGAGGTGTCCAATAATGGTGGAAAATATGGCCGAAGGAGATCCACATTGAACACTGGGCGCAAGCCAAGGAAGGTAGGAATGTTGAGCTCAAAATCATTGTCACCCACATCCTTGGTGATGGTGTAAGGTCCATAGCGGAGTGGACAAATCTTCCGATTGAGCCCTGTAAGACGTTATTTTTGCAAGTGCAACCAAACTTTGTCTCACACCTAAAACTTGTGTGGCACCCAGTGTTGATCATGGTGTTGCTTGTACTTGGCATTGGACTTCTATAAAATATCCTGAATCTGTTGGCAGATGTGCTAGATCCACTCAATGAACCGGGTGGTTTTTCTAACTTCAGGTGGAGCATGGGACGAGTCTGCCTGGGTGGCCGCAAAGGGTAGTGCAACATCCATGGGACCCAATGGTTGAAATCCCAACCCCACCTAAAAGGGGATGTAGTCAGTTGAACTATGTATGGTTTTGTTGTAGTTGTGTTGAACATAGGGAAGACTCCCGTCCCATGTGTGGGGGTTCTTGGAATTGTACATGTGCAGGATATGCACGATCATTCGGTTGACAACCTTGGTTTGGCCATCCATCTGGGGGTGGAAGGCAGTGGATTTGGTGAGATTGGTGTCTAGTAGTGACCAGAGGCTCGACCAAAATGTGTTGAGGAACCGACTATCCCGATCTGAGATGATGGTTTGTGGTATCCAAAAATGTACCCACATTCGTTCAAAGAAGAGCTTGGCAGTGGCCTCCATTGTGATGCTCTTCTTGCAGGCGACCATAATCACCATCTTGGAAAAGTGATCAACGACCACAAAAACACAGTCATTTCTCCGCTTGGTGGATGGAAGGCCCGACATGTAGTCCATTGAGATGGATTCCCAGGGCTTATTAGGAGTAGGTAGAGGGGTGTACATGCCTTGTTTCTTAGTGGTCAGTTTGGCAATAGTGCAGGCAATGCAGGACCTGATATACTTGCTGACATCATGTCGATGTTTCATCCAACAGAATTTTTGTTGCAACACTACCACTGTATTTTCTACGCCGAAGTGTCCTGCCACCTGAATGTAGTGGGCTTCCCAAATCATCTTCGCTTGCTCGCTTGATGGAACGTAGAGATGGCCCAGATGGAACAACAACCCGTCCTGAAGATGAAAATTAGTGACAATTGTGTTTGTGCCCAACATCTGGTATGTGTTGGAGAAGTTAGGATCTTTCTCATAGAGTTGGGGCCATCTGGAGGTCTCGTGGTCGCAAGAGTCTAGCACCATGGTGAGTGCCACGACTGGAGGTCGGCTGAGAAAATCAATGACGCGGTTGGTACTTCCTGTCTTATACTTGATGTTGAGGTGGAACTGCTAGAAGTATGTGGACCACTTCTGATGACAATCATTTTACAATTTTCCTTGTGTCTACATGAACTACAAAAGCTTATGATTAGTGTGGATGACTGTCTCCTTCCCAATAATGTAATTCCTCCACTAGCAGTAGGCTTGCAAAATAGAGTACATTTCTTTTTCATAAGTAGGATACTTACAGATCGCATCTGATAGTGTCTCACTATGATAGGCCACAGGGTGGCCGTGTTGAATGAGAACTGTGCCCACAACATAGTCTGAAGCATCTATCTCGATCTCAAAGGGTTGCTGCAGGTTGGGTAATTAAAGCACTGGGGTTGAGCACAAGCGTTGCTTCAAATCATCGAACGCTTGTTGTTGGGACATGCCCCACACAAACTTTTCCTTACCACAACCCCTGGTTACTTGGATGAGGGTCCATGTAATATGGGAGAATCCCAACATGAACCTGCGATAGAAATTGGCAAGGCCTAAGAAGCTCCAAAGCTCAGTGAGAGTGGTTGGGGATGGCTAGTCACAGATGACCTAGATCTTGGTTGGATCCACATGAACACCATGCTCATCAACAATGTAGCCTAGGTACTGGACCTTGTCCATGTCAAAGGAGCATTTTTCCAAGTTGGCATATAGCTTGTGTTGTCACAGAGTGTGTTGAACCTGCTGAATATGCTACAAGTGTTCCATCCAAGTCTTTTTGTAGATGAGGATGTCATCCAGAAACACCACTACAAAAGAATTGGTGAAAGGTCGCAAGATATCGTCTTCCATCCTCATGAAATTTGTTGGGGCATTTGTCAAACCAAAGGGCATGACCAACCATTCAAAAAAACCTTCTTTTGACATGAAGACAGTCTTCCATACATTTGTTTGCTCTATTGGGACCTCATGGTAGCTAGACTTCATATCAATCTTACTGTAGTATTTCCCCCCCTTGAGCTGATCAAGGAGATCATCGATTCAGGGAATCGGGTATCGGTTCCTGACTATGATTTTATTTAGGACCTGATAATCAATGCAGAGTCACCAGGTCCCATCTTTCTTCCGCACAAGCACGATTGGGCTTCCACAAGGTGATGAGTTGGGTTGGATGTGCCCCTTTTGGAGAAGTTATTGGATCTGACGCTTGATCTCCTCATTTTATAACAGAGAGCGATGATACACTGGCCCATTAGGTAGCGATGCGTCAGGGGTCAGATCGATGGAATGGTTGACCTGATAGTGCAGAGGTACCCCAGTATCTGAGGAGAAGATGTCTTTGTATTCTTCCATGACCTTATCCACTTGCTTCTGCTGCGTGGAGAGGTCGGTCACGGAGGCCATGGATGTGGTTGCAATTTTTCTCTCACTCTGAGAGTGAATCACAAAGAAGAAAAACTTCCCAATCTGAGAGATAACCTTCCTGCATTGTTTGGCAGAGATCAAGGAAATGTCACTAGGTGGGAGTACCTCGGGTATCTTGTACAATTTCTTGTCCAAAGTAATAATAACACTGTGAGGCCTAGACTCATATACAACATGGCGTTTCCATAAATAAGGTTGGCCCAAAATAACATCATAAAATTCAAGGGGAGAAACATCACACAATACCTCATCTTTGAAGGGCTTGATGTCGTAGGAAAGGCGACATTGTTGGCTAACGTAAAGATAACTTCCTTGGCGGAGCCATCCGATGGTGTAGAGTTGCAGGTGCGGCATTGTCAGCAATGCCAGTCGCTTGATGACCTCTATTGAGATGAGGTTCTTCTGGCTACCACTATCAACAATGAAGTCCAGCGGTGTGCCTTTCACCCACATATATGAATGAAAGAGGCTCTTTCCTTCCTCTGGCTCATCAGGTTCACCGGGATGGATCTTAGTGGTAGAAACGGTGGAACTGGGTTCCACGTCAATGATCTGTCTCCCCTTTTCTGGTTCTAACTCAGAGTCGGAACCCACATCTGATTTAGAGGCTTTCACCTTAGCCACCAATGACTACTTGGAGCCGCAATCAACAATTTTATGCTAAGGGCTCTTATGGAAGTTGCACCACTTCCATGTATATTTCTTCATCTTTCCATTGTCCTTCCTTGTTTGCAGCTTAGACTGGTTGTCCCAAGGCTGTCCATATTTTCTCTACCCTTTGTTTTACGGGTTGGGGCTGCCCTTGACCTGCTTCTGCTGTAAGGGGTTCCCAGACCCAAATTGTCATGTCTTTTGTTTAAGCTTCCACTCAATTTTGACGGCATATCAATAAGTCATGGCCAAGGACGAGATGTCCAGAAAATCCATTTCTGCTTGGATGCATCTATGCATATCACTGTGGTACTTGATCACTTTATGTCACTCAAAATATTTGATACCCATCTTGGTGTGCAAGGTATAGAAGATATTTGTGAACTCTGGCACTGCTTGGTTCCGTTCATGCCGCAATGTGGTCCATTTTGTATACATGTTGTCATAACTTCCAAAAGGGCAGTATTGCTCCTTAATAACATCCTTGAAGGACTCCCAGGTGAGTGCGACTGTAAATAATGAGGGTTCCTCTGTTTCCTTTTTCTCACATAAAGTCTCCCACCAATCTTTGACACGGGGGACGACTTTGAGGAGCGCAAAAGTAATCTTTTCTCTATTCTAAAAGTTATGGATAGAAAAATACCCTTCTAGCAGATTCAACCATTTGTCTACATCATATGTGTCTATCTGACCTTCAATTATAGAAATATCAAAGTTGATATGTACCTTGAAGGGGGTGGCGCCTCCGCTTGAGGAAGATGTGTCATATGTTGGTAGCCATTGAAGGATTTGTGCAAAATTATCCATCATCTCGTTCCTCTGTTGAGCGAGGGATTCCTTGAGCAATAGTTTGAAAGGATCTCTTGTCCCGTCGTCTTTCTTTTATCTCGCCATGGAAAGTCACTTGGGTGTGCGAGAGCTCTTTTCCTCAAGAGAAAAAAGCTTGAGACCCAACTCTTTGTACCCTGACCTCGTTGGGGAAATGCACTAAGAATGACAAGGAGAAGACCATTCTAATACCAGTGATCCAGATTTTATGAGCACAACGAAATGAACACAAATCATTATTATTATTATTAACACAGAGACACAATGAACAATAAGAGAGATACAATAATAGTATAATTCATCCATATATTTAATGAACGAGTAACATTTTGCAACACTAGATTTCAAAAACATAAGAAACTTATTTTATTATATATGAATAAGGGAGTCTTCATCATACAAAATGGGACGACATGAAGGTCCCTAATAATCAAAATGTCAATAAATAATTGGTAGCATGTTGTTATCGAATTGGGACAATATGTCCACATTAAACAAAATGTTTGGTTTTCATTGATAGACATTCCAAAATATACAACTTGTAACATTCAATTGTTGCGATCATCACTCATTGCTCAAACTGTTGTCGTTGTTTGAGTTGCTTGCATGCCTCATTTCTTCATCACTTACATGGGATATTGTACTTAGGTTATTTGAAATGTTTTCTTCACTCGCTTGATTTTTTTCCGCCTCTTCATGTTCCATTTTCAAACATAGAAATAAAGTGTAATGAGTATGTTTACATTTATAGTATAATATACATGATTGCATAAATTGAAAAGTGTACCATAGCAAGAGAAATTCATAAATAACACACATTCTTTTGAAGTCGTTCCTCATTTTGTTTCTCAACAAATCTTTTGTTCACTCCACTCCATACTTAGTTTCCTACGAGTTCCATATATCATGAAAAAATATGGATATAATTAAAGGTTTTTGTTGTTCCATTAATTATGAATTAAGGGAAATAAAACAATATAGCTACTTAAAAATTGTTTAATTAAGCCTTGATTCTCCAACATATACTCACAACCCAAAATTATTCCAATGTCAATCAAATATTCAGATTGATCTTCTTTGTACATTAGCACCTATTAGAAAACATCCATGTAATATTCTAAAATAATTAAAATATAAACATCACAACAAATATGAAATGTTAAGTAAGGACATGACAAGTACTCACAAAATTTGTGATTAACCATTTTCTATCTTGTCATCTCATCTTATGTGTTGAAAGGGTTCCATTTTGTTTTCTTTTCTACAACAACAAAACAATTAATTAGTATTCCAAGCAATAATTAAATTCTCTAATTACACAAAAAAAAAAATCAATGAAATATATGTTTGATGTCTATTGTTAATGAGATAGCTCCTCTTGTGATCCAATTATTCTCATTTAATCGACCATATCCTTGTACATTTTTTTGGACAACCCTATCAACATGTTTCATATATTAGATTGTTCGTTCACTAAAATTTTCTTAATCTTCCTGAAAAATGAAAAACATGATATTAAAAATCTATTAATATTTGTATGAAAGTAAATATAGCATAAATATTAATTGGGTATTTTTTTTGGACTAGTATATACATATTATAGAAAAACGTATTTACAATAATACCTTTTAAATGATTCTTTTTTGTTATTGTACATTTTTTTATTGCCAGTCTAATCTCTCATTAATCATTGCTTCAGAAATGCTTGGGGTAGTTTAAATATAATCTAATTCTTAGATTCATTGGATTGATTTTTTCACTATAAATGAAAAGGACGTTAATACTTTCTTTCCATTCTATCCCCCATAGTTTTATAAAATCCCCCCCACTCTCTCATTAACTTCTAGAACCACTCTAGATGAATTGAGGACCAATTTGTTATCATATAGATACTTCATAAAAACTTTCTCTTAGGAGGGCCTTTTGTTTACTCGCCATCGATCCTTGCACAACCTTTAACTATGCAAAATCCAATGTTTGAAACATTTTAGCTATTATTGTTAAGAAGTACATTATTAGTAAAAAGTCAAAGAAAAAATTCATGTTGATCACATTTTGATTCACCTAATTCCTCTCTTCGGAACATTTCTATAAAGCTTCTACACTCTTTTCCAATCAGTTCAAAATTTTCTCTGCATGACACATGCTAATCGATACACATCATTTAAACCTATAGATAATTCATATATATTACTTTTATATTAACACTTCAAATAACTTACCATGTTTTCTTCTTGATGTGCTTTCCTCGTTCCCCTTTCTATAATATTTTTTCCTTGATATTATATCAATCATCTTCTATAATAAATGATCCAAGTAGACATTGGTGGCGACCCACCACTTCCACTGACTCAACACGGTTCTCCATCACGACAGTTATTTTATCTACAATTTTTCAGGTCCTAAACTTTCAGGGCTATTTTGAGGCCTTAAATGATGTTTTTTGGTCATTCATTGGTTAATAGTGGTCATGGCCTTCTTAGGACTACCAACAATTGTACTTCTCAGTTAGATCTTTCCAACAAGCTATTGTGCGCCCCAAACAAATATTGTATGCACAAGTTGTGGCCCCATGAAGTTGATGTATCAACTAGCCACCTCAGGGCCCGCAATCCTTTTTGGCACTTCGTCTCCTAGAGTTAGGGTTCTATATTTTTAGGATTTTTTCCTCTTAGAGTTTATTACTTTATGTTAAAAAGGCCATTTCAGCCTCTTGTAATGTCTACTTGCAAATGAGTGTAGCCTACACCTCTCTCTGCATAGATAAGCTACCACCATTCTAGCTAGCTTGTATTTCTTTGCATTTTACAATCTTTTCCTATTTCATTCATTAATAGAACTTGGGTTTCATTGTATTACTATGTTGTGTGTATGAGAGAGAGAGAGTTTCCATTCATATTTTTTCCTTTCATTTTGTTCTCTATACAATCCGGATCAATAAAATCCCTACATAATGAAATATAGAAACTATGAAATATGTTTTATAAACTAAATAAAGAATTTCAGGCTAAAATTGTTTTTAGTTTAGGCAATACACTTTATACAATAATATGCATCAGTGTGCATTATACAAAGATATGTACCTATGCATGTTCATTGTATAGTACACATTGCTAAAACCATTTTTTAAAAATAGGATAGAACCAAGTGGTGTAATATAGACTAACAAATACACAAGTGCATCGTTATTGTATAGTGCACATCGCAAAACCAACAAACATTTTTTTTTAAGTGGAAGCACCAAGTGATGCACTTTCTAGTAAATAATGCACTAGCATATGTTTACTATACAATGTGCACTTCAAAATCCAAACAAATATTAAAAAAAAATAACATTGATAGGGTTTGGGACCCAATACAATGAACGATCCCAATCCAATAGATACCCATATCCAACAAATAGCCAAAGTCTCCCCCCCCCCCCAAAAAAAAACAACAAAAACTCATTGTGAAAAATAAATAACAACAAAAAAACTCATTGTGAAAAAATAGAGAAACTAAACCCCTATAGCTAGGGTTTACATCAACATAAAACAAAAGGGATGAAACAAGAAAATTAGGATTTGCAACACTGAAGTTGAATCTAAAACCATTTTATTTTATTAAAAATGTATGGTAGATATTTATAGGAATAAATTAAAAAATGAGAATTTTTTAATCGATTAATAGAAAATTTGAGATGAAGATAATGAAGTCACAGACCCAAAATTTCTCCTCTGTAAATTTTGAAAGGAAATAAAAATGCGAGAGGGATAAAAAATAAACTAGAACATAACAATGACGCAAGATTTTATCCTGGAAAACCCAAATTGGGAAAAACCATCTAATAGATCTATTAGTTCCTTGACCAAACCCGACCAAGCCAACCAAACTCCTTGCCCTAACCAAGTGAGCTTTCTCCACTCAACTCTTGACACATTACAATGGAGTATCAACTATTCATTACATGTAGTCTGCGAGCTCTAAAACCACGAGTCACCAAAACCATGTGCCTGAAACCACCACTATTCACCTAACTTTTACTCTTTCACCGAGTCAAATTTTACCTAGAACAAATTTGAATGTGACCCACAATGATCCCTGACAAATCCACCTCTTTAGAAAAAATTACCCACTTCAGTCTCTTCCTCGATAAATCTCTCTTGCATAAGTCTCCCCTTTAATTTTTAGTAAAACAATGGAATATGGATTGGGTTTTTTCTTTTTAACTCACTTTTACAAAATGAAATACTCGCTCAATTTGTTGCTTGATATTTTGATATTTTGATGCATTGATGATAAATGTACGATCTATTGTTAAAATAAAAAACCTCTTAATCTCCATTCCAAAAGAATTATTTCAAAGCATGGGTAAATTGAATTTAGAGAATATAATTGTTTAATCAAGGTACGTATGTATATTATCATTTGAAATATGTTTGCTACATGAGTGGGGAAGGTATCATTTAAAATTATACAAATGATCCTTAAACTACCACATGAGTGGGAAAGGTATCATTTGAAATTGCACACGTGATACTTAAACTCGCATTGTTTACTTAAAAAAGGCCTTCAAAAGTTTGTTTGAACTTAGAAAGTTACATGCTCTTGAAACTTTCTTTTAAGG
Source organism: Picea sitchensis (assembly GCA_010110895.2). Classification (NCBI taxonomy): domain Eukaryota; kingdom Viridiplantae; phylum Streptophyta; class Pinopsida; order Pinales; family Pinaceae; genus Picea; species Picea sitchensis. The sequence goes on from SNQJ01S0007545.1 coordinate 104,187, forward strand.
ATGTAGACACATATTTATTGTGGTTTTGACTCACATGCAAGGGGAAAAAGTGATAAATATCAAATGGTTGATTCTTTAGATTCCCCATTCCATATCATTCCAAGTTCACCAAGTTATCCCTGGTAGCTTGCAGTAAATCCAAATTTTATTTATATTTTGATTATTTGGTTGAATTTATGTTACCTTTACACACATATTTAAATAATTATACATTGAACTTTGTAGGATCTTGATTCATTATCATGTTTAGATGCACATGATATTACACTAGTACAAAAAAAAGTCACAAACTCTTATTTGGAGAAAGATACCGCAAGTAGATGGTAGAAAAACATGGAGAGCCACTTTACCCCACCAACTGTAACATGCCACATTCTAAAAACTATCCTAGTCCAATGCTACTTTACCATGAACTGAATTTATTTTATGACACCCTAGTAGTATGTGGATATTCAAAAAGTAAAGGGTTGAACATGAACCCTTGACATGTCACAATGTCTCACTATATTAATGACTGTCTACTCAAAGTTGATGGTTTGATACCTCCCACTGCAATCAAGGATCCAATAGGTGATATAGAAAAGACACACGGGAACACTTCCATATGATCCCATTTTAAAAAGTTGTAGGAAGCCAAATCAACTATGTTTCATCTAAAATTGACAAACCTATTTCCTTCTCTTGAGTCAACTAAGAGTTCTAGTGAGCCAATGTACTATGATAATGATACTACCCAAAACATCTCTACTAGAAGATCCAAAATGTTGTACGAGATAAAAGAAAAAATGTTCAACTATGCATCAAGGTCAATTCAATTGTTGGAGGGTAGTGATGAATTCTCTCTTATTATCCATCTACAAAGTAAATACCAAACCTATTACAACCATGCTTTATATGGTGCTTGGCCATCTTCCCTGCCTATACCCAATGTTGGGATCAAATTCTCTTTTTGTAGTAATAATTACATGATTGACAAGTCTAAAATGGATGTTTCAAATCTTGGGTTGTTTATATTTTCACATGTGTTCGCTCCTCCCAAATAGTCAGTAGCATTTATGCCATTTTGTAGTCCTCTTTATAGTTGGTTTAATTACTTGCATATTGTTAAATACAAACATAAATTTCCATGTATAGTATGTGCATGAATGGTAACTATGCTTCCAAAAACTTTAACAGAAAGATCATGTCATATATCAATGGTCATCTGCACACTTGTGGAAACATTGTAGGGTTAATAAATAGATGTAGGTGCTCATTGTTCAGTGAAAATTGTTCATTTGAGGAACACTCCAATGACTAAGATTTTTTTATGAAAAGGAAGGCATCCATATTTGTTGTTGTGTTGGAAATACATAGTTTGTTTCATGGTGACAAAGTTGTTAATTAAACTATAACTTTCATAGACCACCAATCGCTCATCAAAGGTGCATGCATTGGAACTACCTTTAGAGGTCCCCTTATGACACAATAAAGGATCATTGAGTAATTTTATTTTTGGATGTTCAATGGAATTGATGTAAATTTATGCTTAATTCACATTTGTTTTATAAAGTGGTTGGTTGCATTTGTATTGAAAAAAAAAATCCGTGCTTTTAATAAATGTTTGGTATAATGTTTAAACATACTAAATGCATTGTGTTTACTAATATCATCAATTTAATGTTCAATATTTTTTCAATTAGGATTTTGATTATGAGTGAATTTAATGTTCATTATATCTACCATATAATGTTGCAACCCACTACAATGTCAACTAAAGAGAAGGCTACTAAACAAGCACATTTCATAGAGGAAGCATACCAAGCATGGTTGAATCAACCACATATTCAATTCCCACTATGTCTTGAATCACCAATTCAAAATGTCTATAGTAACACTAGTTCTTCATATGTTGGGTATGAAGATAATGATATAACAGTTGGTATGGATGATTTCTTACGAGATACCCATGCCATGGGGGGAGTGTTGTTAAATGCATTCTAGCAAGATGAGCTAGGGGACAATGCTCACATCATTGATACCTTCTTTGAAAGCTTGAAATTTTCTTCCACCACCCCTCTCTTTGGGTATGGGTTGAAAGGTCTACCCAACTAGGGACAACAATGTTAATGTGCAACTTGAAAGCAATGCATGGCATGTCAAATTTGTGTTTCTTAGCACTATTGAGGTAAATAGCCATTAATTACCCTATATTTTAATGAATATGGTTACACAATTAGCAATGAAAATGGATTTTATGCGTAATTAATGGCAGTGTACATCTTATGTTGGCTCTTATAGTCCCTAGTAAAATACAAGTTAAGAGAATGGATATCTACCTCCAACCATTGATTGATGAATTAAAACAATTATGGGAAGGGATACATGTATATGATGGATCGATACCCATCTCAGAGGAGAGATCCTTTACACTGTATGACATATGTGTGTACAAAATGCATGCTTATCCAAGCTAGGAGTTTTCGTTGGTAAGCATGATTTTTTTATTTTTATATATACATGATATCATTTGGAATACTTAATTTGGTACAACTACCTTCTTTGGCACTAATGTGTCATATATACAATAACATCACAATTCCTCTAACAAAAGAGTACATGGATGTAAATGTTATGGACATTTTATAAATGCTAGCTATGCAAGAAGTGTATAATTGCTCAAGGGTATTCCTCCTAGAAGACCACCCTCATAGAAGAGCAACATATGATTTCAATGGTAAACTATAGAGAACCCAAAGACCTAAAATAATGACATCAATAGATTGGCTTAGGGTGTATGACATGAAGAAGAAGAGGAAGAAAAATGTAAAATTGTTTGATTCAAATGGGTAACTCGCATTTGATGATCCTAAATTTTTTGACACCTATGTTGATAAAATGCCCATTGGGATGAAAATTAAATATATATTTTATGAGCTTCTAGATTGGAAGCATATTAAGATTTTCCACTTACTGGATGCCATGCATATATTAAAAAATATTTCATCTTCTTTACAGAGTCACATACAATTGCAAAAAAGTGATACATTGGGTGTTAGGAGAGATCTTTTTTCTTTGAATACTAAAAAGAAACATCAACCAAGAAGATAAGCTAGAGGATAGGTTAGTCCCTCTTGGTATTTTAAAGAAGGTGATGTCTAATGGATTATGAGGAAATATGATATTTTTCTAGCGAATGATGTCATATTGGGTGTGAAGGCACCTTCTTTATACAAGTGGATTCTATGGTGTTGCTTCACCATAGAAGAACATTTGTTGGGGTTAAAATCACATAACCATATGAACCTTCTAAGGGTATGTGTGTCAATTACATGCTTCTTTTTGTATTGTGTATATTATAATATGCTATGTACTCATGGTTTTATGCCAATTAATTTTGTACGTGTTCATTTTGTAGTGTCATTATCCTTTGCTTATCTGTGGTTGTGTGAACTATGACTTTCCCTAGGAATTTTGACATGCCATATCTAAATTATTTGCATTTGTACATTGAATTACATTAAAGGAGATTCACATGGCTATCATTCTACAGTGGCGTTGAGAGATAACCAAGATTGTTTGTATGTTTGAGGAAGAATTTCCCACAAGTTTCATGGACTTAAATGGGTCCATATTCTAATTCACCTAGTTGATGAGGTTGAATTACTTGGGGTGGTCTAATGTCGTTGGATGTTCTTTTTCAAGAGGTAAATGAAAAAGTTGAAGGGATTTGTTAAACAAAGGGAAAACCCCAAGGGGTATATGATGGAGGGGTGTATAATATAGGAGTTACTCTATTATACTAGTGAATACATCAAGAAAATCGATGACACACTAGGTGAAGTGGTTTGGTACAACCAATGGGATGAGGACAAAAGGGAAGGAGAGATACTCCAAATGAATGATAAAAGGTGCAAGATAAAAGAGTATGTCACTTATATTTTGTCAATTTTCTACAGAGTAATTGTTTACATTGAACATGATAATATATATTTGATGACATGCAATATGTTTTGATTTCATGAATACATTTGTAAATTCAGAAATTGATGCCAACAATAAATTTGTTCTTTACAATGCAGAGGCAAAACAACCATGGGTTGCATTATATGAAGAGAAGAAAATGAAATGCGACTTTGACATGAAAGATTTCAAAGGGTTGAATAGTAGAAACATTCCTTATCTTGATCATTTAGAATAAAATATCCAAACTACCTGTCCCAACAATTGGTTGGTTGACCAAATTATAGAGAAATATGGCACATCTTGTCATTACTCACATGGTGAAGAGGATGCACCAAACATAGAGATTGGGTGTAATAGATCTGTAATAATCTCTTATGTACATTGTTCATTTTGTAATTCACGCTTGAATTATAACATGTATTATGTTTTTAATAATTCTCAACTTCCTAGACATATAACATCATCCTTTGTTCACATTTTTATAGGTGAATTTGTTCCCATTTATGTCGACATATGGACATTATTTTTGTATGAGGATGTTGATGATGGACATGTCACACTTTACTATGGAGTGGAGGATGAGTTTGACCAATCTAGATGTGACATGATCAAAACCTAATAGATGAGAAGTTAGATTACATCAAATAGATACAAGAGATCCTGCAAGTGGACTTCTCATCTTTCCAATGTGTTAGTTTTAGGTGCAAGTGGTGGGATAACTTTGACCGGAAAGGAAGATCGCGATATTGGGTTAATAAGTGTAAACTCTAAATTTTTTTTAATGAAAATAGGGAGCCTTATGATTTCCCAAAACAATACAACTAAGTGTTTTTTACCCAAATGTGTTGGATAGGGATTGATGATTTGTACTAAGACACGATCCAAGATTAAAACAATTTTTGTAGAACAACAATATTATCACACCAAATGAGGAAGATAATTAGGGGATGACAATGAAGAGTGATAGGTACATGCTTTATTTCAACATTTATGTTGTGGATGTGTCATTTTATTATGATTTTCCATAATCGACCAATTTTGCATTTTCTTCATTTTATGATGTTGGACATGAAAACTTGCTAACCATCATGTTGAAAAAAAATTAAAATGTTTTGGAAAGATCTTTAATGAATGGAGGACAGTGAAGGGGTACATTCCTTGGGTTGGGCAGGTCAAGAGGAAGAGATCTGGAGGAAATTCAGGATAGTTGTAGGAGAATACCAGTGGGTTGTGGGATATTGCGTTGTGAATGGAATGTGAGAGACACCCTTCTCTTGTGGATTCATAGCCCCAACTCATGGGTGACTTGTTGTTGATATTTGGAACAACAAGTCTATGGTTGGGTGGAACATCCTTCTCAAGCTATTGGTTGCAAAAACATTTTGAAAGATAAGTGTTTATTTAATTTATGAGTTTTCTTATGAGTCTCATCACTATGCATTTTATCCTGTGTATGAGAATGATTTTACATGTTGTTGTAGATGATTTATTAGCTGCATTCATGTTTTGTTTTGTGACAAGTAGAATCAACAACTAGTTGAGCACGTACTCACGTGACACAAGGTCATGTTATCCGACTACTACCACTATAACCTCCATGCATACCAACACAAGCCCTCACATGACACACAAGGTAAGTCCAGGGTTTCAAATCGTTTACTTCACATAACATAGTGCCTTAACAATACACTCCATCACCAATTTTTCTACACCCCGGGGGCTAGTTGCATTCATGTTCATTTAGAATGTTGTAGTTGCAATTAATTATGGGTATCATAATCCAGTTAAATCTATGTATAATTGTAGTTGGTAAGCTACAGGAAATGAGAAAGCAAGATTTTTTTTGAATTTATATGTATTTTCCATAAGTAATGATCCTTGGTTAAGCTGGGGAATTTTACACTCAAAGATGGTGGTTGAACTACTAAAGGTGGAGATACCAAAAAAAGAAAATTTTAGAGGCTAAATTTCTCCCATGGGCTAATTTTTCATGTTTTTGTTTTTTTCCAAAAAGAAAGATTCTCCAAATTCCATTTTTTTTTAATCTAGAATGATTCATCCAAATCCTATAAAATAACAGTACGTTACTCTGAAAATATCCAAAGTTTTCTAGAAACTATATAAAATCTTTAGGAATTTGAATATTTTTACAAAAATATCACCAAACTTTTTATGGTTGCCATCTTAAGAATTAGTAAGATTTTCCAAGGTTTCTATAATTTAAGATTAGTATGGATCCTTAAAATTCCCCCCTATGTCATAGGTCGAGGAAGACGAGGGGGAGGAAATGGTGGTTGGCCTTTTTGAGGATGAGATGTTAAACAAGCCCTGAACCTTTCAAGTAGGTTGAGGGCATTAACAACTTGACACATATATAACATCATATCACAAGGAAGGCTTGGATATATTTGTGAAAGATTAGGGTCCTACATGATCTCTCAAGGTCATACTAGCACCACTTTATGGTAAGCCATCAGTGTACATATATGATCCACCACATGATGTCATAATATTTGATATGACTTGGATGACATGCTAGGGCTCTACACATGAGCTAATTGATCTACCTTGGCCATCTCCTCATCATGTTAGGGAAGCTCATCACTACCATACAAACCAATATTTGCAAAATAATAGACAATAATAATTAGACAATTTGAACAAAATCTCACAATCAATTACATATGAATTAAATAAAACAAAAACTATTCAACTAGTTAATCAAAAGATAATGATAACATTACCTCTCTAGTTAGCGGCTCATCCTACTTAAATAGGCTATCATGACATCCTCTCTAGTCCTTTCCTATGTATGGGTATTGTACAAGATCATTCTCACTAGCTAACAAACCCAAGACCTCAAAACTCACCAACATACATGATTATTCTTGTTGGCCCCACTTGGGAAACATCTACCCCCACATGCATATACATAAATCAATCATTGGCCTAAGAGGGAGGTGGTTGAATGTTAATTAAGTCATAAAAACCTCTAAAAAAATAAAGTAAATAGCTCTGAAGTAAAGGAGAATACATGTCTCCCCTCAAACATGCTATGACAATGATTTAGAGCAATACAAAACGATTGCAAAATTATGGTAGGCCACTTGATCAATTTAGTCCTATGAAATAAACTATTTACATAGTGCATTAGACGACAACTATGCATTTTTCTTTATAGGTATGATGTGTTAGTGTTATGACCATATTGGACAAACACCCAACCTCCTATGAACTAAAAGAGTGTAAAGTCAATTGCCCCTTAGCAACCTAGTACTTTCTAGGGTTAGTGATGTTCATACTAACATATCTTTGCACATATTCCATTTGACTCCCGCTCTCAGAATTCCATGTGACAAATCAAGTAAATGAGGAAAATCATCCCCTCTCCTAGATCTATCCCAATGATGGAATACAAATCCTCTTTTGTGGGTTGGTGTCAGAAATCGAGACCAACTTTGAAAGCCTCTTTCCATGAACCCAATGATAGATCAATGACATCATTAAGCATGTGTTCCCATTAAGAGAGATAGACTCCTCATAAAACTTGAGGAGGAAAACATCCCTTAAAAGGAGACAAGTTTGAGTTGTAATAGGATGAGAGTATAGATTTTCTTCCTCTCTCGGGCCTTCAACTCATGTACAAAGGTATATATGTCAACCTTTTACTACCGCTACTAGTGTAATCATCCTTTTCCCTATTTCATATGCAAATTAATTAGGCAGTTATATCTATGAAATAAAAAATCTATACTAAATTACCATTTGTAATTTAGTTTAGATGGGTTTGAGTTGGCCAACATCCATTAAAAGGAGATGACTTTGAGCTATAATAGGATGAGGGTACAAATCCTCTCCCTCTCTTAGGCCTTCCACTCATGTACAAAGGTATATGTGTTGACCTACTATTATTGTTATTGTTATCGTCATTGTTTTCCCTGATTCATATACAAAATCATTAGGCAATTATATCTACAAAATAAACAATCTATATACTAAATTACCATTTGCAATATTGTTAAATTTTAAACTTAAATTAAAAAAAAAAACAATGTGTAATTATATCGTTCACAATGCATTATAGTATCTATGCGTGCATTGGTGCTCTTAAGCAAAAGGTATACACATCAACTAATCCAATATATATATATTTTAATATTATGAAGGGTGAGTGGTTCACTCTAGCTTATGAGTGCACCACTATTGGTGCCTTACACTATTCAATTGCACATGAATAATCACAGGGAAATTTAATTTGTTAATTTTAACTTGTTAGCGTTTTTTTATGTACTAGAGAACAACACACTATGGATCCATATAATTAAGAGTGCAACAATAGGCACATGAAAATTTCATTCATTAAATTTAACTTGTTTATGCACTTAAGATATAAGGGAGTACTACTAATGGTGTATTAGTACATTTAATAATAGAACGAAAAGTGTGGGAAAATTCATTTAAAAAAATTTAACTTAGTGATGTGCTTAAGATGTACTGGAGCACTACACATGATGCATCTATGCATTTATGAGTGTATCGATAGAAAATTTAATGTATTGAAATTAACTTGATGGTGCATTGATTATGTATTAGTGCAATGTTAACAATGCATCTTATAAAAGAATTGGCAGTCGCTGTGAGCCAAACACATAGGATGCACCACGCATAATTTTTTAGGAAAAAATGAGAAAACAATCAAATTAGATTCAAATTTTAAATTTTAAACCGCCAAAAATGTAAATTAGGGGATAACAATCAATTTACCTGATCTATTCTTGGTCAAGGAGATATGGTTGCTAAGTAGAGAAAAATAAAAAAAAATTAGTGCAACCTAACATTAGTGCATGCCTCTGTGTACAACGATGTCACTGTTAAGTTAACACATCGATGCAAAAATTGTAGTTGAAATGCACAAAATTAAAAAAACATCGCTAAAACCTCTGGCCACTAGTTGGTTTTTTCCTTGTAATGCAGTAAAGCCTATTTTCACACACATACCATCAAATTCGACCAATTCATACACTTGATCAAGACTTTATAGCTAACAAAATCTAAACCTACATCATTAATACAACAACGTCCCATCTCAACCACTAATTTGCTACCCAACAAAATATGTAACTTAAAATTTAACTTATAATGATTAATTTTAATTAAATATTATACTATTTCAAATTCCCACAACATTACTTATGTTTTCCATTATATAACATGCTCATTGCATATGTTTTAATATAGAACTTGATTATTGTGTCTCAATTTTCTCAATGAAGTAACATAAGCAAAAGGAGTAAGCTAATCTTGTAGCGAACATACCATTTTTCCGACCACAAATTTGATAAGAATTTGATAGAAATTTTAGGCATGAGTAGAGTTTGACCATGATCTAATATCCATGCATGGTGGAAGATACCCTAACGAGTTTTGTCCAATTCTAAAATGACCCAAATTGTCAAAAGTTCAATTATAATTCTGGCTCAATGGGAGCTTTGGCTTTCTCTATTTTTGAATTCCAACAATTGGAGGGAGGTTTGCTACAAGATTAGATGATTCCTTAGTAAAATATGTAGCAATAGGGTTCATGCATTGTAAGAGTATCAAACTTCTAACTATCATAGATTTACTTTAACCTTGGATTTGTTAAACATAGATCTACTTTAACCTTGGATTTGTTAAGCATTGAGAGCTATAAACAAAATTCAAGCATAAACTTCTCATTGTTTAAAATATACAATATTAAAATGTACTTATACTAATTTTTTGTCGTTAGATGGACAACAATTCCTTTTTATTTAATTTGTTAGCGTCATATGTGTACATAGGAAATTGTAAGAGCACTTTGCCTCTCGATGCAATTAAAGAACCAAAACCTAATAATCAATAAATCCTAACAAATCATAGTATTATGAAATTAATTAAATTATAAACTCATAATTAACTTCATTTTGTCATGTATTAACATCATGTGTTATGGGTCCTCTATGACTTTTTTCCAAAAAGAAAATTGCTCAATTATATTAGATATATAATATTTTTACATCAACATGTCCAATTGGGATATAAAATTGTATTATGGTCCAGGAAGATATTTGATCCGAAATCGGATTCAGAAGCTTGACAGGGCTTGAAAAATGCTCAAAAATAAAAGTGCTTAGAATCCGACGAAACCAACACCATTGCGTCTGTCTCGTCTTCCTGATTCCGGTGGTATATTTACTTTGTCAAACGGAGTCCGTATGGAGAAGATATCGCATTCTGTCCGAAAAGTCAAACAGGCAAAAAAATTGTTGACTGTGCAGTCCGTACGGACGCTGACGTGGCATGTTCGTACGCTGACATGACAGAGGTGACACGTGGAAAGTCTGTACAGACGACACGTGGCAGGTCCGTACAAACGACACGTGGCAGGTCCGTACAGGAGACACGTGGCAGCCTCGGGCAGTGACACGTGGCAGGCAGATTTGGACTTTTTGGCACACAGTTGGGCCAATCTGAAGGTGACACGTGTCACCACTAGAAGGGTTACACGTGGCACGGATGATGTCAACATATGACGTGGCGACCGTACGATGATGTGGCACGGTTGACAAGTGGCAAGTGACGTGGGCGAATCAACGATGGACACGCGACATATGTTGGTTGGTTGACAGTTGTCAAATCCCGAGCTGACA